>OY293420.1:6606610-7064191 GCA_958502065.1 Chrysolina americana
CCACAGTGAATCGATCACCAAGCCGTAATGATACTTGATTGGATATATTTCCATAAATAATAATAATAATAATAATAATAATAATCATTATTATAACAATATTAGCTACACGGCAAGCAACTCCATTAGTTTATCGTAATCCTGAAATTATTATGAATTCCGGTACCTACTCATTGTGGCTAAAGCTTAACACAAATAAAAATCTGAGGAGTTTGTTGATCCATCAGCAGTTCATTCATGAGGTTACTTGAAGTTGAAATCAATATGAAGTCGGAAGAAAAAAACCAAATATTTCCTTGCCAATGTTTCGAATTCACTTGAATTGATCATCAGGGCTCCAAATAATTTATTTCCAGGTTGAAAATACAAGATTATTGTTTTATATTAGAGAGTTCTCTTCTCAACCAAATCAACCGTAGAGGCGTGGGTTCAAATCCCAGCGCGGTCATAGTCCTGTACATGGCATTACACGTTAAAAAGGAAGGGCTACGTCGTCCCTGGCTCGCACAAGTCTCTAGAAGACTTCCGAGGGTTGCTCCGAGTTCATTTGGGAGAAAAAAAATTCAGATGATCAAGACACCCTTACCTATTACCGTGATGCAGCCCAGGCAGTTGCTCAATTATTATGGAAATGATTTGAGGAACAAAGTCAGAGAAAGAGGTAAGGCATTGGTATTGTTGGTGATAGATGGTGACCGATATGCTCCGACCAAATTAGGTGAATTGTGCTCCACGTTCTATGCTTTCTCAAATAAGTCTCTCAAGGCTTGATTCCCTGAAGAGCACTTGAAGGAGGTCTTCATGTCAAAAAACAACTGTAGCGAATCAATCAGGCCAACCATGTTGTCAAGCACTCTGACAAGGTGTGGCAGGGTGAACTGAAGAAGCTGAACCTGCCAGCCTGTGACTAGGTTATAAGCATATTCATAGCTAGTAATTTCTTGATCCGTCAATGAACCGAGTATTTCGTCCATCAAGAGGCTCCACATCAAGGGTGATAGAACAACCCCCTCTTATCCCCTAATTTTATTTCGGCGATTGTAGACAGACAGCCTTTGGCATATCCATCTCAATGTGGCCCTGTCCACTTCCATATTGGCTAGGGTTCTTTGTAATGTTGCGTGAGAAGTGTCGAATGCCCTCCTTAGATCTAAGGAAGCTGAGATGCTGATTTCTATCTGTTCCAGGATGTTTCGGGTTAGCACGATGAGGACGGTTTCTGTATGCATACTGACCTGGACTGAAACGGACCCTTATCTGTCCTGATAACGTCTCTAGGAGACCGGGGGTCCACCATGTGACCTCGGCGATGGGTACCCGTGGTGACTCCAAGAACTGTTACGCAGCAATCTGGTTAAAAGCCTGCGGGTCCTCGCATAGTGAACATGGTCACCCATCACACGTAAGCTAGAAGAATCTAGCTTGATATAAGTATGTCTGCAGGCTGTTGACTAGTCCAACCGTTGGGAAGTGTATACAATCGCTTTTGCTAGGTTCACTGTATTTCAATCTGTAGACCATTTCAGAGAATTCGTTAAAATTATGTAACGAGCTAGAGCCGGCCCTGTCCACTACACCTCCCTGCTTGTTTCCAGCTCGTGAAAAATGCATGATTTACCGCTTTCGGTACTTCGAAGAGACGAGAAGAGAATCAAGAAATAACCGCGGATGTTCTAAAGGCTTCCGAACTAGCAAAACACGTTCAATGTGGATATGAATACAACGCGAGCAGGGAACAAGGCAGTGAACAACACAGAAGGAAACCTTGTTGCATACCAATATTCTTGTTATATAAATTATTAGACAAGTTTTGTTGGTGCATATAAATTGGCGTTGAAATAATGAATTAGGTAACCGCAGTTGAGTGCATACAGTTGGTGATAGAAGTGAGTTTTTTATAAATAATAATGAGTGTTCGCGTATTAGACAGGGTCGGCCACAGGTCGTTATAATTTTGCATTGCACAATGAGAAATAAAATTTCCTATGTTTTTATACCATTTCCCATATGGACATTATCAAGCTAAGTATCACTCCATGTTAACACAATGAGGGGTATGAAATTTTACGAAGATAAATTTCTGATTTTTTCATGATGATCTCGTACTACGTAGTGATGGCTACATCCATTAATTTATTTCTGCTAATTTTCCATAGTTGATGTTGATAAAAATTCCGTAAATAAGCAAAACCATTGGGGATTGTTACTATATTGCCAGCTCATTTGATAGCAAGATGTATGTCCAAGCATCACAAAACTGCATAGAGTTGAGTTGACACTTACGAGCAACCCTCAAAAGTCTTCGAGAGACTTGTGCGTGCTAGGAAAGACGAGACCCTCACTTTTTAACGTGTGATGTTAAAACTGATTTCGAACTGATAACGTGGACAATTAATTTCCCTCCTCACTGTTTAGGAGTTTAGAGAACAGCAGTTGATATTACATTTGATTTCGTGAGAATATTAAATGGCCACCGGATTTTTCCCAGAAAGAAAAACGTGGCACTTCATATCAAAGTAATTGTTCACTTTATAACGATTGGATTAAACGGTAGTTCACATGAAAACTCTAAAGAATTTATCGAGTGAAAAGGATTCAAGCAAAACACCGTAGCTACTCAGACCCTAACATTTTGATTTATAACGCACGCTGAAGTTGAATTATTGATTACCCTCCAGCATATTCAAACTGCACACTCAATCATACCATTATAATATAGGCATATATTATTCATTCATTATGTAACTTTATATTTTGATAGTCCGTTGTGGAGTTCAACTGGCTGGTAGATTAACTACACAAAGTAAATATTTGATTTTGACCCTTTTTGATCCAAGGGTCAGTGACAATTTTTCATCTGTTGTGCTAACACCAGCTGTATTGGAATATATTTTCATACGGTCACTGTAAGCTCTTCAAATAAGTGATGAACATCATTTTTAATACTTCTTGTCGACATGTTGAAGGTGACTCTATGGGCCGTGAAGCAAAAAGTAATACGGGTTGAAATGATCCATGGCGTTGATAAGTAATTCTCAAAGAGCTATGCATTGGTATAATTTGAAATAAGTTGATATGAATAAAACACGTATATCTAATACCCTTTAATTTCAAGAAAAAACAGGAGGTTCATATACTGTACCATCGTCCACTATGAACATGATAGACAGTATGGAAAATATCGAAACATTTCTCATTTTTTTACACGCTTTTATTTCTCATGTATGTATATCCGACTCCTTTACACTCGATTTTGACCCACTTTAAACGGACAGAATTAATTGAAACTTTGTACACTTATCAAGAACCGGTGAAAATACGGTAATTTGATGAGTTTGTGTAATTATCCTGATCAGGATCGCCAGAATTGAATAATTTGCCTCTCATATATTCTGTATGAGAGCCTTCGCCAGAATTTAAAAAATCTGCGTCGTGGATGGGTAATTGATGTGCCTGCTGCCTTCCTTGGATAGGGTCGCTTTTTGTTTCAGGCACTCTCTCCGGAGAGAAACATTTTTTTAGTAATTAATTGAGAACAAAAAAGTGAAGAATAAAATAAAGTTTAAAAAAAACTGAAAAACACTCTTTTATAACACCTTGAACTAATGAGTAAAAATAATTGTTTATATAGGCAGAAAATAATAATAAATGAAGAAGATTAGTATCACTGTGAAAAAGCGTGGGGTGCTCTATATATGAAAATATGAAACAAAGCTCTGTCAAAGTGCCACTTTGCTTACTGAACACTGTCATTTGGAATGCATATCACTTGAGATGCAACATGCACAGCGTCTTCTAGTAGCTGTTCCCTGTCAGTGTATTCCTCACATTCAAAAATGATCAATGACTGATACTGATTCACCTTCTGAAGATATGGATTTCAATGATTTCATCATAGTCAGCAAACATAGTATCTAATAACTCTCTCTGTCATTCCCACTAACCTATCTCGACCCTTTGAGACATTTTTCAAAGGTTCTGAAATCATTTCAGAATATGAAAAACATTCTCACGATTCTGACTCTGATTTAATAAAGAATATACTCTCCTTCATGAAGGTATTATCTGAATGACTAATATAATTATTCTGAACATTCTATCTTTAACCGTTTGCGAGTTGAAAAGTTCATTTGGTTTAATTTTTTTTTACAGCGATGTAAAAATGAAATTTGTCGAAATAAATTTCCAATAAAAAATACAGGGTCTTCTATTTAAAAAAATCTCGTCTCTGAGTCATCCGGATTTTATAAAACACCCAGTTATGTTGAACATATTTTTGAAATGAAAGAAAATGAGAATTACTGCTAAAAATTCCTTTATGTTTGATGCGTTTGACGAATTTTCAAGCATTAATAATAGAAATTCATTCAAGTGGATTTTTTCCAGTATTAAAATGATTCCAAAGTCATAATTTCGAACATAATAAAAGTCCTTTCGAGTAGGTCATTTTCCAAAGTTTTTAAAGCACAACCTAACGCCCAAGTCGAATTTCAAAAAAAATTATAAATACATTTTTTTCTCATATGACGCGAACTTTATGAAGGACAGTATATACTAAAAAAGGTTGATATTGTGAATAGGTGCATGAATAGCCCAATTTCTTAGTGGTATACTATGTCAACTACTTTCCTTCAAATAGTTCTCACTTTTCATATTTGTGAATTATACATTTATAATTTATAATATTATATATTTCGTATTCACATAATTAGAGACAGGAACGTGTAATTGGATGCAGAAATAAATGCAAAATAAAGTCATGAAAATTGTATTGAATGTTCCAAGAGACACATACATCAAGTCCGCACTTTCAACTGGCTCTCGGTATACTATTACTTGGTGCGTATCATACTATAATTTTGATCCACAAAATGAAAATTTCATTAACCCCATCATATGTTATATTAATTAGTATTGAACTACATAACTACAACACACGAACGTAATAATTACGATACTTTTCTTGAATCCTATTGATCTCTGACGTATTGATGAAACTACCAATAAAATGTACATTGACTCTAAAAAAAGGGTTTTGGTTCATCTTTTGACTTAGTATAAAAAACTACCAATTCATTAGTGGATTGATCGTGGAATGTATTTTGAATCATATGAGATGTACAATTTCATCATCAGATAGATATTTTTCGAGCATATCCTGAAATCCAGCTGTAGATATTTTGCTGACCCATAAAGTCATTAGGTGGGGAGGCAACAATGTGGAAATGTGAAAGGAAAACCTCCCTTCATCCAACAAATTCTTAGCCTGAAGCACTAAAACAAAAACCACCGGTCCCCATTTTCATTCATCATGTCACATTGAATAGATAATAATTTATCTTTTGTTCTACGACTGAATAGATATTAGTGCGAGTAGTTTTACACGAGGCATTTCCGTATCTTTATATTTTTATCATAGCTGCCGCTTTTGTTTTTATTCGTTGGCATATGGAAATGATACATCAAGATTCATATCGCACGAACTAAATTTCATAGACGGGGAAGATTATATCTACTGTCAATCAAATTAGTTATTACTACGAATACTAACTGTTCAGTATCTTCCTTTGGAAATATATTTCATTGTTCTGGTTTGATTCGTGTTTGACGGTTTGTTCAATCCCATTTTTTGCCATTCTTTTCAAATTCAAAACGGCCGGGCAGTTGAATTGTAAATAAAAAATAATACAGGACTGACCAGGAACTGTAACCTGATATCTTCTTATTTGCAATTAAAGAAGAAGAGCGTAGTTCCATGCTCTGGAAAACGATTGGTCCAAACATTCATTATGGGATATGAACAAATATACAGTGTCATCCCCAAAGAATGCACCATATGGAACATTTCTTTATTATGGGTTTTTCTCAAGAGGGTTTTGCTGAAAAAAGTTTTTGCACCCCCTAAATCTGAACAAGCACCAAAAAATCATAGCGAAACGTGCATAATATACGAAGTGCATTGGAAAATATTGAAAAATATATATATTATTTTTTGCCAATTTTTTCTTAAAAAAATTAAATTAGCGTAAAGCGATAAATGAACGACTTTTCGTGTACAACGATTTATTATAAAAGCCTGTAATAATACAAATTGCCCAACTATTATGTTAACTACCTACGTTAAATTATTTTTTGTCGACCTCAACAAAATATTACATTCTACGGACTAATTTCCGGACGAAAAATCGACTATTTTTGAAGGCAAGTACTTTTCGTCCGCAGACACTTTTCGTCCGCAAACTCTTTTCGTCCGCTGTGGTTGCTATGATACGGCACGGTACGAGAGTGGTGATCGAGTCATTTTCGTAAATTCGTCCCTCAAAACACGTAGTGACGTATGTCACAAAAATCCAAACTTGAGATACGACGCATAGATACTAAACTTTGCATGCTCTTTCGATTGCACGTAGTGGCGTACCTCCATAGAGGATAGTTTCCGAGTATTTTGCTATCGTTCCCTCGGCGTATCTCAATTTAAATGAGTTTTCTCCATCACGAATAGACGTAAGTCGACTTACGCCACTTTGTGATTTTTTTTCCTGTGTAATATGTCCAAACACATAGTGGCGTATCTCAATTTTGCCTGTTATGACATGTTGAAACGTTTCTGCTGCAAGCAATTGTTCTGTTTTGGCTTAGTCTGAAGAAGTCTGTCTCAGAGGTAACTGCTAAAATATTGTTGCTGATAATATTTTCAAAGACAATGGATGTGCTAGTACGTTGGAGAGATGGAACAAAAAATATCGTTTCGTCTAGTGACTTGAAAATTACGTCTAGAATTTCAAAAGTAGGAAGTAAAGTCAAAATGTTATACAAAAAGAAGTGGTATAGTGGTGTCGTAACAGATATGGAGGAAAATGTGGCTGCAGAGTGGTCTTCAGAAGATGACGTACCTTTAACAAAATTTTCAAATGTATTGAAAAATTCAAAAACATTGCAACATAATAATATTGGTGAGAACGTCGATGTAGGAAAATAGGTTATAGAATATACCTATTAATTGTTACTTTAAAAATTGTAGGTTTTCGAAAAGAGTTCAGTTTCAATGATTTGAAAAATAACAAAGACACTACGAATCGAATCGGCATTTCTTCAGCTGGTGCAGAAACCATGATGGAAAGGGAACCAATACCAGAAATAGAAATCACCGATGATTTTGTTGTGGAAGTCATCGACGCAGGTACTAGTACTCTTGTGCGATTATTCCAAATTTTTCTTATATAACAACTCGCTTTCAGAACACAACGAAACCGTTTCACCTTCGCATTCCATTGACATGTCTTTGTCTGATTCATTTAGCGGTTATGATTCCGATGCCGATCCCCCATACCGTGCAACCTGTGAAGTCTATAAATGCAAGAGGGAGGTTTTTAGCTCCTGCCATAGATGTCTGATATTGCTTTGCTTCGATCATTTTGCAAATTATTATGAATCATGCAACGATCATAGTAGCAAGAAAGCACGACATAACAAAATATTTTTAAACAAATCATCTAACGACACGAACAAAAAACGAGAAAACAATGTATCGGAAAGGTATGCAGTGGAAGGAAGTGAAAAAGAAGGCACTCTTATAAAAGTATCTCGTGTGAACAAACAAAAAGTGGCGAAATCTTCGAGAAGTATGGGTAAGCAATACTGCAGTACAAAAACAAAAAAAAATTGTACCACCCAAATTATTAAACGAAAGATGCAATGGTGGTACCTGCAAAAGGCAAGGTAGAATGTGCAGCCTTTTCACTGACGAAAATCGAGGCAAATTATTCGAAGCATACAACGAAATAGGAAATTTAACTAATCAGCGAGAATTTATAGTGAGACATACAAAAGTAGATACAACTAAACAGAAGACCAGTATCAAGGATCAATCTAGAAGGCAGAACACAATATTTTATTATCTAACAAGAAACAATGAAAAGGTTTTGGTCTGTAAGAAGTTCTTCTTAGGTACTCTTGGTATATCCGAGAGAACTATGAGAACAGCATTGAAAAAAATATAAACGCTAGTGGTATCGTTGAACCCGATAAGCGGGGAGGCAGACAATCACAAAATGTCAAAAAAATGGACTTCACTATTCACGAGGCAATTGGAAAGCACATTAATAAGTTCCCTAAAATAGAATCACACTATTGCAGAGCGAAGAGTACACGAGAGTACCTTCATTCCGATCTAACCATTTCTAAAATGTATTCAATATTTTTAGAAGAACAAAGTGAAGTTAATGGCGAGAAACAAAGCATAACTACCTACCGAAATATTTTTAGATCTAAAAATTTAAGTTTCCATAAACCAAAGAAGGACCAATGTTCCCTCTGTATCACATTCAAAGATGGTAATGATAATACAAAATTGAAACTAAAAGACATCTATGACAAACATAACGCAGAAAAAATTAAGGTTAGAGAATTGAAGAATCAATGCAAAACAAGAGCTACAATTGACAAAAATTTCGTATGTGTAAGTTTTGATCTACAACAAGTTCTATACTTACCAGTGTCCAACGAAAGTGCTATATTTTATAAAAGGCGCTTATATAACTATAATTTAACCTATTACGACATAGTTACCAAAGCATGCAAATGTTTTACTTGGCATGAAGGTATCAGCAAACGAGGGTCGTGCGAAATAGCAACATGTATCTACAGAGTTCTACAATCTTATGATAATAATAATGTTCAATTCGTTTCGCTATATTCAGACGGATGTGGCGGACAAAATAAAAATTCTGTTGTTGCAGCTATGCTGCTTTTTGCAGTAGTACAAAGTAGGAATATAGAGTCCATAACTCTGCGGTATTTTGAATCATACCACGGACAAAATGAAGGCGATTCTGTACATAGCTGCATATCGAACGCTGTATCACATGCAGGAGACCTGTTTGTACCTGCACAACTACACACCATTTTTAAATTGGCTAGACGTCAAAGGCCATACCATGTTCTTCCTTTAGGATTCGAAGATTTCATTGACTTCAAAAAGTTATCTTTGGATCTTCGAATATTAAAAAGTAGAGAGACGGATTCTATCAAATGGAATGACATTATGGAATTTAAAGTTTATAAACTACATCCAGACACATTGTTCTTCAAATCAAGCCACAATCAACAGGAATACAGTAAGATAACTTTGAAACGACAGAAGATAAATTTGAAAACTGTTATTCTACGTCCTCGCAACGAGGAGCCTAATAAGATAGGGAAGGCCAAGTATCTAAGATCTGATGTCTCTTTGTCATGGAGTAACTCCAGTTGTTAAAATCGCCGAATACAGAGACTTTTACGCGTCCCTTCCACACACCGAAAATTGAGGTGGAAATGTGAAAAGTATAAACCATGTATTATAACTTCATGTTCTGTTTGAATAAATAAAAAAAAGGTATAAGCTTCATTTCGCTGAATTGAAAAAGAACCTGAGTGGCGTAAGTGACCATACTGTATTCTGAAATGAAAAATATTATTTTCACAAAGTGGCGTATCTTATTTGTTATTAATTTTTCACGAACTGGAAGGATTTAACCTTGCAAGCACAAACGTACATGTACCTACTTATCCAACGGTACCTATCTGCGAGGTTCCAACTGAGATCATAGCCTCAATTACTATCACAAATATCCTTCATAGTTCGCGAAAAACTTTAAATGCTTCTCGTGAAAAAGTATGAAATATGAGATACGCCACTACGTGTTTTGACGATTTCACATTTTAATAAATACATAGGCGCCTGTGACAATAACTGTCATTTGATGTTGTCAAATTAATTATTCAAGAAATCCGCTAGATTTTACGTGGAAATAAGACAGTGATGTGAATATTAGTGTTCAAAATAATCCATAATGCTTAGTGATAGTGATATGGATATCAGTAACACTCCTCCGGAGCTGCGGGAATTGGCAACTACGGCCACGTTGGATTTGCTCCCCCAGAAATCACGAATTTTATACGAAAAACAATACAACACATTCAAGAACTGGCGTCAGGAACATAATGTCGAGAATCTCTCAGAAAATGTTCTTCTGGCCTATTTTTCTAGTAAAGCTGGCAATAATAATTATAAGTCATCAACGCTATGGTCAATATACTCTATGCTGAAATCCACATTAGCCATTAAGGAAAACGTTAACATATCCAAATTTCCGAAACTTATTGCATTTTTGAAAAAACAAAGCGTTGGGTACTATGCGAAAAAATCTAGAATATTTAGTCGAGATGAAATAAATAGATTTCTTCATGATGCCCCAGATGAAACTTATCTTTTGCACAAGGTAAAATATTTTAATTTTTTGCTGATGTATTTATTGCTATATTATTACAGCTCTGTTAAATTATTGGAATTGCTGGGGCTTGTCGAAGAGACGAACTCCGTAAAATAACGACAAAAGATATTGTTGATCAAGGCGACATGCTTGTAATAACCATTCCAGACTCAAAAAATGGGAAAAGGCGAGTTTTTACAGTTACAGACGAACTTTGCGACGGAGTGAATCCCTTAGAAATATTTCGACAATACACCAACTTAAGACCGAAGCATTGTAATCATAATATATTTTTTATCAATTATAAATTAGGAAAGTGTACAGTGCAAGTGGTTGGTGTGCATACATTTGCGAAGATACCTAGCTTGTTCGCAAAATTCACAAAATTGCCAAACGAACTAGAGTACACCAGGCATTGTTATCGGCGCACATCTGCAACACTTTTGGTAAATGCCGGCGCAGATATTCTGTCATTAAAACAGCACGGAGGATGGAAATCCTCAATAGTCGCCGAGGGATACATTGAGGATTCCATTCCCAGAAAAATAAACTTATCAAAAAGCATTTTAACTGGTAAAGCACTCCAAGAAAGAAGTTTTGGAAATGGTGCTGTTGGTGCACCTGCATCTGAAGTTGCATCAACAAGTACCCAAAATCAAAACTTGTCTCTTGCATCTTCTTCAACAGCAGGAATTAATATCAATAATTGTACAAACTGTACGTTCAATATTCAACTTCGAGATTGATTTAATTTTGTAGTATAATTGAAATAGAGAGTTGCTACAGTTTAAATACATTTTGTTTATATTTATTAAAATTATGATCGAGTCTGCAGTTCAAAGAGTAGGACGTAGCTGAGGCCAGCAAACAGGTGATTGCTAACTTTCATAAAGGTTTGTAGATGTCGACGAAAAAATTTAATATGCACCTCGGCTAGAAACTGTCTATTGTCTCGCCTGCTTGCTAGCCTCGGCTGCGCCTCAGCTATCAATTTGCAGGCTCGACTGTAATAGACAGTTTTTCCTCCTTGGTACATAAATAACTATTTAATAAAAGAAACTTTGGAATTTTTTATGCAAATTCCTTTTTATCTTCTGTTGGCTAAAATTACTCAAAATTATACAGTTCGTAACAAGAAAAGTATGTTCAATAATATCGACAAATGAAATATCGAAATTAAATCAATATCTTCGCACATATTGATAACATTTATTTTTTGGAGGTTACAAATTATTGTGCCACTATTTCATATCTCAGTATGAGGTCCATCCTGTAACATGCATCGTTCAGTTCTTCTTACAACGTTGTTAACTACATTCGTAATATGCTCAGGTTTTATGGCACTCACAAAATTAGTAATCACAGTTTTTGAATGTTTTCTATCCCCCAAAAAGGAAGATGATTGTAAACTTCGTTCTCCAATGAACTCCATAAGAAGGAATCCATTGGAGTTAGATACTGTGAGTAGCGTCCAATCCGTTTTTCATTAAATGTTACTTGTGAAAATTTTCGTATTCTCACACTACAATGTACAGTTCTCTTCTCCTGCTCGACATTTGATTTACAATTGGTGACAAAAATATTGTCGTATAAATGGCAAATGCAGGTTGACAGTGAGGTTTTTATCAAAGAAGAAGGGGCCAATCACAGTATTGTTTAAAGTCCACAAAAAACATTTAACATACATAGATATTGGTCCCTGCGTTCTATAGTGAAAAGAAGGTTTTCTGTAGCTCACCACCTACAGTTCTGTGAACTTACCGTTCATCAGCTGTAAATGTTGGTTCATCAGTTAATTAAATATTTATTGGAAAACGGAATTTTCATTGTTTTCTCGTTGATACTGTAATATAATAGGATTTGTAAGGTACTAAATGAAACACTGCTCTCTACTCCCCGATCATACATACACTGCTGTCACTGATGAATCTCGATAACTCCGTGCTGGGCACCGAGAGTCACACCATGATTCACCCGTGGTGTATCATCCGTTTATTCACGATCAGTATACTACATCTCTCCCTTGTTTTTATTTATTCAAGGAACTTTCTTAGTGATACTAACAATTATAATGACAGTAATAAAACATCAACAACAGCACAACAATGATGATGATAATAATATAGATATGTAATAATTATAGTAACAATATAATAATATATAATAATAACAGAAATAAAATAACAACGCAGCAATAACGATGATAATGACATTAGCAATAATATTTGATGATAATCATATTAACAGTAACGATTAAAATAATTAGTAGGTATGTAATAACGAGGTATCCGTAGTAGAGTTTTACTACCAAGCAATTAAACTTTTCCCATAAGGTCTGATCACAAAAAGACAGAGTTAGTTATTCCTTTCGCCATCTTTATCTTTCTCATCTGGTAGTACTGTCCATTCCCCATCGATTTTTTTTTAAGTGAACCACATTTCTTCTTAGATTTTGTCCAGTTTCATCATTTCTGACTTGGACATCTCCCCCTTTATTATTAATGATAGTGTGGGGAGCCGCCATATAATTGGGGGAAATTTTATTGTCTCTCTGCATATCTTTTGTAATCCTGGTCCACCTTGATGTAGGAGATTTCCCCTTTTTTTCGAGGGGTTAACAATGTCAGCAGCTTCGATGTAGATTGAAAATGCTCTTTAACATTTTTCCCACCGAAGACCAACTGAACGAATGTCTCCTCCGACATCAAATTGGGCCAGGTTCGTAGAATTATTCGGAAACATATACCTAGAAAATGCCCCTTTTTGAATGTTAACTCATTTAGCATGTAGTCTTCCGAACCCGTTGGTCCAGATTTGTGACATCTAGACTTTTAGTCTACTTGAGTTTACACTCCTCGGCCTGTGGCCGTCCTGACCATTTGGTCTTCGGATCATTTGATCCAGGTCTGTGACCTCCACTCTTTCATTCATTGTCATTGTCCAGTCCAAATTTTATTGTGTTTTACTGAATCGAATACAGTTTTCTATGATATTCAAATTCAGATGATATTTCTGTACAGCACTAGTTTTCTGAACTGTACTGACTCACACGTTGGAAATGTGTATTGTACTCAACAAAATTCGAACTGGGCAAATACCATTCCAACAAAGCAATAGCACTTACTGTTTTTTCCAAATTGTTCTCTTCGTCGCCAATGTAATATACTAGGATTTGTAAGGTACTAAATGAAACACTGCTCTCTACTCCCCGATTATACATACACTGCTGTCACTGATGAATCTCGATAACTCCGTGCTGGGCACCGAGAGTCACACCATGATTCACCCGTGGTGTATCATCCGTTTATTCACGATATCAGTATACTACAGATACCATGCGAAAAACTCATATCTTGGAATAAAATCCATTTCCTTTAAAGTATTCATGAATTTTGGTATGAATAATTTTTCTTAAAGGTTTTTCGTACAGTAGTAAACGGTTTATCAAGAGATGTCTATATCTGTTTTATTGATGTATCATTTTCCACAACCGTTAAACACACTCCCTCTTTCATCTCTGTTGATTATTTTGCTGCTGTGTGAGGTTTATTGAAATGGTTGATAATACTGCCTATGTTCTTTAATATCATTAAATACGTGTTACTGTAGTATGATTTACATTTAGGATTCCTGGCATTGAAAATGTCTGGAGTATTTTCACTACACAATCAAATAATCCCAAATTTTTCTTGTTTTGCTAGCATATTAATATTATTTTAATGTTGCTCATTATCAAACAGTGACAAAATGAGCAATAACAACCACGTAATTAATATTTAGCTAATTCATATGCCAAGCACTTAATTTCAAACGTTCGTTTGTATTCAAAGCCCACTTGAAACAATTATTTTGGACATCAAAACTCCACAGAATAAATGAAATCAATTTGTGCTAAGATATAAATTTCATTTTGATGTTTTGTGCTGACTGGATATTATTACACATCATTTTCTTGTTACGATACTGTATTATTTTGAGTAATTTCATGTGTAAACAAAAAATTAAAAGGAATTTTTAGCAAAAATTTCGAAGAATATTCAACATAAAAGTTGTCAATCTGTATCATTACACGCTTTTATAATAAGTCGTTGTTTACAGGATGTCGTTTATTTATCGTTTTACGCTAATTATATTTCTTAAATATTCCATTTGAAAAAATTAGTAAAAAAATGAAACCTCACTTAGACTCCAAATTCAGATGTATAACTCATTTTTTTTTTCTGATTGATTCGGCCGTTACTTAATCAATCGTTATTGCAGAAATACACAATAACGATTTGATCTACGGAAACTTCATTTTAAATTCACAGGTGGGTAAAACAGGTAGGTAAAATAGGTTGGTAAAACTCATACCTAAACAAAACAAAAGTAGGTATAATCTCATCTGCATTAATAAATAACATGTGCAAACACATAGTTCTATTTTCACGAAAATAAATTCAACAAAGGAGAATTATATAAATCCATATGGTTGTTAAGTAATTTTTAAGTTTATTGATTTCTTATATGATTAACCTTCAACCTTTATATTTTATACAGGCCGTTTCTTTTATCATGTGGTAACATTGCTATATTCTAAAGCGTAATAGATACAAAGACGATTAAATGGGAAAAGGTAACTGCTGAGGTGAGCAGTAAATTGGTCATAGATAATTTACGGGGATTCTCGCCCTTCCCAACTTATACAGGGAAAACTGAAAATGCTGTTTTCGTTTTTTTACGAATAGAATTATTGTTATTTCAGAAAATATAAAAAAATTAAAAAGTAAAGTTTTATTGTATTCAAAATGTACTAGAACTACGTAACGATAAATTTTTAATCAAACGTTTCGTGTCAACACCGCCATCATCAACTATATTTTTCAAATACGGACCTGTCTATTTCATCACAAATATTGATAGAGCGATAAAATCACAATTCAGGTGTATACGAGATCAGTGCGGTTATGTAGGTATTTTTGTTTCCGCAGGCATATTAAAAATTTTAATGTAAAATATGGACAGCAATCTCATGATTAATAATAGGCATAAGGATAAGAACATCCGTAATATTTTATATTTTACTGATTTTGTTAACGTATTGGAACTTTGAAGTGAAGAAAAAGGGCTCCTAAACATTTTTGGGTGAGACCTATTTTCAGACGTTAAATATTTCATTTATTCCGGGAAGGCATTTCGCACAAATGAAAACCGCTCAAAATATCATTCGTACGAAAAAATAACATTTCTTTCAAATTTCCTACGAAAAACCGAAAATTCGGATGCATGAAAACTTAGCTTTATACCCGTTGTTTTATAATGCTGATTCCGAATAAAATTTTTCGATATGTTTCGATATATTCAAAAACTTTTATCAGGAAAAAATTTTTGTTGAAAGTATAACAATAATAATGAAATAGTGAGGATGACACTGTATATGGACACAGTGTTATAGTAGATTTATAATAATTTTATCATACCCAATTCTGTTAAAAAATAAGATCAATGTCACCAATTCTGCTTGTAGCTAGGCCTCCGGGAATTTTCGAAAATACCTTCATCAAGGAATTATCAAATTTATGCAAACATTCACATACCCATTGTTTTGTTATGAAGAATGGATCATTTCTAGAGAAGAAACCCCGAAAAACTCAATCAAATCAAAATTGGTTATCATTGTGAGGGATTTGCGTAAAGGGAATGCATGTACCGACATGTATACAACTACATACACATGAAATTTGCGTTTGCGTTCATTTTTCGAGTAAACCGCTTTTATGCTCCTGTACAGTGATTGCTTTGAGCGAATTATCGACGGTAGTTATGTATGACCCCCCATAATTCATGTCATGAACAGCACCCGGTGGCGTCGTATAACAATGCCCCTTTTATTACACCGCCATTTAATTATAACGGAAGTGTTGAAAATTGTAACAAAACTGACTATCATAAACGCGGCTGGAGCTGATTTCTATTATTGTTTTCTCTTTTTGTCTGTCGTTGGTGGCGAAAAAAGCAGCAACGTAATTCACACACAGTGCGTTCGTAAAACCATGGACGCATAATTTAAATACTGAACAAACGTATTAGGTATATCGATGGGATGTTTAGTTAAGCTCATTTTCGAAAACACTTTCGATATACAGGATGATTCATATTTTAAAATTTGTTTTTACGATTATCCTAGGTTTTCTGAGCAGAGTTTGTGCCAGCAAGGAAGATCCGGGACCCACAGCTCACGTACAAGTGGATTCCGAACCACTTTAGCTCGGTGGCCGGCGCTGGGAATTGAACCCAGGCCGCGTGGGTGGGAAGCAAACGCTCTAACATCACGACCACTTCGCTAACACAACGACCACTTCATACACTCATTGGATCTCTCATTTTTGAACCAAGATTTTTTCTGTGGACTCTGGCACAAATCAGTATTTTTCAATATTAGGCCTGATTCATTACTCTTAGATGATTCAATCAAGAGCTTTCTCTCGCTCCGAACTCAGTCAGTAGTTCTTGATGGGGAGACGTCGGGAACATTACTCATAGAGTTTGGCGTACCCCAAGGGTCTATACTTGGACCCTTACTGTTTTCTCTATATACCTCTGACAATTAGGCACTGTACTAGTATCCATCATTATGTCGACGATACACAATTATTATAAACTAGCCTTGACGCTAACAATGCCCTATTTACATCAAGTCAAGTGAATGCTGATCTGACTTCACTCTACAATCTCTCTATTGCCCATAATCTCAATATCAATCCTCGTGAATCTCTCGCCACAATTGTCGGCAATGAAACGAAATATGCAGCAGAAACGGCAGAGGAAAATTTCTCAATCCTCCTTGCAGCGGAAGAACTTCCATGTGTCAGCGAGTGCAGAAAATTGGGAGTTTGATTCGAACAACAATTGAGGTTTACTAGACATGTAAGTAATTTATGCCAGAGCTCTTTCAACGTCTTGAGACAACTATACCCTTCCAAGGATATACTACCAACCCCTCAACTCAAACTTACGGAAGTACGATCACATCAGTCCGGATGGCTCAAAATGGGAGAACTTCGAGAACTTCACCTACTAACTTTAACCCAAAAAATATTAATAACATCTACTCCTCGACACATTCCTTCTGAACTCATCGACTTCAGAAATTACAATAATGCAAGAACTTGAAATCAAAACACTTTGATCATTCAAAACCAGCTTGTTTAAAAGTAGCTTTTCATACACAACTTCCAGAAGCTACAATTCTTTTCCTACTAACTTCAAGAACTACAGTTCAATTAATTTCAAAAAGAAACTGAATGAATTGCTCTATTTAAGATAAATACTTTCAATGAAACCGACTTGAATTTGAACTATTCTCCTGACTCAATTGCTTATAAATATGAATTGTGAATTTTATTATTGTCATTATTATTATTGTGCTATTATTCATGAGTATATGATTGATGATAGTATATGTGTATATCTAACCATATAGTATATATGCATCATTAAGTTGAAAAACAGCTTTAGCTGACACAATATATTTATATTGTGAACAAAAATTTGTAAAAGTATTTGTAGAAGCATTTTCTTCCATTCAGGAATTTACCAGTCATGCCCTGTATCCGGAGCACCGACACATCCGGAGGGCGCACTGGTTCGTAATTAATCCCAGTTACCACTCCACACGTCCGTGGGGTGAGTGATTCCTGGGTCCAAGAATCATGTGCCCTGAGTAGGTGGAGTGAACCAAGAATCACGGCCTTCTGCGTTCGCCTGGCTAAGATTTTTGCCATATTATGGCAAGCTGGTATGATTTTTAAGCTTGTTAGCTGTGTGTTCATCATTCCACCAAGGTCCCCTATTATGCGAACCACAATTTTAACAGAATGGTTCGGGTAAAGCCTGCGGAGTTCAAAGAGTAGATCTCAATATTTAGTCCAATTTTCCTACTCCTTTCGGACGATGTTCGTTTCGACAGAAGCCGAAAACTCTATGACGAAAATCGTCCCACTTTGATGGTCGAAGAGTACTACATCAGGCTTATTGGCTTGTAGTATTTGCCTGGGGGTGGGGAATGAGTAGTTCCACTAGATTCGGCACTTCTCATTCTTCACTACGCACTCAATATCCCCTGGAGCATAAGGCAACACCGGTAGGTATACGTCTCTCCGGCATCTAGATGATGTACGATGCTTCCATCTACGATCTGAACGTCCTCTCCGTATTCCTCTCGCATCGTCGTCTTTTAAGATGAACCGTGGTACATTTGTCGATCCCAAACTTCATACCAATAGCATGCGTGTACTCTTGCACCACCCTTGAAGAATGATGAAGACCCTTTTCTCCGAAGGCATAAAGTTTAAGGTCATCCATGTAAAACAGATGGGTGACCTTATGCCTCCGGTTGCTGAGGATGCCGCAGCTGTACCCACGGGTTTTCCGTAGTGCAATGGACACAGGCTGTAGTGAGATGCAGAAGAGTAGAGGGCTGAGGGAGTCTTTCTGAAACACGCCCCTTCTAAAGATAACCTGCTCTGTTTGGAATCTGATTTGACAAGATGTTATGGTAAAGCGAGTCCTCTATAGCGGCATCAGCTGTTCAATGCATCTCACTATTCGATCGGGTACCGCAAGGCGTTTGAGCAAATGCATGATGAGCTCATGCGATGTTGTATCAAATGCCTTGCGATAATCGATCCAAGCCATTGAAAGGTTACGCTTATACTGCTCGGAGTCCTGCGTGATGCATCTGTCGATCAGCAGGTTTTCTCTTGCAAGCAGCGACCCCCTTCTTTGACCCTCTTTGTTCATATATCGGTTCATACATCGGCTCAACTGCGGAGAGTATTCGCATGCATAAGATGCGGTTAAACATCTTATAACATGCGTTCAAGCATGTTATCGGTTTGTAGTTCTTCGGATTAGACAAATCTCCGTTTTTGGGGATTAGCACGGTTCGCCCCCTCAACAAACCAATTCGGAATCTGTTGCTCCCCCCCTAGTCATGAGTAAAAAACTTTTGCTAGATGGTGGTGGGTACATGGAAATGTTTTCCACTAATAGTTATTCAGGCCATCAGGGTCTGGAGCTCAGCTTCTTGCGGAATTGATATCTAGTATTATTATTGTTATTATTATTTCACTGTTTCTGTTCCATAATTTATTATTTTTCATTTGTTTTGATCGTTTGTAATCTGAAGTTTTCTGAAGTTACCAAAAATGAAGTATCTTCACCCTCAGACTTCATCTTACCTTCAGCAAAATATTTTCACCACCACCATAAAATACGGCCCAGAGCCAACGTGTTGGTTGGGCTATTCGGATTGAACTCTCCCCTGCGAAGATAACTTCTCGAATCCAGTCATGGTCCTTTCAGAAGATGAATGCGAGATTTTATTCCTCCAATGGTTTATTATAC
Organism: Chrysolina americana; assembly: GCA_958502065.1. Classification (NCBI taxonomy): domain Eukaryota; kingdom Metazoa; phylum Arthropoda; class Insecta; order Coleoptera; family Chrysomelidae; genus Chrysolina; species Chrysolina americana. Next base: position 6,626,251 of record OY293420.1, read on the forward strand.
GCTACGTACAGAACTGCAATATCAGAAACAGTAAATGGAATTTTATGATCGTGTTTTGTCAAGCTTTGTAATCCGACATTTTATTTTTGAACGACCTGCACACTATCATAAAACAGATTTAAGACCGATCAAATGTATCCCATTGGCCTAAAATTAAATAACTACCCGGTCATTCACACGGTCATCACCCTCATTTTTCATACACTACAAAACTTTTATCGGATTTTTATTTCCATATTCTAAATATACCATTCTCATGAATAAAAAACCATTTAGAATCCGGCTTTCGGTACAACGATTATTATGGTTTTTGGATTTGAAAATTGCTTCAGAAACTTAATGGAGTGATTTTATTGAGGTAGGAGATCGAGATTTCAACTGTCATATTCGAAACGATGAAAAAAGGTGCACAAAACTGAATATATATGAGCGAATTGGTTCACGTAAGGGTGGACAGGATTTCCACATGCCCACTGACACACAATATAGTGTAAATCAGCTCTATTAAGTATTGAATATACTTAAAAAAAAACCTATTTGAGAGATTACCCATTTTTCTACTAAAATAGTTGGATTGAGTAAAAACACTCAATGGTGATACAGAATTGAAAAAAAAAGTTTCAACACAACAGGTCACGATGATTCTTGTTTTTCATTTCCTAGTTATTTGTAATGTTCTACTTGTTCTATGTACACTTCTTCAATTTGTATATTTATTGTTTTACTTAATTTTTTTTTTTAAATCACTGTCACTTTTCGAGAGGTGTTCATTCAGAGAGGTATCAAATAAATGAAAACAAATAATTCTGAGTACGGTCGAAAATACCCTTCTCTCTACACATTTCCATGAAGTAGTACTTTGTTCGTGTGGAGGGAGCATTACATTTGTCTTGCCAGAGATTGGTTTGAAATAAAGGTGGGCCAAAGAATACCAGAATTTTTTTCGTAATAAAAATAAATGAGAAAACTGTTAATACGTAAAACCAATAAAATGAAGAATTCTTCATTTATCAGAATAACTTTATATAATAACTTTACATAAAACTCAAATATAGCGGAATGAAATGTATAGAACTGATTTTTGATCCGAAAAGAAATCCATCTAATGTGTATGTATGAGAACTGATAAAGCATTATACGCGAAAACGGTAAGAACTATTTTTCATAAATCTGAATTCGTTAACAAACGAAATTGACTGAAATGATAAAACTAAATAATCGCAAATCTCAATAACCTAAGCTATTCATATCATAAAACCGTCAAATTGAAAAACTAACGAACATCGTATCATCGAAAAATTATTTAATAGTATCTAAAAACGTAAAATCAACAAATTATTCAAAAAAAAATGTAGTATCGAAAAATCCAAGAAATCGAAATCGAATTCCAGTAGAATTTTTAGCGAATAATATCTCAGTCTGGCAGGGTTGCCAGCGCTTCAGAGGTTGAAAAATAGTAGAATAGTGACTTCATTTTCACAGAAATAGTGACTACTTATTGGCTTTTTTGTCTAAATAGTGACATTTTCCCAACCAATTGAGGAACTTCTATGAAAGCTGGTCATATTTTCCTTCATCATTCCAGAGCTCATTTGCAGAATTTTAATGAGAAATTTTTAGGATATGGGAAGTAAATGAAGGCCAAGACAAATACTACAAAAAGAGGATAAGAATATATATCAAGATTAAAGTAATTGAAGTAATCTGTACTTTGAAAATTGTACTTAAAAACTCACTGAAACTTCTACCTATCATTCAAAGTTAAGCTTTGGAAAGAAAAACTTTTTTTCATCATCAGGGTTCGGTAACAACGGATTTTTTTTTGAAAATTTGTTTTACTTGGCCCGATGTACTAAAATTCGACGAGAATAAAATGGATATTCGGGAGGACTGAAAATTTTGTTTTCCTCTACTTAAAATGCTTGAAATAATTTCAAAAACGGACATTTCAAGATTATTTGAACAATTAAAACATCAACACATACACGAATACTGAGAGCTAAGTACAAATGTTTTTTTTCTGAAAATTTTATAAAACGGACTAAAAAAGAAAGGGAAATAAAAACATCAAAGACATGAATATATGATTAACTTCTAACTAAAAAATATTGTGTTTGAACCTTCAATTCCTTCTGGTATTGACACTGTTATGTTTGAATATGTGAATAATTTCACATAGTAGTCTTTTAGATAAAAAGGGTTGCGTATCAAAAACGATGGGTGTCATAAAGTTAAAACTGTGATATTTTTTTTACAGGTAACATTTAGTATGTCCTATATAGCCCTGAGGGCAATTCTCACACATAATTTGGCTAACCATATTTGATGTTTTTGTTTTTTGGTGTGAAGAGAAATGTCTTCCAATGGTGTTTTATTTTCAAACGCTATTTTTGAATGTTCATCTTTAATAACCGCTGCAAGTCTTTCTGAAAGATTTTTTACATATGGTATATTGTTATATGTCGATTTTGTTGTTCTACTCGTTTTTTCAGTGTTTTGTTTTTCGCTTGGTATTATTTTTGACTATAATGATGTTTGGTAATTATTTTGTGCAAGGTATTTTTTTATCATTTCAAAATTTTTTGGTGGTATTCTGGATTGGTAATTGCAAGTGCTCTTGGTTTTAGATTTTTAATGATGCACGAGCACTTTATTCTAACCAATTCTAAGCTCTGAAATAGTGACAATAGTGACCAAATTTCGAAAATAGTGAGAAAAGTGACACGATTTTGAAATAGTGACCAATAGTGACAATAGTGACTCACTGGCAACCCTGCAGTCTGGTAGAAACTTGCTCTATTAGCTCTTAGATGGCGCTAACTTCTAGTTGAACAAATCGAATCGTCTGGTTCGGACTCATACTTCGTTAATTTATTTGTTCCTTCCTCGATTTATTCGAGAATTCAAATACTGGGTGGTGATTTTCAAGAGTATCGAAGGAAACAGCCAATGTTATTTACTGAATTTCACTGAACTCATAATCCCACCATGATACGTCAGATCTCAATTATTACCCATATATCGGCAAAATACTACCTACAACCTACCTACCATAAGGAAGCTTTCGGAGGATGTAGCGTGTCAATCCACAAAACATTTGGAGGCGGAATCATATTATTTTCGTGATACCTAATACTGGTGATGAAATTTAATGTGAGCCTCAGCATTTTAGTAATATCAGGTGGTGGGACAGAAATGAGGAGGAATTTAATGGGGACATGAGAATTTATTTAAGTATATTAACCGCACGCTTCGCCATCTCTGAGAGAATGGACCAACCGGCTTTTCGCTACGCTATAACCTCTCTAATTTCTGAAAATTTTCGATTCTTTACTTTTCGGCATTAGCGTTTATTCGTCTGATGATTTTTGATATGTCAATTATAGGTCTTGTGGTATACTGATTCGACGATTATAATTCCTGTCGAATATTACGCTTTGCAGACTTACAATATTTATTCTGTTGTTATATTTTATCATTTTTGTGAGATATTGTTTCTGTAATTTGACGATTTGATCGAATATCCGTCTTCACATTTGTGTTTATTCTCATTTTATGGTATTACAGATATACTGTCTTGTGATTTATCACTTCTTCGAATTTTGGTTCTTCAAAAGTCTGATGAAAATTGGTTATTGTAATTCTTGGTTTTACAAAATTATTTTTCAATTCTTTTCCATATCTGTGAAATTATTTCGTATCTAGTTCGATTCTCCATAAAATCGTTACAGAACTTTGTGGGTTCGATAGCTTTACATCATAGTCTATTTCAGATCTATATTTTACCGTTTTTATGGATTATATGTAATTGAAATAAATAAGTCTCATTCATTTTAGTTTTGAACAGGAAATCCACTGAAATCCTAAAAATGCTGTCGTCCACATCCCTTTGAAGTGATTGGAACTATGGGTGATTGATAGCTTAAACTGTTAAACTACATTCCATTGTTCCCAGCTTCTCTCCACTACAAGAGTTCGATTTCAAAATCCACTCCAAACCTTTGTCTCTTAGACAGGCATTACGTAAGCTGTTGAGGTAAAACGAGGTTAGCCTAATAGCTTTGATTCAGACGGACATAAAGCAGTATTCGGCTATTTGCCAATTAACGTACATTATGCTAAACAGCGCGTTGCATCTCAGCTTATGTGACATTTGCTAATCAATGGCGTCGGTGTAAATCACGTTCCCATCGGGTCGAACACGTCTAAAGCTTCGACGATACATGCATCAAACTGTTCGTAATTGCCTACCGGTCGTCGGAATCTATATCATATTTTAGTAATTCTGTCTCTGATTAAGATAGAGTCGGTCAGAGGCAACGATCAAAGCTTGTGATAATACCTTGTGCTGGTTTCAACTTGACAACATCATATCTATCTATGATTTATGTATTATCGTGGGTATATGCGCCATGTTCGTTTCCAAACTGTCTCTTTTGATTTCACCCAGAAAACATTTCATATCTTCCGGTTTTCACATGAGGTATTTATCGATAAATTTCGTACCTATAAGTATGGCATCACACGTTGAAAGATGAGGGCTACGTCTTCGCTAGCTCTCACAAGTCTTTCAAAGACTTCTGAGGGTTGTGCTCGTAAGAGTGTAGCAGGTTGACGGATATAAAAAATTTAACGCAACAAAATAAGCGCGCATAGCTTGGGATCAAGAGGCACGTCAATTAAAACCCATTTTGGTTCTATTTCCACCAGCCTTCTTGTAGAAAATTTGTGTGGAAAAATGCTAGTAGTCGCAGTTCGTCCGACACATGAATTTTTGTTTTAAAACCTTTTTGGCAACTGGACTCCTGTCAGCGACTTTTTATTTTTATTATTTTTATTGATCGACGGGGCCGGCCATTAAATTCTGATATTTATCACCTTCCAATGAATCTTTTAAGAGTCTAAGTTAAGTATACAATCCTATACCAACGACCGCGGTGGCCTAAAACTTAAAAATATTTTCATCACTGAATATCTGTGAGTAATCGTTAAAAATCCGATCTATTCGTCTCCCATGCGCAGCACTACTAGTGTTTCGCTTTGCGCAATTGTAGGGCCGTCTTTAAACAACTTTTCATCATCAAAGGTCATTGTCGGGTCGTCAGAGGATTGCGGTCGGATTTTAAAAATTTTGAAGTGACTTCAAACATAGGATTCGAGTTGGCGCGATCTGTATTGGGTCAGAATACATAAATTTTTGTCCCAATAACAATTTTTCATCATCAAAGGTCATTGTCGGGTCGTCAAAGGATTGCGGTCGGATTTTAAAAATTTTGAAGTGATCTCACAAATAGGATTCGAGTTGGCTCGATCTGTATTGGGTCAGAAAATATTCTTTTTCGTCCAAATAACAACTTTACATCATCAAAGGTCATTGTCAGGTCGTCAGAGAATTGCGGTCGGATTTTAAAAATGTTGAAGTGACCCCAAAAATAGTATTCGAGTTGGCGCGATATGTATTGGGTCAGAATACATTCATTTTTGTGCAGATAACAACTTTTAATCATCAAAGGTCATTGCCGGGTCGTCAGAGGATTGCGGTCGGATTTTAAAAATTTTGAAGTGACCTCAAACATAGGATTCGAGTTGGCGCGATCTGTATTGGGTCAGAAAACATTCATTTTTGTTCAAATATCAACTTTCTATCATCAAAGGTCATTGTCGGGTCGTCAGAGAATTGCGGTAGGATTTTAAAAATGTTGAAGTGACCCCAAAAATAGTATTCGAGTTGGCGCGATATGTATTGGGTCAGAATACATTCATTTTTGTGCAGATAACTTTTAATCATCAAAGGTCATTGCCGGGTCGTCAGAGGATTGCGGTCGGATTTTAAAAATTTTGAAGTGACCTCAAACATAGGATTCGAGTTGGCGCGATCTGTATTGGGTCAGAAAACATTCGTTATCGTCCAAATAACAACTTTTTATCATCAAAGGTCATTGTCGGGTCGTCAGAGGATTGCGGTCGGATTTTAAAAATTTTGAAGTGACCTTTAAAATAGGATTCAAGTTGGCGCGAACAGTATTGGGTCAGAATACATTCATTTTTGTCCAAATAACAACTTTTCATCATCAAAGGTCATTGTCGGGTCGTCAGAGGATTGCGGTCTGAATATTTAAAATTCATTCTTGACACTGACTTCTGAGTGAAAACTTCGTATTTTCAATATTCAACTTTGCAGATTATCGCTATGCCCCAAGTGTTACAGATATCTATAAGATGAAAACACAAAAGATTAAAATTTACGTTTAATGTATTCGCTAATGCAAACACTTTTCGCAAATGCGAACATTTTCTCCCATAAATTACATGATAATGATCAATGGTTGACTATGGAGGGTCGAAGGTTGTTACACTCGACATGCCTCTATCATTATATCATCAAGAGTGAGGCCCCAATATACCTTTGTAATATGATGAAGTTCAGCAGCGATGTTCACATTTGATATTCAAAGGACTCTTGACACCCCCTATGCATCTAAGAAAGAGTTGTTGGAGAAACAAAACCCCTTCAAGCTTCTGCGAACGTGTTTCCCATTTTATTATTTTTCGAATTTTTCATTTCATTCGTTTTGAGGTTGCGTGGAAGAGCGGGGCTAGTTCTTCTTGTCAAAAGTAATATGTCCTCAAACCGATATTTCAAAATTTAACTTCGCTTTATATACCACCATAATCGCAAATGTGTCATCTTAAATAGAAAATGAAGAGGCTATTAATATCTGATGAGAATATCCCAGTCTGGCCCTATCTCCGGAGCCTCGATACATTCAGAAGGCGCGCTGTATCATTTACCGCGATAGTCACTCCTCACATCTATGGGTTGAGTGATAACTGGGCCCGATAATCATGTGTCCTGAGTAGTCGAAGTAAACCAAGAATGGCGGCCTTTTGCATTCGACCGGCAAAAATTTCTGCCGCATAACGGCAAACCATTATAATTTTTTAATTTTAAGTTTCCATCATTCCACCAGTACCTCATGATCAAAACCACTGCGCTTGGACCGGATTATCTTTGTTGAGAGGTTGTGGATACTCATAGATATTCTTCCAGAAGCTTTCCATATGATCAGTGGCCTCCATGTTGTATTTTTAATATTGGTAGTGTTATTAGTATCATTCAGAGCAAACATTATTATTGGAAGTATACATTTTTGTCTTACTTAACTTGAGGTAGGTGTGTGAATTTCGATGTTCAATCTGTTTTGGTTGATTTTACTCGTTTTTGATCCCATACCGTTTGTTTCGACACTATGCTATACCAAAGGACTTCAAAGCTCCCTATTATATTTTCCCAAAGTTAAGATTTCAGGAAAAGAGGTGAGTTTTCAACTTATTTTGATTCGACGGTTCTTATTGTTAAAGAGAATTGGACGATCTCGATATAAGTTCACCATCGCACTCACCCATTTTTGAACCAACGTAATATCCCCATGTGTCAGCTCTGCTAACTCCGTTACTGTTATTTTAACAATATTATGAGAAGGCAACGTTGTGTCACTTTAACAATGTGTTGGTCTTAATGACTATGGAGTACACTGAAGTGCATTATCGATACCATTAGCTCATCAATCTAGTAGCCCTGACGATGTTGAAAATGGCTCCAAAGTTGCTGCTGTACTTTAACAACTTTCATAATAAAGCGGTGGAAGTTAAGTTGCCAAAATCATCAATCAAAGAAGATAATTTCATTGTCAAATTGAATATTACTGGCAGCATTACGAGGGGTGTGCATCGTTTGCTGAAAAGAAACAGATTCTTTGGCGAGCTGTTGGACAGGAACGGACTAGGGTAGTTCAGTGGAAATTATACTAGGAAGGTAAACGTTTTATACGAAATAATTTTTTTCGCACCGAATCGTGTTTGAATAAGTAATAATAACAGTAATAATGCTTTTATATACAATTTTGAATCTCAGATGTAAATGATGTATTCTTGGAATACGAGTAAGAATTTTTTTTAAATAAAAATCTGTGTAGTGTCCTAGAATTTTGTATAACAAGCAGGAATAAAACACAAGTTGAAACTTTCAACAAGTTATGATGAAGAAGTTTTAGAATAGTTCATTTTGACATAGCAAGGGTTGTAGTAGCTAATTGCTCTTGAAAGTCTTACAATACTTTTTAAACACACTTGTTTTAATGAGCACTTTTGATAGGTCTAGCAAAATCTTTGAAGATAAACTGCTGCGCTCAGATTCTAAATCGGGGAAATCAATGTCGTTCACAGTATCACAACGCACCCCTGCAATTTTATAGGGGGTTGAAGTCAAAGCAACCAAAAGAATAGAAAAATATATCCACTTGGAAACAAAAATTTCTTAGAATCACGTAAAAAGATCAAACCTTGATGGCACAAACTTTAAGAGATCGTATAAAAGTAATGCTTTCATCAACATTATCAATTTATTGGCTATGCATTTCACTAAGACAAAGAACGGAACTGGAAATATTGAATTCAACCCTGCAATAATTTGGTATTGGGCAAAGTGATGGCCATAAGAAGCAAGTCATTCAGCATCATATGAACACAAATCCTAGTCATGGGCGTTCGATAGGGTGGAATAGAATATTCAGCCACTTTTCACCTTCTACCTATCTGTAAGAATATGTTAATATTTTCAAAGTTGTATTTCTTGAAGAAGACATTTGGATGAAACTGAAAAAATGCCGTGTTATGCTCGAGCAAACTTTTACAAATGCATTCAGTTGAAACTATTAGTGAAATCGTTTCTTCGATAAACAAGCTGCCTTTACTACAAAACCTCTTGAATATTTGTGAAACTAAGGGAGAAGGTGACCTTTCAACGAGCAAATGTAGGCATTAGCAAGAAAACACAAAATATTAGTAAGCCAACGCAAGCAAGACTTCGAACTACCAACAAACTAATCAAATCATTCTCTTGAACGGAATCTAATAACAGGACCATAATCAGTACGGAAGCAATTCCACCAGGGCTCAAGTTTTCGAAAGGCACTTTTGGCAATGAATTTCACATGTTTTCCCATGTTTTCCCATGAAAGGAAGCCACTGATGGTAATATTGATGGAAATGGAAGGCTATATTGTTATGGTATGGACTTCTGATGTAATCCTCCATGATCCTCTATCCTCTATGACGAGGGACGAGGGATCCTCACCCACACGTACCTTACATATTTTATTATCTCTTCGAAACTTTGGTTACTGACATATCAAGTAACGAAACTTGTGAGAAAACTACTAGCAGTGGTGAACATAATTTTTCAAAATTTCATCATAATGAAATGAAGTATCTTATAATGACTTGGTTATCTCATAATAAGATAACTTACTATAATGACTCGGTTATCTCATTATAATGAGATAATAACTCTTTATTGTGAGTTAATGTAATGCTGTCCTATTATAGTGAGATACCTTACTCAATGAAATGAGAAGGAAAACAAATTGGCCTTGTTCCTTCAGCGCTCTCGTACGTTCAGCCTCCGGCAGTTCAAGAAGAACACCAATTTTTTTTTCGTGTGAAACAGAGAAATAATAAATTACAGACAATGCTTTGTTGTGTCGATACGAACTGAGTGGATCAAGCCTGTGATGTGCAAATTCACTGAATAGTATTACAGTCCCTTTTTCTGATTCAGCAGCTACGTGTATGGAAGAGAGGCGCGTATCCCGCCATAGTGACAGGCCATTAATGCGATTCGAGAATATGGTTGATAGTGTAGAGCCCAGAAACTGAGAGATTTTGATGAATTATCCAGGAAACGGCGGCAAAGCCGGCCGGCTCATACTTGATGCTGCGTTCGGCCGACCGGGCGCCCTGTTGATTTAAGTGTAACCTGGTAATCCGACATGAGTTGCGACAACCACGCGCCCATTTCGATGTCCGGTTGCGGCCACGTTCTATTCCGGTCCGGCGTGCGATAGTGTCGTTGAATTACCAATGTCCATTTCGGTTACCAAGACTATTTGATTTATGGCATCAATTGGAAACAGAGGCCAGTAAATAACGAACGGAAAGAAGAATCGCTCCCGAGGGTCTGCGGGATATCCTTAAAATTGCATTTGAATGTAGCGGTAGTGACCACTAGATGCTGTCGAGCTACCCCTGGATGGATGATTCATGGTCATGTATAAGTGATAAAGGAAGGAAAATTGAATAGCATTTTATTCTGTAATGATGATAATAATAATAAAATAACGTCTTTGTCATTTTCATAGATTATTTCATGAACATTTGAACAATAAATCAAAATGATAAAACTAGTTCCAATAGAATTGTAAGATACAGGGTTCCCCAGGGAACAGTGCTCGATCAAACTTTGTTCATTCCACAGTGTCACACATGAAGTGTAAAGAGATTGAGGTGGCGCACGGGGCTCTTCAGGGATCGGTCTATGCCCCCTTCTTTTCACGATATATTCTTCTGATTTCTCAAAATTTCTTCAAAATTTCCGGATTCAAACATACGACGATGACACTATTTTGTAATATAGTGATGAAGTGGAACACCTTCGATCTATATTGAGAAATGACAATTTACAAGATTCGGAAGATTCGAATGATTCGAAAGATTGAAAAATTGGAAAAATAAAAAAATTTGGGAAAAAAGTGACAGTGGAGAGTATAAACATTTGAAGGAAAGGTATGAAATTGAAAACTGAGTAACTGTTTTCTCTACCATTTTACTACATTTCCAAAGAAAACCTTATTTTTTGAGGATTTTCGAAGTTTAGAGTAGCACATAACAAAAGAAAAGAGGTAAAGATCTCATAGTGAATTTGAAAGAAAACGGTCTTCACACCTTTCATCAGTTCTGAATCAAATCTGCCAAACTATTCATATACAGGGTGACCTCGAGTTGAACCGCCAAACATATACGATTGGTTTTTAGGTAAAAATACGATCTTTCTTCTATCATGAGCATGTGTCTTTACTAACTTCTTTTACAGTGCATTTTGCAGATTTTGATAAAATTTGTCATGATTATATTTCAGGTAATAGCAGGCTTATCTTATTTTACTTTTAGAATAAAAGTTTTATTTCTAGTGGCTTCCTAGAGGGTAATAATCCAGTTGATATCAGGAAAAATTATTTTACGCCACTATTATAGATTAAGTGCTTCAATATACAATTCTTTTGTCTCTAATTTTTTTTTTCGTGTCTGGATTCATTTTGTAATCGGTTTCCTGCATGTAACAGGGAAAAAACTATATTATTGATATTAGGATAAATTTATAAACGGTAGCTTTAAAAAAATCAACCCAAAAGGAACTGAATGAGAAAATTATATTTGTGTTTAGACTCCCTAAAGGTTATGTAGTTGTCCGTGAGGTGTATTGTATGGAGCACGACAGTCAATTATATAATATGCCTAGTTGTTGATTGCATTCCGCCGTGAGATTATCAAATGGGTTTTGGAATACCGATTAGTAGTTGTATAGTTGCAACGAATCAATAGGGGGCAATAGACAATATCGCACTGGGGTATACGTGTTTGTATTTATAATAGTAGTCAGTAAGTGCCTTTCTGTGGACATTATGTAAATGAGTGATGAAAGCTATCGCACCCCCTTTGTCCAAACAGCATTATGCAGACTGGAGACACACTGAGATGTTGTCTAATGAGTTAATTTATGGAATGTTATTCCGATAGAGTGGGACAAACAGGACGGACTCATTTAATGTTCAATGTAAATATTTGTTTATTGCCTATCATCAAAAGAGACAAAAATTATTCTGTCTGGCTTCTGCGACAAACTCGAACTTCGCTGATAATCCGTTGTACAAACAGACGGATTGGATTGAAAATATACCTTCGGGCCTCATTGGAATATGGCATGGATAATTCATTTAGAATTTGAGGGAGTTCTGTTACCTTAGGAGTTATCCGTCTGGATGGCATGAGAACGGAAACATTTTCACGTTTTATTTCATTAGAGTTGGGGTAGCTTCGCATCAGCAATTTCAATTTTGCGGTGTTCGGACAGTATTAGTTCATTTTATTGAAATTTGGAACGAAAATAAACTACTCAACACTAATTTCGTCTAACCATAAAATATTGCCCCTGTTAAAATCTGAAACTTTTTTCTGCTTTAAACAATGTTAATTCTGTTCACACTGTTCGCTATCCCAGTCCTTCTACTATAATCTCGTACTTCTTCAAAACATGAGGTTCGTCTCGTAAATTCGCTACAGGGTGTTACCTGAAACTGTGCAAAATTACGGATTTCAATTAGAGCAAAACTTTTTTTTTTAATTTGACAGCTGAGGCATGAAGATGATCTCATTATCTACCTCAAGATATTTTTCGAATTGTCTTCTCTATTTTTCACAGGGTGATGTAAAATAATATACTTTTTGGTTTTGCAGTAATAACTTTATTCCTCTTTAACCGATTTTCAAAATCTCAGCCTCATTTTGAAGCTGAAACTTTAGGTGAAAAGATATGATGATCAGAATTGACTCAAGATGAATATTAAAGATCAAGGGTTTCCTCAAAGGTGACCTAAATCTGAAACACCCTCGAAATCCAGTGTGGGATCGAATATCGATGACTGGCGGAAATGAATTGGCGTTCTGAGAGGAGAGAGCATGAACGGTAAGAGACATAGAGATTTGTGTGGAATAGATATCGTGGTCCCTTGCGCCGCAAATATTGGCAAAAACTTTCTTCTCAATGATGACAATGCGAGACCGCATAGGGTTTTTGAGGAATCATGGTTTTGAACGAATGGACTGGCCGCCTTTCTCTCCGGATATGAATCCGATGGAGCATGTCTGGAGTCGTATGAAATTGAAATTATGAGAAAGAAAATTTGGATGACGTGGTGCATGCGGTACAGCAAGAATGGGCTGATATTCCCCGGGAATTTATTGACAGCATGCCGGAAAGAGTCAATGAAGTGATTGCCAATAGGAGAGGTCCCACTAAATACTGAATTTCATACATATCTTTTGATTCTAATGTTATCCAAGCTACCCCTTCTCTTTGTTGTTCAATAAAAACTCAGTGAAACATGTTTTCTTGTTCTTGCCTAATTAAATGGTCAATGTTTCACGATTGAGAAAAAAAAACCGCTATTGTGGAATGAGCCTCGGCCATACATTTCATGCGAACAATGGGCTGATTATTATTTTTTTAAAACATGCCGTTTCAATTGGGTTTTGTCACGCACATTTCTTGACTATTGAAAACAAGGAAGATCTGGACGTATCCAGAATGAATGATCTTTCGAAAACAAGTTGATTTTCATTTAATTCTCCTCCTAACCGGGATTTTGATAGTGTTTCAGATTTATGTTAACTTTGAGGAAACCCTTGATCTTTAATCTATATCTTTAGTCAATTCTGATCTTCATATCTCTCCACCGGAAGTTTCAGCTTCAAAATGAGGCTGAAATTTTGAAAATCGGTTGACAAAGAAAAAAGTTTTTACTGCAAAACCAAGAGGTAATTTTTCGACAATTCGAAGAAATATCCCGAGGTAATATTTATGCCTCTGCAGTCAAATTTTTGAAATAAAAGATTTTCTTTTATTTAGATCCTTTTGAAATTTTCGAAATTTTGCACAGTTTCAGGTAACACCCTGTAGCGATTTTATGTGAAGACCCTAATGTTTTGAAGACATACGAGCTCATAGCTGAAGGACTGGGCTAGCGAACAGCAACAGAATTCAAATAGTTCAAAGCAGAAAAAAGTTATTCTGATTTTAACAGGGGCAAAATTTTGGGATGCGACGAAATAAGTGTTGAGTGGCTTATTTGATGAAAATTATGATGAATAATCCTACATTAACCATATGGAGAAAATTTTATCTCCGAATGAATTGAACTTCACCTTCAAGACTCAAATATGTTTGATTTTTTTAAAAGTATACATTAATCGACTGAAAATGAATTAAATCGACCATTATCATTGTGATTGGTTGATTTTTTTTAATTTTAGCTGTTATTCTTGGAAAGTTATGAGGGTTTCATTTTAAGTCAACAGAAGTTTGCAAAAATCACCTCTCACCCGAGCCATTCGTCTTGTCGGTGATGCTTCGCGTACAAGCATGCTCACTTCTCTGAAACTCCGCAGGAAGGATCTGTCTGTGTTCTATAGATATTTTCGTGCATGACACTCTTCTGAATTATCAATCTTTCTATCGAGACTGACCCACCGAACTCAGTCTCATCTCTTTGTCGTCACTTTTGATACACGCTGAACATCTCCTTACCATGCATAGGCGTAACCAGCCCCCACCCCCAAGGCAACGATTATCACTGATATTATTTATAACATCCCTTGTTGGTAAAAATTCTATGTTCACCTCCCCCCAAAATGAAACTCTAGTTGCGCCACTGTTACCATGGCTTGGTTATTACAACAAACGGCATATAGCTTGCCGAAATTCGGAAAGAAAACTAATTCTCACCTACTTTTCCTCATCTTTCAGTATGTTTTCTGGATTGATCCTGAGAAATAAATGTATCTTATCTCGTTATCGAATTATCCTTCTCATGGGAATCAGAACATGGAAAATTTACCTCAGGGATATGAGGAGTGGTTGTGAGGGTAAATATCACCAGTGCCCCCCCAAATGTTTTGGGCTTCGGGGAACACTCCTGAGGAAAATATTGCGTTTCCAGTACCCTTCATCCTACCTAAATCAGTGAGATATGTTTGCCTGAGGCTGATAATATCATCATAGTGGTAAATCGAGGGTATGAGGATATCAGCACAGACGTGGTGCGGACCTTGAGGTCAACTCTCAAAAACCTCCACAGTATTTATTACTATTATCATCGATCGGCGGGGCCTCGATGTCAGTTCTGATGAACTCCTGGAAATTTCACAGGATAGAAGGCGAAATGTTTTCAGGAATCAATGATGGCAAGTAACTCTTTCGATTGTGGCGAATTTTTTTCGGTTTTATCAAGTGTTCAGGAGTGGAAAGAGATAAGCCTACAGTTTTGTAAAAATACGGATCCGATAGCTATATTACTCGCGTTTGTCGTCAATTGAATCTCTTCAAAGAAATCTTGGTATGCATTACATATAATTTCTTGCAGATATCAAAAGATTGGACGTGTTTGGCGTCATTTATATCAATTTTTTAATTTTTTCCCAATCATATTTGAAATCGGTTTGGCCTGGTCTGAAAGCATATTGATACTTCAAATCGAAGTAATTTTTGACGAACTGATTGTAATTGATATATCACTTCGTTCTTATTATACTATTACATATTTCCCTATATTTTCACAAACGTACCTTATTGGTAAAACATCAGATGTCAATAGCAAGTGGTCGAATATTTTTGGCAATTCAATTTCCGATTTCATTCTGTCGTCGTTATCCTAAATGAGAATGACCGCTCGAATTAATATTCATGAAACATCTTGATGAAAGAACGTTGACCCTTTTATTTCACTATTTCAAGGGATAATAGACTCGTCATTTTTTGTTTTCATCGAACGAGGAATGCGAAATTACTTGGTATATACGAGTTTGCAAGGGTGGCCTTTGTGTGAAACTGATTTTCCCCCGCGTTTCAAAAACGTATTGAGGACTAAATTGGTGCTTGTGTTGGATGGAATGACCATGGCTTCGAGTTCTCATTTCGAACGCGGGAAAGATCGACGGACCATTTTTGTTTTAGTTTTTATTGGAATGGGTTGCCGCGTCGAAGAATTAATAGAAAATCTGTGGTTTTTGTATACAGAATCGGGTCTGACGGAGATATACTCTACAGCGGTTAATGGAATTTCGTTGAATTTACAGCGATCGTCAGGTTTGTTAACATCGATGGAAAACATTTCATTTTTAATTTATCAAACCATCAACATTTCATATAGTTAGATCCTTTTTGGTACGTCTTGGGGTCTGAGAGCAGCTCTCACGCTCTCAGAAAGCTTGAACTTCATGACATGCACTACGAGTGGATGCTTTTGGTTTTTGGTTAATAAATGGATAGCATGAATTGAATTTGTTTTCCCGTTTACAAAGCCCTTGTTGAAAGTTCTACCCGTTTGACCAAGATACATTTTAGGACAACTACCACAGGTCAATTTATAGACTTTTCTTGTTATTCCACTTTATCTTTGTTATTTATTATTTGTTCCACCAAGGTATTGTCGGTAATGAAAACGCAGAACAAGACGTGCATCTGAATTACCATTCACGGGCCCAGAACCAGTGTTTGGAATTAGCAAAACCTGATGCGGAAACCTAGTGAATGAGTGGAAGAAAACAAAACACCAAACATATTGGGTCCAAATTGAAGGGTATCGACACAGCACAGCCATGGTGAGGCACTTAAGCCAAACACTGACGGCTGACACTCTCAACCTAAACAGATCGAAGATACGTACAATCACCGGCTTACGAGCCGTACATTGCGGCCTTAGATAACACCTGCACACTATGAGAATAAACAAAGAAACCGTGGAGTGCAGACTTTGTGGTGACGAGGAGGAAACAGCCTCTCACATCATCTTCGAATGCGACGCGGTGCACAACAGGCGCTACAGAATATTCGGATAGACTAACCTAGAAATAGGCATGAATCCGAAACACCTAGTGAATAAACTATCAAACCTGGTAAAAGACACAGGCCTATTCAACTAGGAACCACTGACGACAGAATGATACAATAGACCCCAGCAGGTTTCAGTGTTAAGGGACACCCTCACGGGTAAATCCTGCATCTGGACTGTCAGCTCCAAACCAACTAACCAAGGTATTGTCTGTTCTAAACCCAATATAAGTCCCCAGACAATAGGGAGGCCGTGTACTTTCGAGTTCTGAGTGTCTACATAGAATTGTTCTGGATGGAGCCTGTAAAGTCATCACTTGTTCAGATCCCCTTTTCTGTTTAGTCTGTGAGAATTAAGCAGGGAGTGGATCATTCGTTTTTGAAGCAGCAGCCCGTGTAGCCAATGAATTTAGTCTCTGGTATTCGACACTGAACGAGGTGACCCAAACTCTGTCAGTGAGTTACAACTCGTTCAGTGAAAAGCTCACATCAAAGCTGCGGAAACAGAAGTACTCTTGCAGCTACATAAGGATAAGAGAGCACCGTGGGCATTTTCGAGACCTCAGCATATCCAAAAATGTTACTTCTGCTGTCCTCAGGTGAAGTGGCTTGAAGTTGGAGACAGAGGTATTCATAATGGTATTTGTGGTTTCAACACCTTCGTGTACCGAAGTCGTGTGATTTGTATAGAAGTCCCAGACACTAGATGTAGAGCGTATCGTGGAGCTTCTGAGGTAGTCTCAGCAAAGTTTTTGGGAATATTTCTGAATAAAAATTTGAAATTTGATGAGCACATTAGAATCTTTAACAAAAAGTTGGCATCGAGTTGCTATGTTTTGAGAGTTGTTTCTAATGAGATGGGAGTTGCAGCTTCAAAATCAGTTTATTACGCACTTGTGTTATGGTGTATCATTTTGGGGGGTGTGTAACAACCAATTGTTCCAGTCAGTGTTCATTCTGCAGAAACGAGTGATTAGATACAAGTGTGAAGTAAAAATTAGAGACTTATGTAGGCCACTCTTCATTAAACATGGTATCCTTACCCTTGTGTCATTACAGTCTCATTAATCCACAAAAATAGACTAGAATTACGTAAGTGAAGGACATCCCCTATTTTACTCGTCAAAATGTCTATAATGGGGTTAAAATGTACAATAAATTACCTAATGAAATTAAGAATGAGAGTTATAATATTTTTAGAAAACTGACAAAAAACTACTTAGTGATAAGGCTGACTATAGTTTGGCAGAGTTTTATGACGACACATTCTAATGTTTCCTTAAATACTTGATCTGTCTTTTTTTAGCCATAATTATCATGTATACATCTTCAAGCCTGCACTGCTCTAAGTCGGCTATATTTTAGTACTTGAGAATTTTAAATATGTTGTAGCTGTTATATTACATGTTTTTCATTCATTATTATATTTCATAATTAAACTATGTTTGTCAACAAGAAATTGTTCTTATGTACAATGAACATATACTTACTTATATAATGCATTTGGTGTCAGTTCGTCAAGCTCATGCATTATCAGCCATACTCGTACGGTATAGACGAGACACCGATGTTGCTTTACGCTCCGGGGGATATTGAGTTTTTTGTGAAGAATGAGAAGTGCCGAATCTACTGGACTACTAATTGCCCACCCTTAGGCAAATACAAGCCAATATGCCTGGTGTAGTCCTCATGGTGGTTCTGATCATAGGAGTAATTATTGGAATAATGGACATGCTGCTATCAAATTTAAAATAAAAAATTATATTAGTTTACCATGGTGAGGCAGAAATCTTAGCCGGAATAATGCAGAAGGCCGTGATTGTTAGATCACTTCGGCTACTCAGGGCACATGATCCTTGGACACAATAATCACTCACCCCACGGACGTATGGAGTGTTTACTGGGGTGTTTACGACACACAAGCGTGCCCTCAGGATGTATTAGGGCTCTGGAGACATAACCTGACTAGGAAGATCTCAACGGGATATGAAAAGAAATAATAATACTCCTTGTGCGGGTACAGGATGGCTATTACCATTTGCCTTGGCGTTCCGGGGCGACTTACTGATATTTGGTGGTCGGTGCGCACTCCAATCAAGTATCAGACGTCGGGATTACCATCTAGGCAACTGACATCACACTTGATTATCAACAAGGCATGTGGTCGCAGGAACCGATGCACTCGAGATAAATTCTCTCGTACAGCAGTCTAGAACCTTTGAAGCGAGCAGAAGTTCTACTACCAGACACCTGAACCGTTGAGCTTAGGAAGGAACTGAGTTTCAGTCATTTTCTCGAGTTCCTGGGCGGAACTCACTTCTGAGTGTCCCTGTCATAGATACGTTTAGGAAATCATCACAGAAAAAGTTATGAGAAATACTTTTGACATAAAGTGTCCCCTACTTTCTGATACAAAAGGCATTACTGTATTGAAAATATTGTCAATATTATTTCAGTATTATTATTGACTCATTATATGATAGCTGTAATGTGCAGGGAAATTTACACTTATTAATTTTTACGTCTACTTGCTCATGTGTATGAAAAATTTTCAGAAAATTTGCTGGTTACCTTAGTATTAATGTTGAAATAAAGCATCTGATTGGTTGAAAATGACTGGAGTAAAATTTTCTATCCAATAATGTGCAAAAGGGATGTTCTGGTATGATTTGAACTTGTATCATCCGTCAATTCTATAAATTATTTGAGCAGGAATTCAACTTCCAGTAATGAGATTTAGGTCAGAGCCAACTGGTAAGCCGATAGTCCTTCGTCAAATCCCTGGGTATTATATCTGTATTGTTATAATGATTGATCATCGAGTTCAATTGATAATTGGATGACACAGTTCTCACTTGACAACCTTCCACGTATGTAATGCCACAATTGAACATCAAGGATGCTCTTTGAAAGATCGCCCCTTCGATGAAGTCATAAAACAGGTCGGTGAACACTTCATATTCATACGTTTTATCTCGAATAAAGATGTTTGATGAAGTGACTTCATTTATCATCGAACTAGATGAAAGTACTCGGGCATCTCGTCGTTTCTTTGTATTGAGTAGGTTAATTCGCGTGAAATATATGCTAATGATCGTATTCTGGTTCCAGTATGTATACAAAAAAATACGGCCACCATTTTATTGCGAAAGGGGACATATAACGTGCGTGGAAATATTCACCCTTCAATTAGCAAAATACAAATTGAAGTATATATATGAATGCAATGTTGTAGTTGCTGAAGAACAGAAGATTTTTCTCTGCAACCGAGCGAAAAGTACCATGTTGTTACTTGGTTGTTGTTTGTTGCGGTTGTAGAAAAAATCTTGTGTGTAATTCGGGCCCAAAAACTTTACCGCTTTCAAGAGTAAAGTATTAGGTACTTTGCGCTCTTATTACATTGGTTCTATTACAGGCTAAATAGGATAGGACCCAAAAAAAAATTAGGCCCTTTTGATTTTCTAGATTGTGGGAAGTTTTGGGGTACCGAATAAGTCTAGCAACTCTTCATAAAAGTACGGGCACGGATTTTCGAAATTTTGGTACTTGAAACTCAAAACTATTTTGAATCGTGAATAACTCGAAAACCATGAGGAATTCGAAAAAAACTGCCGTGACAAAAAATGTAAAGCACAAAATTTTCTACAAAAAAGGTCTCTAATCATTTATTCGTTGGAGCCACTATTTCTGAGTAATTCTCTCTCAAAGCCGAAAGCCGGAGTACCCGCTCGCGAATTTCCCGCCAGTGCGAATTCAAGCAAATTTTCATCCCAAGCGCAAATTAAATCTAACTCGTTGAAAACTACTCCGTTTTCAAAGAATCAAAATGCATATTGATGGATAAGTTCTCTATTTTGTATTCCGGTAAGGTAGCATAATTTTCAACTTAGGAAATTTTCGAAAATCTTGCGAGATGAAGAGGTATATTGGCCACACAAGCACTTGAAGTTTCAATGAATATATTCCATCACTCGCAATATAAACAAGCAAATCCAACGAGAGATTTGTCGTTCGTATTATTATCAATATTTTCATGTATATAACATACATGAGTTACTTCTTGGTTTCAAATGAACTGACGTTCAAAAAAAGCGATCATGAACACGATCTTCGTTCTCGATTGATTATTATTTCGATATTCACAGACTTTTTAATAGTTTCTCTTATCCAAAGATGAGGGTATTCATTTTGAAGCGTAGAATCTCAGCTTCAAGTTCATACAGTGAGGACCAAACAAAAGTCCGTTGCCCCCCCCGTAACTTCTTCATTTTCCATATTACAAAAAAATGTTAAATGCATAAGTTGTAGGGTTTCATTCGATCTCTTTAATGGTTTAAGTTTCATTCATACAGAGTGTCTCAAAAAAGCACGGTGACTTAGAAGTTAATTTTTTTAAATGGGACACCCTGTATTTCATTGCATTATTACATTCTACGTTGAATTCTGAACAAGTTGGATAAATGGTTTTCTATCAAAAAGTTAATAGTTTTGGACTTATGAACACTTGTAAATAATTATTTCGACTACTTTTGCGCCAGTTCAATGAGAAAATCGTAACAAATGGATCACAATGTATTCCACTTTCCTATCTTAACTTTTTGAAAGCTATCCAATGTTGCAAACTGCAAACTAGTACAAATGAAGTTGAAACATTTTATTAACAAATAAGGTAGTCCATAGTCAAGAATCATTAAAAACTGAAGAGATATTTTAATTTATAACTAAAAACGGTGAGTTTTTATCTATTTCAAAAGATGTTCGACATGTCCACCATGCATTTCTTGACACATAAATAGTCGGGTTGTAAACTCTTCCCTAACATTAATCAAGGTTTGAGGTGTTATTTCTGAACACACTTCAATAATTCGACGGCGCAGTTCATCTAACGACCCACAAACTGTCTTAAAAACTACGGATTTCACATAGCCCCAGAGAAAGAAATCAAGCGGTGAGAGGTCCGGTGAGCGAGCTGGCCACTCTGTTGTACCTCGACGTCCAATCCACCTACCTGGATACCTTTCATCTAAGTAATTTCTCACCTCCCGAAAATAGTGTGGTGGCGCTCCATCTTGCTGAAATGTTACATCCAAGTAAAATTCATGTGGGTTTTGCGCAACGATCTCATCGATACTGGGACTTATTGTGTCTTGCAGCATTTGGAGGTATCTGGGACTATTTAAATTTTTTTCCAAGAATATGGGACCTACAATGTGGTTACCTAAAATACCAGCCCAAACATTAGTTTTCTGGGGAAATTGAGTATGCCCCTCGCGGAATTCATGGGGATTCTCATCACTCCAATATCTACAATTCTGGGTATTCACATTTCCATTTAGGTAAAAAGTACTTTCATCACTAAAGCAGATGTGTTGCAAATAAAGTCGATTTGCAACAATTCTTTCTGCCATGGTCTGGATCATCTTCAACCAATCGGTGCAAAATTTTTATTTTGTAAGGATGGAATTTATTTTGTTTTAAAACCCTCTTTACTGATGTTTTAGAAACATCACATGTCTCAACTACTTGCTTAGTTGATTGTTGTGGGTTATTTACCATTTCGGCTAGTACTTGAATTTCAACATCTTCCGTAATTATTTTCGGCCTCCCAGATCTCGGAGCATCTTTCACGGTGCCAGTTTGGTTAAATTTTGCCACCAATTTCTGCAGATATTTTCGACACATCGGACGTTCTGGAAACCGTTCATTGAAAATGCGAATAGCAGCGTGGTAATTTCGGTTAGCTTCACCAAATATGATAACGGCTTCAACTTTGTCTGCTACTGAACGAGCCATATTAATCAACAAGAGAAATTGAAAACCGTTTGAAACAAAGTTTTGAAAACCTACAAAATGTCAATGACATTTGGCAAAAACAAATAAGAGTTTTTTTTCGTTGTCATGGATAAAATAAACGCGCCTAGCGTGCATAGCCTACCTCATTATTTATTCGTGAACTGGTGCAAAAGTAGTCGAAATAATTATTTACAAGTGTTCGTAAGTCCAAAACTATTAACTTTTTTGATAGAAAACCATTTATCAAACTTGTTCAGAATTCCACGAAGAATGTAATAATGCAATGAAATACAGGGTATCCCATTTAAAAAAATTAACTTCTAAATCACCGTGCTTTTTTGAGACACTCTATATGAATGAAACTTAAACCATTGAAGAGATCGAATGAAACCCTACAACTTATGTATTTAACATTTTTTTGTTATATGTAGAATAAAGAAGTTACAGGGGGGGCGACGGACTTTTGGTCCTCACTGTATAAAAACATTCTTAGTATGATGTGTCCTCATTATGAAGATTTTGAAAATGCATAGAAAGGTCAAAATGTCCCATTTTTCCGTAAATATTTCCTTAATTATCCAAGAGTAAGTTTCTTCGAAAAATTCATGTTGTATTTGTGAAAACACGTTGCAAAGAATCGATTGCGGGTCGTTACATTGTATTCAATTACTTGGTTTAAGAATACGAAAGCTTTCTTTTCGTCTATTTCCCGCGAAGAATTCGGCAACCACAGCCATTATCACCGATAACCACGCACGTGTGCAGACCACAGAACTCATAATTATAAGATATAATTATGAGTTCTGTGGTGCAGACGACGTGTTTTGTGTAGTAAACATTTGTCAAGTGCGTTCTGCTTTCTGTAGTCTTCACGGTGTTTTTCACATAAAAAATTGGATTTTTCACTGGGGCCAGTGCAAAAATTGTGGAGGAGAGAATCTAGAAGAGGTACGAATTATGTAGAAACTAAAAAAAGAAGGTATTAGTAGTGAAATGATGTTTATGTGGCCTTATAAAGTTTTGGTTGTAACCATAGTGAACAAGTGTATTGAAGATTGATGATTTAAAGGGTATGGGGTGAATTTTTACTTAAAAATTAGGGTAGTGAGGGAATCAAAAGTTTTTTATACTTATCGAATTCCTCGTAGTTTTCGAGTTATTCGCGATTCAAACTATTATTGAGTATTTAAACCCGTTTTAAGGTGAAAATTTTGAGATTAGTAAAAAATACCTAGGTTACTTTTTTGTAGAAAATTTTGTGCTTTACATTTTTTGTCACGGCAGTTATTTTCGAATTCTTCATGGTTTTCGAGTTATTCGCGATTCAATATATTTTTGAGTTTCAAGTCCCAAAATTTCGAAAATCCGTGCCCGTACTTTAATGAAGAGTTGCTAGACTTATTCGGTACCCCAAAACCTCCTAGAATCTAAAAAATCAAAAGGGTCCAATTTAATTGGAGGTTTTAGCTCAACATCTCCTAACATACCTATACTATTCAGGTAATAGATGTTTGCTAAATTCAGTCGTTGTTTCCCAACTGGTTGCTAAATTCATGGAGTCGTCGTTTCGTTACTGGCATGGACAGTAGTTGTAAGAGCTTCTTACTGGAGGAAAAAAATGTGAGAAGAATCAAATTGTTGGGGGTACTACAAGAGATAGTTTAGTCTTTTCGTCATACATACATATAGATAGACATTTAGTTTCATGGTTTGACAACACTATTTGACGAACCAAGGATATTAGATTGGCTAATCCATGTTCCGTTATTACATATTTAGCATTAACTCGTTGAAGGGCAGTAGTTGACTTATTGTTCAACTGAGAATTTCGGCTATGTGCATGGTGATAATAAAAGTAAACCACCATTTTATGATTTTGTTCAGCATTATTGCCATAAAGCGAATGCCTGAATAACCTGTCTACTTGAAGATTTGGCAAATCTCTCAAACATATAGCGAAACATGTGGCATGCCTCGCTTTTCATGTTTGTTTCACTATGAACGACTGTGTTGTCAAGTTTGGGGGTGGACCTGGTGGTAAGTGAATATCCAGATAATTTTTCTGTTCTGTGTTATACATTTTGAGAGGCTGATTAATAAAATAACGAGCATTTTTTAAGGAAAATGTCCCCTGTCAACTCCAGATGAACTTTTCAACTAAAGAACGGTTAAAGATAGATGCGATCTCCGATCGATTCAGAATGATGAAATTGGTGTACTTCGAGAATTTCAAATCGAACAGCGGCAACAAAAATTACTCGAAAAAAGTCCGAAAGTCATGAAAAGTACAAAATTATCAGATTCACTTGGAATTCGCACTTTAACCCCAAAATTTCATGCTTATTCCGAAAATATATGATTTATTTAGGCTCAAATAGAAGGTTTAGAATAAAAAAAAATAAACGTCAAAAACTCCCTCGCACGATGAAATTTTCGAAAATTTGTGTTTAAAAAAATCGCAAACGTTCCTTGAATTTATCTAGACGAGCTGATTTCGATTCATACCAAAAAAATTTATTTTGATGACGAATTGACCTAATTTCAGAACATCTTCAGATAAAAAATGCACCTTAGCACAAACATTTCATTTATTAAATTTTATATGTCATCCCAAAAGTATCCCGAAGAGCTGATTGCGAACTACGAAAAAAGTTGTCGGGAATTTGGCACTCTCAACTTCAGATGAACTGTTCAACTTGCGAACGGTTAAAGATAGATTAATTCTGCGAACGCCAATCGATTCAGAATGGTCAAATAGGTATGCTCTGATAATTTCAAGTCGATCATCGAAAAACATTTAGACCCCTAAAAATCACGAAAAATACAAAATCATCAGATTCACTAAAAATTCGCACTATATACGCAAAATTTCATGGTGATTTCAAAAATATATGATTTGTATATGCTCAGATAGAAGGTTCAGCATAAAAAAGAAGTAAAACGTCAAAAACTCCGTCGCACGATTTAATTTTCGAAAATTTTAATCTTCCATTTTTCAGAAAATCGCGAACGTTCCTCAAATGTATGCATTTATACAAAAAAAAAATTATTCCGATGATGAATTGACCAAATTTCGAAAAAAATATTCGATATTGAAGGAAACCGACTTATCGAAAAATTTCATTGCCGTCAAGAGTATCTCGACGAGCTGGTTCCGAAAAAAATAGTTTCCTTTCAACTGCAGATGAACTTTTCAACTCGCGAACGGTTAAAGATAGCTCAATAATTCTGCGAACGTCTATCGATTCAGAATGATGAAATTAAAAAAATTATTTCGATGACAAATTGACCAAATTTCAGATCATATTCAGTTGAAAAATGCACTTTTCCACAAAATCAATATTTTCTGAATCGCTTTTAGTTTCAAAAGCATGAGCTAACTTCACATTTTTATGAGATTCACAGACGACTTCCTTGCGCATATTTTTCCAGAGTTTCCTCTTACAGTTGTTTATTTCTGTTTTATATGCAACTTTGGCGTCTTGGTTTTGTTTTCTTGCTTCATTCGTCTTCTTTCTCTGTAGGCTATATCTGCATTCCACCAGTACGGCTGTTCAGCTATGGAAATCCTACTAGACCTACCTTCTCTCCACTTCTTCCTTGAGAGAGGGCTAGATGGACAAACTACAGAATCATGCATATTGCCAATTGCATGCAACAAACTTATACAGAGCGTAGCAGACTGCTGATTGACACTGAAAGTCACAGAATTTTGGAAATGGTCTCTGATATGCCTTCAACGGTAAAATTTGACCTGCGTTATACCGAAGAGAGACGACTGGGTCCTTCAAGAAGAGGAACTACTGAGAGCAGATTACTGTTGGTGTATACTTACAGTCGTATACTTAGAACAGAAATATCAACCTGTTTAGGATTATATGTGACAGTATTAAAATTTTCTCAGACAGTCAAGCAGCTTTGAAAGCACTTGACTAGTATCGATCAACGTCTGAGCTAGTGTCAAACTGTCAGAGAAGTCTCTCCTCAATAGCAAAACTCACCACTCTGTCTCTGGTCTGGATTTCTGTCCACTCTGGTATGGAGGCAATGAAACGGCGGACCTTCCTGCAAGAGAAGGTGTCGCAAGTAGGTTCGTTGGACCAGAACTTGCCATTGGCATCTCACCAAGTTTTGCCTATATTCAACACCTGGACAGCAGGGAAAGTATTAAACTTCTTGCAAAACTTACTAGGATTGGCTCATTCCAAGGCATTCATACATTCCTCAAAGAATTTGACCAAACACTGTTAGATTCCAGCAAGGATGACCTGCGATGTCTAACAGGCCTACTCACAGGTCACTGTCGTTTGAATCATCACATAACAAGACTAAAACTGTCGGAGGACCCGACATGTCGCCTCTGTCTTGAAGATGATGAAACAGCAGAGCACATACTTTGTGCCTGCCTCGCCGCGGACCGAATCAGGTTTTCGATGTTTGGCAGAGTTTTACTCTCTCCCTAGGATCTGAATGATCATACACGAAATAAAGTAATCGCTTCGTCGAGAATCTGGATTTGTTTGGTGAAATATGAGTTAGTATGAGCTACAATAGACCCTTACGGGTCTCAGTGTAGGGCCGAGCAGACTGCTCATTTTAAACCTAAGATAGCCTAACCTAACCTAACGGCTGTTCTTGGCTTTGTACTATTATTACTTTAATGTTTGCTTCTTTGTTTTCTTCCAGTAACTCTTAATTGTAAAATATATGTGTTTTTTCCATAGATACTTCTTATCCCTTTATTTCATTTGTCATGTTTATTGTTGAGAGCATCACATCGATATATGATTTACTGTTGCCTCTAATGGAGGTCGGTGTATTTCCGGTGTTCTGTAGGGGTGCATTAAAATATTCCATTATTATTCCTTACCTGTGCTATCATATTGTAGACCTTTTCCATGTACTCATCTATGGCTACATTCGGCCAGAGGTAGCAGAGGTATATTATATTGAATACTGGAAATTCTATGAGTACGTACCCCATATCTTTCGTTATTATCTGGATCCTTAGCTTTTTGGTTGGTAATGATATTGAAATCATATCAGAACCAGAAAAGGTATTTTGTATTTCATAAACTTCAGACCATTTCCTCGTCTGATACAAGTTTGAATCAAAATTACAGCATTACAAATTTTGTGTTGTGTGTAATATTCCTTAATATAATCATTAAGTGTTTTTAATTCTTGAGGAGTGATCTTTCGAAAGGACATATTTCCATCTTCAACCAAAAATAAACTTTTGACAAAAATCAAATCCTCGAAAGGCCTTATTTCCTATGAAGAAAGCAATTTATCTAAACAGGAATTTCACACGAAAAGACATTTTTCCACACAATTATTGTGAGAACCATTTGTAGAAATATTTCTCTTCGTATGAAATTCCTGTTTAGATATTTTTCTTGATAGGAAATAAGGCATTCTGAATGGTTCTATCGCAGTCAGAAGATGTCTTTCAACCTCAGGATTGTCGAAAGTTTATTTTTGGGTGTAGATGAAAATATGGCCTTTTGAAAAATCAGTTGTTTACAATGAGCATCGAGAAAAGAGAAAAAACGATGGAATACTCTTTTGTGTACCTATTTGCCAATGGCACTAGGGGGCGCTTCAAAACTCCGGGAAAACAAAGCAAACGTCACATCAGTCACGTGACAGTGACGACTTTTAGATGTTTTGTTGATATTTGATATTTTTTATTTTATTTTTATGAATACTTAGCTTAGCTTTTAATTTACGTCTCAACTTTGTTTCCTCTAAAATGCCTGTGCCAAAGATTAATTTGGCTGAAATTAGGCCTGTGGTTAAAGGGGATGCAGAATTCAATGCCAATCATGTTTTATCTATTTATATGTGAGGTAGAGAATATCGATGAGCGGCGAGTTTTTGGACTTTCTCTGCAAACTTCCGTCTTGAAATTTTCTTCATGAACTGAAAATTGAATTGGGATCTCCAGATGCACCAGTTACGAAGAGGAACTGTGAATGCACTCACAAAGGGGGCCAATCTGGATTCTGTAAACGTGTAGTTGCAGTCATGAAGAACTAAACGAGTTGAGCTGTACTGATGTCAAGCAAGTTTGGGATTTGGACAGAAAAAAAATGTTGAGGCAGTTTATGGTGAAGGAGCCGTGGTCTTCTGCCATTTCGAAAAGAAACATCGATATGAATTCAAATCCAATGAAGAAGTTGAAAAAAAGAATTTGAACTTGTTAATAGAGTGTGATTGTGTCAAATACCTAACTTGTGGAATTCTTCAACATCTCGATCCAGTTAGTAATAATAAATTGAAGTATTCACTTCACCCCACATCGACATCTATGTACACATTTTGTTTTCTAAGTGCACATACCTATTTATGTTGAAATATTGTGAAAGGGTTACTTGTGAAATTTATTATTGTGACACCACAGTACATCCATTCATCTTGATTTAATTTTGAAGAAAAAGAATTATTATTTGGAAATAATTATTATTTCATTCATTACCTATACAAAATAATTGTTACTGTACTCAACATATGAAATGAATCGATTAATAGTCCAGGTTTTCATTATCATGTATCAAATAATAAAAATATCGTTATTGTCCAATAGTAGAACCATTTAAAGGACAATTTATGCAGATAGTTACACTAATGTGCAAACAGTTTTAGGTAAAATACAGGCCGTTTCTTTTATTATGTGGTAACATTGCTATATTCTAAACCGTAATAGATACAAAGACGATTAAATGGGAAAATAGGTAACTATTGTGGTTAGCAAAAAATTGGTCATAGAAAATTTACGGGGATTCTCGCCCTTCCCAACTTATACAGGGAATACTGAAAATGCTGTTTTCAGTCTTTACGAATAGAATTGTTATTTCAGAAAATATAAAAAAATTAAAAAGGAAAGTTTTATTGTATTCAAAATGTACTAGAACATCGTAACGATAAATTTTTAATCAAACGTTTCGTGTCAACACTGCCATCATCAACATTTTTTTTTTCAAACACGGACTAGTCTATTTCATCACAAATATTGCTAGAGCGATAAAATCACAATTCAGTGGTATATCACACTCGACATTTTTATAACGTTTCATATAAAATAACTTGCATCATCAGTGACAACAATTTTTAATTACGGTCCTGTCGTTAGTTTGTTTATGAATTCCACAGAATCTAACGCTTCGATATAAAAATTATCAGTGACGTTTTGAATGAATGTATCTATGAAAATTGTATTTATACTATAAAAATTCATAAAAGATTTCTGCAGTTTCAGAGACGAACGATAGCAATTTACGCCAGAAATAAACTTACTTAAGAGGAGAAGAAATCAAACAAACAGAAAAACAATTTATTTCATAATGAATTTGTGGAAGAAAATAAAACGAATACAGAAAAAGAATTCTACATAAAATGCTCGAATTGACGACCTCTTTGTTGAATGCACATAAGTTGTCTGTCTATACAATTCCTGTGGCAATTTTCTAGCATGATAGTTGTAATGCTATTACATGCATCTCTTATTTTCTGTTTGAGATGGTCGATATCAGTACTAGGTGTCGAAAAAACTTTATCCTTTATGAATCCCCAGACAAAAAATCCAAAGGA
This sequence comes from Chrysolina americana, assembly GCA_958502065.1. Taxonomy (NCBI): domain Eukaryota; kingdom Metazoa; phylum Arthropoda; class Insecta; order Coleoptera; family Chrysomelidae; genus Chrysolina; species Chrysolina americana. The sequence goes on from OY293420.1 coordinate 6,656,138, forward strand.
GTAAGGTCTGGGGATCGAGCTGGCCAGGCAATTGGTCCATTGTTTCCAATCCACTTTGTTGGGAATATTGCATCTAAATGTTCCCTTACTATTGCTGCATTATGGGGAGGGGTACCGTCTTGTTGAAAATATTGTATTTCACGGCGGGTGCTTAATGGCCATTCATCTAAGTAGCCATCAAACTCATTGGATAAAAAATATAAATACATTTCACCATTCAAATGCTCATCGTAAAAGAAAGGTCCGAAGTAGTATGTTTGTTCCCAAAATTCCCAACCAAATATTTATTCCGAACCTCTCCTGGAAATTGGTTTCTCTGTGTAAATGTTCATTCGTATTATTCCACCTATAATGGATGTTTCTGTTAAACCAACCATTGTTGGTGAATTTTGATTCGTCCGTCCATATTATTTTTTTACAAATATTTCGATCTTCCCTATTTCTACGTCTTAACCATTTCGCAAATCGTACTCTCCTTCCGTAATCTCTTTCAATAGGGTGATGAACTTTGCGTATCCTGTAGCATTTGTATTTGTTCTTTTTCAAAATATTTCTGGTAGATTTTACAGATATCCCAAGTTCGTGGGCAATTTCTCGTAAAGAACAATCTCGATTAGAAATATTTTTGTAACTGACCAGTCCTAGATTTAAAAAAGACGTTATTTTTCACTTATTAGTCTTTATAAGGTACTATTTGCTTAACCAAAACATTTATTTGGTTCCTTATACTTCCGGTAACAACACATTTTCTAGTTTTATTTCTGTCAAATGCACCACAGTCTCTCAAATTTCTTTCTAATCGTCTAAACATTTGAACGTTTGGAATGCGACGATTCGGGTATAGCTCACCATACATATTTCTTGACAAAAGAGGATTTCTATTTGATTTTGCATAAGTAAATAGCATATCAGCCCTTTCGTCATTCGAATACATCTTTAATATGTAACCGAGTGCGTAAATGTCTGACAGTTCTTAATAGATATCAACAACTCATTTATTTTTCCTGCCATAGAAATCAAGCAAAGCCTACGTGTTTAAATATGGTAAAAGAAGCGAGATGCTATTTAATTGTACCAAATTAAACAACACTTGTATTTTGATCAAAAACTGATATTTTCATTACTTCCAGGATTGAGAATTATGGAAATAATCCGTGTAAAAATTGATACAGGAGAAATCAGCCTTGAATCAAGGATTACTGTAATACAAAAATCCCCAAAAAGGAAAAATACCAATGTTCGTTGTGTTGGGGTATCTTCCTATCGAAAGTATTGGGTAATGACTGAAGTATCCTAATAGTTGAATGAGTTTTGAAGAAATCAAAACAATTTACAAAAGAAGTAACGACAGGACCGTAATTTAAAATTGTTGTCACTGATGCCAGTTATTTTATATGAAACGCTATAAAAATGTCAAGTGTGATATACAACTGAATTGTGATTTTATCGATTTATCAATATTTGTGATGAAATAGACAGGTCCGTATTTGAAAAAAATTGTTGATGGTGGCCGTGTTGACACGAAACGTTTAATTAAAAATTTATCATTACGTAGTTCTAGTACATTTTGAATACAATAAAACTTTCTTCTTTAATTTTTTTATATTTTCTGAAATAACCATTCTATTCGTAAAAAAACGAAAACAGCATTTTCAGTTTTCCCTGTATAAGTTGGGAAGGGCGAGAATCCCCGTAAATTATCTATGACCAATTTACTGCTCACCTCAGCAGTTACCTTTTTCCATTTAATCGTCTTTGTATCTATTACGGTTTAGAATATAGCAATGTTACCACATGATAAAAGAAACGGCCTGTATAGATGATTTTCAAAGGCAAACCTTGGCTCCCCTAAAAAGTTAATTAATTTTGTTTATACTTATGTCATGGCATTTACAAATCTTATTGTATTTGTTACACATCACATAGATGAGGGATTTAACTAAAATATTGGTTATAGCACTCTGAGTAAAGACTTTCGAATAATGAAGCAAAACCGTCAACAGTATATTACTAGGATCACTTAAGACTGTGTCAGCGTAAAGTATGGTTGCATTTCAGTATTGTCACGAGCAATGGTGGCATGCGGGTTAAACAATTGCTTCTCAATCTAATCATCGATATATGTATGGGTTCGAACCTCAACAGGGTCACTGATGGTCTCGTGCATGGCATCACACTTTCAAGAAGGTGAGGGATAGGTCTTCCCTAGGTGTTGCTTGTGAGTGTGAGTGCAGTTTGGAGATTATCTGGAATATCTTCTGAATTGAGTATATTTTCACAATCTTTCTGTCAACACATTTATTAATACATCATATTATTGTCTGATTGAAGATTAGCTCTGAGATCGTACAAACGAAATGGTTTGAAATATCAGACAAAGTCTGGTGGCTTCAGGAGAGAGACAGAAATTTCAGTAACAACCCCTTATTCTCTCCTCAATTTAGGCAGATATCTGACAGAAAACAACTACTAACTACTTCCCTGGCTAATACCACGACGGACGTTGAATGAAATCTGACAGATATCTGTGCAGCGTTCTCCCTAGAATCTGGGAGACAGCCACAAATGCTTTCTGTGTCAAGTAGCAGAATCCTGCCTGACATGGTCAAGGACTTGACCACTTACATACCGGTTTCGAGGTGTATTGCCTCTCTTCAGTGCAAGGTAGGTCCGACAACATTTACAGTCGTCGACATCCTTGGTCATGCCACGCAATTCACTGATACCTGAAATGATTCTCTGAGGTGGATGCGGAGTCTCGTAAGAAGACAGTCGCAGCGCCACCTCTAGAAAACCTCAGAAAGCACTCCAAAGTAACTCGGGGTAGAGTTTGTTTGACAAAGTCTGATGGCTTCAGGAGAGAGACAGAAATTTCAGTAAAAACCCCTCATTCTCTCCTCAATTCAGGCAGATATCTGACAGAAAACAACTACTTCCCTGGCTAATACCACGACGGACGTTGAATTAAATCTGACTGATATCTGTGCAGCGTTCTCCCTAGAATCTGTGAGTCAGCCACAAATGGTGTTCAAACAGATTTGTCTGTGAATTCATTTAATTTATTGGGAAGTGGTTTCGTGTTACTGGTATACTGCTGAATCTGTTCCTGGACTGAAAGTGAACTGGCTACATCCAATGAAAAGCAGTGAACTGATCAAACATCTTCAGATCCTGTAACTTCTGCACCATCAACAGCGTCTAACCTTGTAAAAATTGAAATCATTAAACAATTACAGTTAGAAAATCCTGTTACCATTTTCTCCCAGATCGGTTAACATTTCGTTGCCTTGATGAACAAGTTTCTGGAAGTTTTTGAGATGGAATGACCCCTTTCATTAATCGTTTAAATGTTTTGCTTCTTGTATCTAGGAAATAACTGGATAGATTCACGCCAATTATTATAAACAAAATATATCGTACTAAGTGTGAAATCTTCCAATTCAGTCTAATTCCCCATGCTTTAGCAAATTTCTGGCAATATTAGTTTCTGGAAAAAGAGTGCATGGACACATTTGAAGATGAATAATTCTTGCACTGCGGCACTGAACAACATTTCTTTGACTTCCTAGTCCTATCAAAGCTATGCTTTCTGCATTAAATCAAAATAATCGAACCAAATATAAAACGACAAAGAAATAATCAAAAATTTATTAACATTAGATCTTATGGCAAAATGTTTGTTTTCCCGGAGTTTGACGTACACATTTCAAAATGTAGATGTCGACCCCGAATTAATTTAGATATTATTTATCGTAAAAACTGATGAAGATGCACTTATTGATTAATCCAAACTTCTCGCTGGAATATCTTAAGACTCAAGTGTTTTTTCAACACCGACATTGTTAACTGGAGTGGAATATACGAATACATTAATTCAACATAACTTTTTTACGGAGTTATTGCCAACGGAAGGGCCTCCTTTTATTGCAGTGATAATTTTTATTAATGCCCGCATAGCAGAATACATTTCATTGAAGGGAAATAACGCTAATAAGAAATAACAATTATTTGCCTAATATTTCACGGAGAAGGAGCTTCAAGCTCACAATGACAAAGGAATGAGCAAAGTCGTCATAAATTCAAACTGTTAAAAGTTTGGCATAAAAATAAAATGAGAAGGGCTCTTTAACGTTTGCCTGATATATGCGAAAAGCAATTTTCCTCAAGCCATTTAAAGGAGATGTTTGTTACGTTAATGCATGTTTGTACAATTGAAAACATTTTAAAGTAGTCGTATCCATACAAGTCTTTAAAAAATCCGGAGTCATAAGTACACGGCAATAAAACTGATGTAGTACTCCATAGATCGTTCTTTGTGTAGACTACTGGTATTTTGTCGAGTATAAAAACACCAATAAACTATTGTCCCAAATGCTGTATCACCTAACGTTTACAATTGTGCTCGACAAATCATTTGTTATGTCATAAAAGCCAATAAAAATATTTGGGGATATTGTGACTATCTATGAAATCATGAATATAATATTATGTTGAATGATAATAATAATGATAATCTGTAAAACACGCGTCGTTGGAATGACACTAACAGGATAGGGAGTTTAAAATAAAAAAGGAAACACATGAGAAATGACAGTTGAATGGATTGTCACGACTCACATATCCTACAAAATCTGAACAGATTTTTTTAAATAGTACATTAAAAATAGATTATAACTGATGAGATTGTAAGTAAAGTATAGATTCTAGGACTGGTTTCATTCATTTTGACTTGAGAATTCAGAATACTTACAATAACAGACCTACGTGAGATTATACTTTCATTTGAAACAAGTGCAGTACGCACCTACATGGAATAATAAACTCTTTAACATTGAAACAAGTTTTTGAGACCATCATAACACAGATTCAGATGCATGCGTGCCTATGCAGGGTTTTCGAAGCACGGACGGTTCAAACGCCTTTTACTAGCGTTTCTATCACAAGAACATATAGTATGTGGTTCTGTAATAATTTTGTCAGTGCTGGAGTAATGCTATTTGAGTTTTTCAAATATTTCCGATGTATTTTTCACTGCCTTTAGGGCCGATTCAGATACATGTGTGCCATTCTGCATGAGATAAAAGAGATACAGTGAAAAATACATCGGGATTTGACTTTCAATGGCTCTGGTTCTGGTATTGGGATCTTCGATCACATATTGCAAAACTTCGAAATTGTGATCCTCAGTCCCAGTAACTGGTTTCGATATTTCTCGAACAGTGTACTCCATACTACCTGTTTTTCGAAATTTGGCGAATATTCTTTCGATTACATTTTCATCAGGATGCTCTTGATCTGGGTATTTTTGTGCATTAACCTCCGATGCTAATGAGAAATTTTCTTAACGCTCTCCAATGGTTAAAATCATGTTGAATCTTTCTTCAAGTGTGAGAATTTTCATTTTACTCCTCAAATCTGAGAACACTAGAACAAAACGTTTTCAACACAAACTTATTACAGAATATGACGCTATTTGACAGAAGCCCGTTTGGAACAATAATTGAACACAGTTGAACGTATTACTCAAGTATCCATGGCATCAGAATCTTGGTTCAGAAAATTCATCGGGTTTCGAAAATGCTTCCATAACTCCTAAAGCACCACATTTAGGTATAGGTTCGAAAGGGAATGGAAAAGTTAATATGGTCACGTGGAGAAATACAGGGTGTTCCATTTGAAATAACAAAGTTATTAGAGTTCAAATATGCGGTAAGTGTTCCTGCTAATATGAAACACACTGTATAATATTGATCGTTGTCTGAAGCCACAGTAACTAGATGAAAGGGATTTGAGTGACCGGTAAAAATTTCGTATACTGCTGTGGATAATTCCAATAATATTAAATTTTTGTGAAAACGTTACATTTTGAGAAAAAGTTGAATATCTCATAAACGGAGAGAGTTAGGTAAAGGGGCACTTCAGAAAAGTCATCAGCTTATTTTTTCTCGAAGAAATAAAAAATTCAAGAAAATACAGGGTGTTCCACTTAAAAAATATAACTATTATATGTCACGCTCTTATTGAACACCATGCATGAAAATCATCATTTATAAAATGTACTTGGTAATGGTAATGGTAAGTATGGATGGTGACTGATGCGCTGCGACCTAATTAGATCTATTGTGCCCCATCTTCTTCTGCTATTTCAAGGTGTTCTCGTTCACAGCAGCCCCTCAAGCCCCAAGAGGAATTTAGGGATTTTGAGGGGGTCTATTCGTGGTATTTCTCCCACAGTCAGCTGGTGTGATCCCAGTATATTCAATATTTTGTGATGTACAACATAACACTCCATCAATATATGGTGTGGTGTTTCTGGATGTTCCCCACAGAATCTGCAGGTGCAGTCTTCCTCTAAGCCTAGCTTCCTTAGGTGTTCTTTGAGTCTGCAGTGCCCCGTCAGAAATCCCGTGTTGTCTTTAGACTAGTTTTGCTGAGGTTAATCAGTGTCTTCGATCTTGCTCGGTTGAAATTGCCGAGGAGATCTTTGGCCTGCCTTAGCCCTGGAAGTATTTGCCAGAATGTTGCTCTCATTGCTTCTTCAATTTTATTGAAAGTAAGATTTTCCAAGTCCGCAGAATGGTTCTGGCCCGATCAGTGGCGTTGATGCCCCTGTTCGTGCCAGGGTATCTGCTTGTTCATTGCCCTCCACTCCGACGTGTCCCGGCACCCAGAGGAGGATCACCTTGTTGTTCACGCCTAGATTATTAAGTTTGTATTGGCGTTCCCAGACCATCTTTGAGTTGATGTTATATGAGCTCAACGCTTTGATGGCTGCTTGACTACCGGTATTTTCTGTCGAGGTTGAATTGAATGCACCTTTCTATGTCGTGAATTTCCTCTTGAAAAATATTGGGGAACTGGCCCGTGGGTTCGGAGTATTTGGTGCGAAGCCCAAAGACTCCTGCCCCAGCTCCGCAAAATGTACTTCAGATCGACATTCATATACTTCCCCAGACAGTTTACTGAAAAAATATGTTCAGCTTGACTCACCCTGTATATATAGAAATTTATCAATTCTTCCTTTAGAACTGGCCATTTATAATGATACTCCCTCATAAAAATTTACAAGGAAATTGATTGTTCCGATATCTAAAATTACTTTCACAATATCAAAGCTACGGAATTTAGAGCAATTAATACTTGACTTTCAATTCGGAATTTACTAGAAAGGGAAAAAGTACATCTATAAAACACCAGCAATCAACATAATTACACTACCAGATCTGCAAACTTGCTGAAAAGTAGGGCATAGAATTGATTATTTGAACGCAAATATGCTTGATTATTTTTTGACAATTCTTGCAATCAATTCAATCAATTCATGTACGTTCAGGCTAATCACAGCATTATTATAGAGGGAATTTTTTACTTTGAAAATTGCCGCGGGTATTTTTTGAGGTACATATTTTGTTTTTATTATGTGACAACTGATACTTTTGATCTGACGTCTGTCATCAGTTTGCATGAAAAGTGAAAGATGATTCGAAAACGGTTTAGTACATCATCATTCGATGGAACTTTAAGAAAATCGACGAAAATGCATGTAAGAATACTATTTTGAGTAACGTGTCAATTTGAAAACAGTTTAAATTGATAACCTAGGGTCAGAGAGAAAGCAATAGCTTTCAATCCAACAGAACAAAACAATGTTACGAAATCCTCCAGCCAGGGACAAAACATCCATGATAATTGTATATTTCATAATGAGAATTTCAAATTCCAAACTTCATTCTTTTTATAGTGATTCAAGTAAATTGTTGAAATAAAAATGTTATATGTATAGAGAATAGGTCTATGATTGGGGCATCAAAAAATAATCTATCGAATACCACATGAGAGTTCGATGAAGCAGAAAATAATTCTTCAGATTTTTTCTCAAACTTGTTGTCATTTGGCAATAGCCACTCGAACCTTTCGGGCTCTCGTGTCTATTGCCTGGCAACAAGTTTTCGAAAAATCTGTCAAATTATTTTCACTTTATTCTCACTCTCTTGTGATATTACAACTGAAAAAACTTCAATAGTCACATATCTGTAGATGACATGTATTGATTTATTTCTAGCTCACCCTGGTATTCGTGAAAACAATAGGAATATTTTTATAGTTACACAATGTTATGTTATACTGTTTATTTGTTCATTGTGTATTTGGTTATTCGTTCAACGAATCTTAACCTCGGTTCACCTCCATATTCCCCAAGAAAGTTCCTCAATAGTGGTTCTGAAGTTTTGTACGACAGTTTCCCTTCAACAGATGCGAAGTCCATGCCCATTCTCTATTCTGTGACATCTTTCACCGAACAGAAAGTTTTCCATTATTATTATAGTATTGCCGAGTTGAACCGATTCAAAATTTAACGTTTTACCCAGTCATAAAATGGTCTGATTAAAAATTCTTCCGTATAGAAATCCATTGGAAGAATTACAACCCAGACACGAACAAGAATTATGGCACTCTAAGGAGCAATTTTGGAATTCATTATGTTATTTACATTTGGAGTGCCATCACCTCAGCATAAGCAAGAAACGCATTTGGGAATATTAAATCTCCTTCTTTCCGTTCCACGATTACTCATAGATTTATCGCCACTTCGATGCTCGAGAGATAATAAAATATGAACAATAAATAAATCTTTCCAATCAAAAGAAATGTAGCGAGAACATTTTTTTGTGAATCGTGTTGATGCCGATAAATTCATGCAAATATAAGGTCGAATGAAATTCTGACTGTTCAGGGACAAAAACTCCAGTTTTCCCCGATATTCTTGCTATATGATTCATTCGAAATACTCAATAGATTGAATGGTTGGTTGTTTTCTGTCGATGTTGATGGAAGGAAGTAAGTTTTTATTCGCGTTTTTCTGGAACTGCCCATTTCTAGAAATGACAAGTCACCATCCTTGATATTGACGTTCCTCAAGGTACGGTTCTGAAGCCAAATCAATGCAACAATTCTTCCACTCGCACATGCATCTTTTTGTTTATGAGAGATTATTATTATTATTTTCTTTGAGGGTGTTCTGGTCAGGCCCCTTCTCCAAAGCTCAAGAATATCCAGAGGGTCCGCTTGTATCACAATAATTTACCCAAACAACCACGTATCTCATCCAAGTGAAAAGAGGTTATTGGAACGAGAATCATGTGCTCTGAGTGAACGTAGTGAGCCGTGGATACCGATCTCACCGATTCAAGATACGTTTTTGCATGATGAAAATATGTTCTCGTTGTGTACTACGTCCCTATACCAATATTCTATTCTTCAGAAAAAGGTGCATCGACTTTATAAAGTGACTTTTCAGAACTCTAATTAAGTAACTCATCAATTAAGTTTGCCATCTATATAGATTCCTAACTGTTTTGTATTAGTTGAAAAAGATAATATAAAGTTTCTGAGCTGAAAATTCTCCGGAATGGTAATAGTATTGTGAACAGTTTCAAACATTATGCGGTCTGTTTCAGAGATGTACTTGTAAGTACTATAATATGTGGATGCCGTTTAAATGTTGTTTGAAATTGATTTCTCTAGAGTAAGAGTAAGTTAAAGGGTAAAATTATAAGGAAATCGTCTTCATTACCCACAACTCAATTGTTTGAAAATTCCTGAGAAATCATTAATGTATTATACAATGAAAAGTGATGGACCCAGCACACTTCCCTGTGTTACTCCTTTTTCGATTTCAGTGAAACCCGAGTAGAACTCAGTATTTTGTTGCCTATTACATACTTTTTGTTTCCTGTTGATCAAGTAAGATATTAAGAGATTCAAGGCATTTCCTCTGATTCCATAATTGTAAAGTTGTCGAAGTAAAATGAAGTGATCAACACAGTCAAACTGAGATTGAGGATCATTCATCCAGCTAATATTTCTGCCATCTTACAGGAAGCCGGTATAGTAACAATATTATTCTTTTGAAATATGTTATGAATTTTTTATATCATTCATCTTTATTATTTTACTCAGAAATCTATTCCTAATCTTAGATTTTTATGTCAGTGGTCAGTTTGTTTCGTTAGATTGTATGTGCTATTGTGCCTATGGATCACGTCTGAACATAATTTATATTCTTAAGAACTTTTTGAGTATTTTCACAGTATCATAGTCTTTTATAATATTACATCGGGGCAAGTAGAAAACCATTAAATTTTATGAGGAAATATTGTTGAGGAGCCCTGGAATGAATATAATTGAATTCCAACCGTCGGAAAGAAAAAATAGTCTTTTTCTCCAACTTAACTAACCTCCGACATTATTATTATCATTGTTTATACTTATGATGTCATATAACTATCTTGAATAAATTATAATTGTAATATCTTGTGTTTATATTGGATGACAGTCTCTTCTTCAATATTTCATATCATTATCTTTGATGAAGTGTTTTCATGCATGGTATTTTATACAATCAAGTCATCAACAATTACAAAAATCTCAGGAACCCAATTGGAATTACAACTTGTCTGTAAAATTTCGAGTAGGTTATTTTTCATTCGGTTGGAAATGCTCCACGTATCCTGATACCTCAATTAGTTACACATCATCCCGAAGAATCCTTGTACTCTAATCCATCGTTTGATCTTTTGGCATCCAAAGATTAATATTTCACACTTGATGGCAATATTTAATACCTATTGTGCGGTTGAATGATCCTTTGACGCAGAATTTGATCAGGCGTTAATCAAAAATTCACTGAATATTCAAAATGAGTACACATGACTTACATGAGCTGTTTTATGTTGTTTGGCAATATATATATATATATATATATAGGCCAGATGATTGGGTCAAAAATACTGAGGGAGTAAGAGTTGTCAATGTTCAGTTCCAATACTATTTTAGCCAATGTGTTCTTGTTCTTTTTGTAATTTTAATCACTTACTACCATCTAGGATAAAGCCATTATCTTTGCACATAAGTTTGATGAAAATTCCACTCTGGATTCTTTGAAAAAAACTCCCCTAACTTCTGTTGGCAGTCGTAGGTCTGGAATCACCTTTCGTCAACACACTATAGACACATTTTGTTTGGTGTCAAAACCAACAAGCCAGTAGGTCTGCGGAATGTCTCTCAATGTGATCCAGAACTCACTCCAGTTCTTTGTAAGTTTTTCAACATTTCTTTCAACTTGTAGTTATTTCTATCATCCTGGGAAATTCATTGACTGAATGCACCTTGCTATATAAGGGCCATAACCCGGCATGTACACCGCGTGGACATAGACAAGACCGTTTTTAGATACAACTACCAAAAATTCGTTTGTAAAATGTTTTTCAACGTCAGTTGGTCAGACGAGAACAACAGAGGTAATTTCTCGAAAGTTACAATCTAGGAAATAGGGTAATATACTATTTCCTTGAAACAACTTACACATATCTCGCATCCTCGAAGGTCTTGGTTATCAAAGATGGCAATGAACGTTTTTTGGAATCACTATGCTATTTTCTACAAAGGCAATCGTCCCCTAAGACGAGAGAATATGACTTCCACAAGAAATCCTTAGAATTTCAATAAAATATCGAACTAAATACGTGAAAGAATCGATACTTTCACTTGAGTATGTAATCTGTTTAATGTATCAGGTAGTAGGCGATGAAATCGTAATAACATCTGAAAGAATTGAATAGTTGTTGTGACAGTTTATTTTCTGAAAGGTTCTTCGATGGTCTCCCAGATATCATAAACGAAAATCAATATTTATTTTTTTGTCATAGGTTTTCCTTGCATTTTCAGACACATAGCGCCCGCTCTGAGCCGCCACTGTTACGACCGCGGTAAATTTCATACTCAGCAGAATCCCAGGACGGGATCAGCCAACTGAAGTTGACGAGAATCAGAAAGGGTAAGTTGCAATTTTGTTTTGGAATAAGCGTATGGAAATACTTAAGTAAAAGACTGTTGGAGCCTTGATAACTCCGACCTGGTCTTTTGAAGTGTTACTCTTCTAGGAAATTATATATAATAAGTATTCATTATTACTGTCCGGTCAAAATGGACTATTTGTAAAACTGTATATACTGACTGCCGAGCCCTCGTCTGTTGGTCAACCTAAACTGAGAGATAACGGGGAAATTGAATGCTAAATTGAACAAGTGCCTATTTTGACATTATTCGAATAAGTAGTCCAAGAAGGATATTAAAGTCTACGCCATGATCTGTCATGACTGCTACGAGAGTGAAGGGCCCTTCAAGGGTAGCTGAGGCCCCACAGCCAATGGAGGTAGCGAACGTCGGCCTTCAGCCCACCATTTATTATTATTATAATATTTTCCATCCGTCAGGAATTTACCAGTCAGGCACTGTCTCTGGTGCCCTGATACATCTGGAGTGTGTTATTCATCCCAGCCCGTGAGGTGAGTGATTACTGGGCCCGAGAATCATATGTCCTGAGTAGGCGAAGTGAACCGAGAAATTACGGCCTTCTGCATTCTCATATCAGTATGATTTTTAAGTTTGAGAGCAGCGTGTCTATCACCAAGGACCCCTATTATCAGAACCACCATTTTAACAGAATGGTTTGGGTAAAGTCTGCGGAGTTCAAAGAGTAGATCTCAATATTTAGTCCCTTTTTCCTAATCTTTTGGGATGATGTTCGTTTCGCCAGGAGCCGAAAACTCTAAGACTAAAATTGTCCCACTTTTATGGCCGAGGAGGACTACATCAGGGTCATTAAGCAACACCGGTGTCGTAGATGGCAGTATAACATTTGTAGTGCCGCGTTAGGCCTGTGAATATAGACTTGACGCCGCATATGCTGGACGGGCTGACAGCAGATGAGTTATGATCTCAGCTGCCCCACGACACGCTCTGCATTTAGTGCCAGTGACCTCCATACCTATCACGCGACTACGGTAGACGAATACCTCGGTTTCCGACTTCAGCCCACTTGACCTGAGAAATGCAAAGGTCAGGTTCCTGGTATTCAATGTTCCTAAAGAAGACCCCATTGGCTTATTATTATGTAGCTGTAGTAGACTCTCACCCTCCGCAGCTTTGACGTGGGATTTTTGCTCAACGGATTCCAAGTCGGTGACAGAGTGTGGGTTCGTCCGTTCAGTGTCGAATACGAGACCGAGTTCATCGGCTGCACGAATAGTTGCCTTGTAAAGAAATGCTCCAATCCCTGCTTTTCATGATCGCATACCAAGCAGATGAGGGAATCTGAACTTCTGATGACTTCACAGGCTCCATCCAGTACCATTCTGTTATGTAGACCCTCTATGCTCAAAAGTCCACAGCCTCCCTGTTGTCTGGGAAAGTATAACCGTGGAACAGACGATTTAGGATGCATCTTCATAGGAGCTTATGAAAATGCATCATTTTGCGAGTTTTTACGTCGAGTTGTGGCAGCTCTTCCTGAGTCCATTCCATCACCCCAAAGGAGTGAAGTAGAATCGAAACGGCAAGCATATTAGTTGCATCAATTTGTTTTTCTCCTACAGTTCTGAAGACGACCAGATCTGTCGGAGTTTATGCTGATACTAACCGCGGAGGGAGTTTTTAACAGTGGTTACTTCTTAGGTGTGGCGTTGTTCCACCTCTAGGTAAGTATACGTCTCTTCGGCATCCAGATGATGTACGAAAATTCCGTCTACGAGCTGAACGCCCTCTTCGTATTTCTCGCATCGTCCCCTTTTGAGATGAACCGTGGCACATATCTACAGTGGGAGCTAAGGTCGGATACTGTGGGACTGGTAGCCGGTTTCACTTGCGACCGCCGCTCGGCTGATATCTAACACCACCAGGACTTTCAAGAGGAGGCGGAATGAAGGAACTTGCTGCGAGAACTGGAAAACCTTTCTACGGTGGGAGCCAAGAAGGTGCTTCAGTTGGGGTACTGTGGAACTGGTATCCGGTTTCATATGCGCCTACTGCTTAGCTGACAACCAACCCAATTCGGACTTTCGAGAAGATTGAAGGAACTTGCTGCGAGAACTGATAAACCTGTCTACAGTAGGAGCCAAGGAGGGGCCTCAGATCGGTTACTGTGCTACTGGTATCATTCGATGGATGAGGAGAGCAGTGGAGGGTAAAAAAGCCCCTGAGGAACTATTTACCAGGGTTAAGTGGCAGCTTCTCCACAACTACTACCGCTATGTCAACGACATTTTCGCTCAGCTCAGGATAGAAATAAGATCACAATTGGAATTGAAAACGACTAGACAACTTCCAGCTTAATATGCAGAATTACTGAAAGTAGGTTTGAAACGGAACTTAGTGTAGTATCGTCAAAACGAGCAAGTCACCACGACCCTTACCAATCTAATAAGTGAATCTGTGGTCTTTCTCATATAGCTCCTATTTTTTTTCTGGGTAGTATTCAGAAATTGTTAAGTTATACAATTTAATATTCATTCTACTTGATGCGACTACATTTTTGTAAACTTGGAGGTCTCGTGTTTCTTGAAATTTCTTGATTTTCGTCTATTTCCACCGGACTATATTCAAATTAAACACTGATGACTTACATGCGCCATTTTTTCTATTGGTGGGCACCACGAAATGAAGATGCGGGTGCGGAAAATTAATAGATCAGCGACAGTGAATATTCCTGGTTACAATTAACAAGGGGCGATTCAACTAAACCACGGCGTGGTTGACATGGCGTGGCGGTTACTAATTTATCAGGTGTTGTTTCCAAATTTGGACGCATATAGAGTGTCCCACAAACACAGGCGCAGTAGCGGCATCTTTCATTGGGAGAACCTAGCAAAACCTATTCTAAACTAAACTGACATATCAAATATTGGGTATGCTGAGTCGATTTGTATATGGAAAACTACTAGGAGTATTTTTCTGAAAATTTGTAAGTATACTGAAGTTTTTCGAGGAGCTTGTTTCAGTTGAAATATTTTTAGTTATCTACAACTAGTTGTTCTGGTTATACCAGAAATGGACCTCAATGTTTGGAACACCCTATTTTTTGTTAATTTTTTTTGAATTTGCATACACTCAACCGAAAAAAAAAACGGTTACATCAAACTAATTTAATACTTTCATCCAAAACCAAGTTCTCGACTTGTTCAACACCCTGCATATCACTGAATGCCCAGGACCAGACAATATCTCATTCATTAAAAAATTCGCGTGTACCTGAGCAAACCCACAAATCAGGTGACCAATCAAATGCCAAAAACTAGAGTCACATCAGAAAGCTATCTACATTCGGAAAACTCCTCGAAAATTCAGTCGTGTACAACAGATTGTAAACAAAAAGTAACAATCAGTGGATTCGATTCCAGGTCGTTTCCGAGCTCTTCTGGATTACCCCAAGGCAGCCACTTGGGTCTCTAAAATTTCTAGTGTATGCAGTTGACCTTGAAATATTCCACAGAATAAGATCGAAGCTACTGCAGAGCTCTGCAAGAGAAATTAAATACATTTTCTGATAACTGTGATATTAGTGCCCTTTCTCTCGATCTGAGAAAATGTTTTCACATAAGTTTCACTGATAATAATAAAAATAAACTTAATTACCTACATACAATCAAGCAAAAACCAATTCAAGGTTAGCGAGATAAGGGATTTGGGGATCATAATCCACGACAAACTTAGTTTCAAAGCACACATGAAATTGCAAACAAGATATATGAAATTATGGGATTTGTCATCAGGAACAGCAGATACTTTAAAAATCCTAAAACATTAATTTTTCTATACAATGCATTTATCCACAGCAAACTGAATTTTCGTTCTATGATCCATTATATGCCATATATATATCAACAGACTGAAAAAAATCCGGAACACATGTTATAGGTTCTTGGGCTATGGAACTGATTTCCCTGTACAAGACAGCAACTACGACATCATCAGAAAAAAATTAAACATTCTCTGATTGGCTGATAAAAGATCTCTCAGTCATGTATTATCTTCAACTGAAATAATTAAAAACCAAACTGACTTGCAAGAATTACTGTCACGATTACAATTCGATGTTTCACAATGCAAGAAGCCTTCGAAGAAAGGAATTGTTCAATTATCCAAATGAAAGGATAAATCTTAGTACAAAATCTCCTCTCATACGATCGCATAAAGAATTTAATCTATATATGCAAAACACAGATATCGATATCCTTCCCATTCTATGTATATTTGTATTATTAACGACAAATGTATCAATTCATTGTATCTAAACTTAATGGACACTATTTTTGGACTTGTCTCTATGTTTCCCCAAGCTGCCAAATAAATGAATAAATGAATGACACTCATTGCTAATGATTCGAATAATTTTTTTCGTCGGTATCAGGTAGAAATTTAAAGTCAAGACTCACTGAGCCAATAGCCAGTTTTTCCTTAACCTTAGCAAAGTCCTGAAGAGGTGCAATATGAATATCATTACAAGAAATCGGCGAAGTTTGGCGGTCCAGATGTTTTGCTCAAAACCGTTCACATTCAACCATCATTAACTCGTACACTCTGTAATTCTCACCTTTTCCAGTCGGGACAGATTCCACTTCCTGCGATGAGCGTCTATTGTTGCGGACAATAGGGCACTTGTCGATATACAGTGATCACGAAATAGGGGACGCCACATGGTGTATTTTGTATTAACCTAATAGAACACTATCCCCTGCGTTCAGAATTAATTAAAAGTTGAGTTGTGTTCAACTGACATAGCATTACGTATCCCTGAGAACGGTGTATCTTCCGAACAGAGGCGGATTTCCGCAAATACAGTGTGAAATATTACTGCAACATTTTTCCAAACAGATAACATAGATGGTTATAGATTAAACGACTTACATGTAAGGAAGTTCAATCTAAATTATACGAAGAACTAACGTCTGAGTAGACTAAAATGTAGTTACGCTTCTGGTGGAACACGAATCACTATTTCAAAGCTGCAAAAAACAAAATAATAATAGAAGATGATGAATATTTTATGTCAAATAAATTGAAACTGAACGCAACAAAAACAAAAGGTATGATAGTAACAACCAAATACAGATTTAACTCTCTTGAATTGAATGAATGATTGCAAATAAATAATGAAAGAATTGAAATTGTCACATCTATTAAATATCTCGTATTTCAGTTGGATAATGTATTATACTTTGGAAATCATTTCGATTATGTATGCAAAAATATTTCAAAAAACTGTTTTTGTAAGAATTTCTAAAAATTTATCCACTCAGACCAAAATTACTTTATATAATGCAATTGTTCAACCGCATTTTGACTATTGTGAATCTATTATTTTTCTTCTCAATTTGATTAAAAAATTGCAGTATGCGCATAGTTTTGAAAACGAATAGATTCATAGGGATACAAATGTTACAAACGTTACAGTGGCTATCAATTTCATGGCGATAATATAACTCAACAATGATTTTCATCTACAAAATACTGCTAAGAATACACTAAAAACAATTTTAAATTTGTTGACTAGTTTCGGTTATAACATCATTTTCAAAATTTCAAATATAAAATTATCGTGGAAAATAGACAAAATTGTTTTTAGTCTATCCTTAGTGAACAAGTATTTCCACAAAATAAACAAGTCGTCAATCAAAGGAGTAAAATACTGAATGATTTAGCACCCCTATACTGTGTGTTTTTGTGAATTTGTCAATTTGAATGAAGATACTCATAATCATGCCACCAGAACTAAGTCCAATTTGTATGTAAGCAGAACAAATAAAAGGGGTCTTATGAATTCTTTTTATTTTAAAGGCTTCGATACTTCGAATAAGTAGATAAAATATAAGTTTTGGTAAACATTTCAAACTTATTTGCATTTTTTATGTGTATATTCTATTATCAAGTTATTTATACTGTTCCTGTGTTAATGTACGTTTTATTTTTATTGTTATTGTTATTCAAGAAGAGATACTTATTGTTTTTCTGAAACCGATAGTGTCAATAGTGATCAACCTATTGATCAGAGCAGTTCGTATTTCAATATTTGATTCGAAAATGGCAGCCAATATCCTCCTGATATGAATTACTGAAAAAAAGCGTGAATTGATTTTAGACTATTACAAAGTAAAATTCGTACAAAATAATGTAAGTTATTCTTTCGTTTACGTGGGTCCAACAAAAAATCCAAAGATTTCAGAAAGAAATTCACGTTATCGAGTTGTCTCGATAGATATACCAAATGAACTTCATCCATCAGTATTACGTAATATATTATGATAGCTCATTTGAGCTAGTCCATCTCTGTAATCAAATCAGACGCATTGATAATTTTATTAATAGTCCTAATACTTTTCGGTGAATTGGGTTTCATCCGTTCTTATTTTAATGCATCACCGTAAAACACCTGTTTGAAATTTGTCGGAATTATTCGGATAGTGCGATAACGGCTCTTCACTAGGGAAGTATGCGGGGGAGAGATAATGCCCGATAATTCAGCGTAGAACCTCATTGCCATCGAATGATTGATCAGATTTTCCGCAGAGCAACGGACAAGCACTTTCTGAATTCATGAGCTACCTTCGTCGCCATTAGGGGGTCTTTGGCTAGCTATAATACCCCTTGTTTGCTTGATAAACTGTACAACTATCATGAGAACACTGATAAGACAGGAAATAAAATATATCAAGGATCGTATATACTGGGTGATTTAGCCAAGTATTCGCGGCCTTGTAACTTTCTTACTTGTAGAAAAAAACCATAAAGTCCCCCATGCATTGTTTCCATTGTATATTGAATGCCATCGAGTGACTGATATTAATTATCCCCTCACCTGTCAAAGATTTTCATGTCAACTTTCTGTTTTCGAATGAATTGACATATTTTTCATAGTAAATTATGACAGAGAATGTCTTTCTGAGTTCAACCATAAATAAAGTGGAGTATTTGTGGCAAAATCCTGGCCAAAAATATTTTCACGTGTTTTAAAGTTGAAATGATTGCTGTTGACTTTGGATTTGATGAAAATCTATAAATCAATCTTTATATTCTTCTGGGAAAAAATCATTTCCCGTAAAAAGTTCTGATTGATATAGAACGTTATTTTGAATGATTAAACCTTAAAATTTGTCACGTGTATAGGAGTAGCATTGAAATATATTAATTTGGTACAAGGGCAAAGTACTTTTATTTGTGACAATATTGAAAACTGTTATCATGAAAAGTTGTTCAAAAGTGAATATTACGTTCGAGTATGCAATGGTTCAAAGTTTGTCTGCTTCTCAATGTACTGAATTTCTTCGTTCGTAATGTCTGTTGTTTCATGAACAAAACAGATGCGGATTTGTTTGCAGAATCTGGTGAAGGAGGTGGTGGGAGTTTTGCCTACAGTTCTCTCCCTTCGTTAATACTAGCAACTAGTTTAATAGGTACACAGGAGATCTGAAAGATATTGGCGTTACTATCACTTTGTTCTGTTTTTTCTGAATTGCTTTGTTTGCTCTATTTATCACCTTTTATCGCTTTTAGTTGATTCTGCATCCAGAAAAATCGCCAATACTTCATCAGGAGTATGCTTTCCTAATATTTTTTTACTTGTACATTGAAATTGTTTTTTAATATTGTTTCTCTTCTTGCATTGCCTGCATTCTTTTCATCAAGTCAGCCACATTAGAATCTCCAATCAGCTTCGTGAGTCTTACTTGTTTTTTTTGCGTTAACTCCTTTCACTTGAATCACTGAAACCTTGACGTTATTTGCCAACCAATCACCATTCTTTTTTAGGAACCTTCTCATCTTTGCAATTATTAGCTGCAAAATCCACTTCTTCTACAAATTAATTTTAAAATGTCAGAGGGAACGAGTGAGTAAACTCCTTTTACATTCGGGCACCTCGTTATATCAGCCATTCAGTTTTCCATAAACTGGGGCTTCTCATCAATAGATTTTTCTGGAGATTCCTCAACCAATTTATACGAAGCTAGTTTTCTGAATTCCCTTTAATTCATTTTCAAATATGTTTCACCTCTACAATTTGGCTATAAAAAATCACTAAAACCAAGATCAATATTGAAGGAGTCAAACTTCAAGTAATATTTTAAGGTTTGATTTTACGGAGAAAGCTCGTTTCTTAACCTGATATTTTGGATATTTCAACCTTTCACAGTCTTGATATAACCAAATATTCTAAATTATTCACTGATTTTGCACTTCAGTCTATAAAAGTATTAACAGTTTTGAAGGAATGTTTTTTAATCCTGACTGAGTAATGAATCCATTAACTTTAATTCGATTTATTTCAATGTTATTATTATTATACAAAAAAAAGTTTAATAATATCCTTGATGTTTTTTTATGGTCAAGTTCAACTCTGTATCTGCTTTCATTTTTAAAACTTGTTATTTTTTCTGAAAGGCTTGAGATATTGAGTTTCATATTGTGACAAGATTTTATAATAGAAATCTAAATAAAAATGGCAGCTGTTTGCGGAACATTTTTTCTTTGACATGGACTCTCAATACTGTAACCATTACAATCATAATTGAAATTAGGCCCGTTGATCCCCGGAACACCTTATAGCATTTGAGAAATTAAAATTACAAAACATGACATTTTTGAAGATTTAATTTTTTTTCAATTCTCAGGATTAAAAGTGAGAAAATTATTATGTATTAAAAAAAACTGCTTTCTTTTTCTAAATAGGATTATCTGCGTCGATTTTATTAACCGCGTAATATGAAACGTTATAATGAATTATTATATTGTCAAAATGAATGAAAAGTTACCTTATTATCAATGGTAACTACTTTTCAGATTGGCGAAAAAAATGATCTTTCCAAATACAACTCGTTCTTCAAATATTATCGATAATTTTTTATGTCATCACTCAAACGCGTTTATTGGGCATAACATTCAAACACACCGAATTTATCGAAAGTTTATTTGAATTTCAGTTTTTAATTTTTTTTGAGATTATTGGCGTTTGCTTACAGCCGTGCACGAAAAAAAAATATTTTATGGAAAGGAAGAGAGTCAGGTCTGAAATTGTCAGAATTTGCCTGAATGAGACCTGAAGCTTCCTGAATAAAACTTCCCAAAAAATGGGGTATTCAGAGATTGGCGCCTAATGTCGCAAATTTCATTCAGGGTTTTTTATTAGAAAAAACAAAAATGATGGTATTCAGGAAAAAATTCCACAACGTTGAATTGCGATCAAATCCGAATTGGTGGCTTAGAAAATATTATAATCCGTTTACAAACAAGGAAGTTATGTAAAATCGAGCTGGAGATCCTTCGCCAAAATTCGACACATACTCTTTCTTGAATATCTTGAAGATCACTGACACATTCATGTCACGACAAGGAGGTTGGAATGGGGGTGGGTGCACTTTATTGGTCAAAAAGGGTAAATTTATTCATAAATTTGTTTTAGATACCCTAACTTGTGGATTTATTTCAAAAATCACCTTACCAATAAGTGCATATGTCAAACTTCATTAGCACAATCCTCTTTCTTCATTACAACGAAATATATAATGTGTGTATGTATGGCTCAGTGAATGAATTGAATATAAATGAAATACACGTCCATACATACATAATGTACATAGTCCAACGTCATAATATGTTAAATTGTTATATCCGTCAACCGGTTGCACCCCTACGTGCAACCCTCAGAAGTCAGAGACTTGTGCGAGCTAGAGGAAGACGTAGCCCTCACCTTTTAATACGTGTAATGCCATGCACGAGACCGGTGGCAATGCTGAGATTCGAACTCACGCTCTCTGGCTTATGAGGCGAGAACTCAACCCGCACACCACCGCGGCCCATTTAATACATTTAGTACATAGGAATATACTGCTGTCACTTAGTAATTTATGAAAATTCTCAAATTCCTCAAGGAATTGGGGCTTGAGGGGCTGCTGTAAACGAGAACATCTTGAAATAGCAGAAGAAGATGAGGCACAATATAGATCTGATTAGGTCGCAGCGCATCAGTCACCATCCATACTTTCCAATACCAATAGTAATTTATGATTTGGCTCTATCACAAAATGATAATTTTGTTTTACGAATGATACACACACATTTTTTAAACTATCTAAACACACATACTTTTTCATTCCTCATGGCAGATTGTTGATTTGTAAATAAGGTATCACAAAACACATTTTCTTGCCTTCTAGTATTGTGACAATGTACATTTTGAACACAATTCAGCTCACTTGATAAATAAGACGGTAACATGTTATTTTTCAGTTTAAAAATAAAAATCAATGTATTATATGGAATTCTTTGGTTGAAGTTCATCAATTGCAATATGTTCACCATTTTCATGATAGGAGTACACCTTTTACAACTCAAAATAGCTTTCTTTGCACGATTTTGGATTTTTTGCTGTACATTATTATCGAGAAAAATTAATAAAGTATCCCAATAATCGATATAAAGGTATAAAGTGCAATAATAGACTAGATTGTTAATTTTGTGAAATGGGACACTTTGTCTCCAAGCCTATAATACATGAAACCTATTTTTTGCGCCATTTTGTCCAATGTAGCCACAGTGACTGTTAAAATTCATGTGACTATCAATGATCACCCCCAAATACTCAAACATTAAAACTTCTTCGATTATTTCTCCGTTTATTCGAATATAAAATTTGATTCCATCTTCCTCGACCATTTTCATATTTGCTTTCGAGGGTATAATCATGAATTTTGTTCTTTTTTCATTTTGAAACCGTAATCACAGATCCAGGTGAAAATTTTCTGAAGATCTTCATTCAAGAATTGTTCTACGTTATCATTTTCATCGGAGAAGTAAAACAGAGTATCGTCAGCAAAAAGTTTCAGCCTTACATTCACTAAGATGGTGTAATAAATCATTTATGATTAAAACAAATAATATTGGTCCCAATACCGAACCTTGAGGCACTCCATACTTGACATTTTATATATTCAAATGAATGTTGTTATATTTGACATGTTGTGGTATGTATGTATGCATGTATGTTATGTGTATGTGGTAAGTAGTTTTGGAATCAATCGAAAACTTTTCTTCCAATTTCATACTTGCTTAGTTTTTTCATGAGTAGGTCGATATCTATAGTTCTTAAACGCCCTATATGAGTCCAAGAAAACAAGTGAATGTTGGTTCTTCGAAGTAAATGTACAGAGATCTAGCTGGCTTGTTTAGTGAAACTATTCATTCAGATTGATCCGACCCTTCATATACGCTAAAATAACTAGTAAATCGCTAACATGAACCAATTTGCATTTGATCATTTAGGGCGTACAAGTACGGCAAATGAAGTAATGCAGTTTCAACCCTTTTGATAGAATGCGGTGTGCGATAATAAGCGATATATGAACTTATTTGCGATGGTAAATTATTCATAGCGTTACTCAAATAAATATTCATCAAACAATTATTCTTTTATTGAATTGTGAAATTTTTAATTTGCACGTTGAGTCGGTTAGCGGCCCGATGCAAATTGACAATATACAAACAATTAGCGGATCCCTTGTGCATTAACACAATGCCCTTTTCATTATTAGTATCAGGAATGCCATTACAGGACGGCATGAACAAATATGTCTCCCTATGCCCGCGCAAATTCAATTTGCGACCGGACTCACATTACGGAAAGGATTAAAAACCGAGTGTAAAAGTCCTTTATTACACCTCTGTACAATGCCCATCCACATGGACGATTATATTATACGCGCAAGAATGTTGGTGGAAGTCATACGAATGTATTTGATTAAAATTGGAAAATTGGATTCTTTTATTCGCTGTCAAATTCTACAGAGACCACAAACGAGTCATTCACCCGTAATAATTTTTGTTACAGGATAATTCAAAAAAAAAGTAGAAGTAATGAGTTTTCGAATAAAAATATTACATGAAGTTTGTACTAGGTGAAAGAAGAATATTATTCTGTACAAGGATTGCCACTTAAAATTTTGAGATATGGCAACACTGATGTGAGTATGTCAAATCTGACATGATCATCGTAAAGTTTCGCATTTCGATGGTGAACGTACTGAAAACATGTTATCATACCAGTGCTATTTCTGTTGTTTACCGATATCTCTACAATACTCTAAAATCGATAGTGTTGGTTTTCGGTGAATATCATCAATATTAAGGTCAACATAAAGAGATGTTATTAACCCCAGTAAAAACTTCCCACGTCTGTGGGCTGAGTGATTCCTGGGTCCTATGTACCCTGACTAGGCAGAATGACCAAAGAATTACGGCCTTCAGCATTCCGGCTAAGATTTCTGCCGCATCACGGCAAGCGGGTATAATTTTCAGATTCGGGAGCAGCGTGTCCACCATTTCACCAAGTACCACTATGATCAGAATCCTGCGGAGTTCAAAGAGTAAGTCTTGATGTTCTTTCCGTTTTTGCTTCTTTCCGGACGATGTTTGTCGAGGATCGGGCTCATTGGCTTGTATTTGCCGGAGGGTGGGAAATGGGTAGTGTTCCAATGTATTCAGCACTTTCCAATCTCCACAACGGACTCCACTGTTTCTACTATACCTTACGAGTGTTAGTTGGAGATGGTAGTACATGAGCAGCAAATGCAGCAAATGCATTATAGCCTCGGCCGCCCCACGATACATTCTGCATCTAGTGTCAGGGACTTTATTACCCATCACGCGACTACGGTGGATGAGGGTGATGAAGACTTCAGTCTACTTGACCTGAGAAATGCAAAGGTCAGGTTTCTGGATAGGCAAAGGTCTTCAATGTTCTTGTAAAGACTCCATGTGATGGCTTATCCTCATGTAGCTGTAGGAGGCTCTCACTCTCCGCAGCTTTGACGTAGGCTTTTTGCTGAATGGGTCCCAACTCGGTGACAGAGTTTGGGTTCGTCCTTTCAGTTTCTAATACGAGACCTAGTTCATCGACCGCACGGGTTGCTGCTTTGGAAAGAAATGTTCCATTCCCTGCTTTTTCATGATCGCGTAGTAAGCAGAGAAGGGGGTCTGAACTCCTGATGACTTCACAGGCTCCTTCCAGTACCCTTCTTCCATGTAGACACTCCAAGCTCAAAAGTCCACGGCCTCTCGTTGTCTGGAGGAGTATAAACGTGAAACAGACGATGTTAGGATGCAAGCTCCTATGAAGATCCATTATTTTGCAAATTGTCGCAGCTCTTCCCGAGTCCATTTCCTTACTCCAAAGGAGTTGAGTAGAATCAGAACGGCAAGCATATTAGATGCAGCAACTTTATTCTGATGACTAGATCTGTCGTAGTTTATGCTGATACTTGCTACGGAGACAGTTTCTATCAGTGGTTACATCTTAAGAGTGGCGTTGTTCCACCCCTAGGTGAATGTACGTCTCTCCGGCATCCAGATGATGTAGGATGCTTCCGTCTGCGAGCTGAGTGTTCTCTCCCTATTTCTCGCATCGTCCTGTTTTGAGATGAACCGTGGCACATTTGTCGATCCCGAACTCCATTCCGATATCATGCATGTACTCTTCAACCACCCTTGAGGGTGGATCAGTTTTCCCGAAGCATATAGTTTGAGCTCATCCATGTGAAACAGATGTTGGTGGGTGTGTCGCAGTTGTATTCACAAGTTTCCCTTAGTGCAACGGACAATGGCAGCAGAGAAGAGGGCCGAGGAAGTCTTTGTGGAAAGCGCTCCTTCTGAAAATAATCTGCTCTGTTCAGACTCTGACAGATCTTATGGTGAAGCGAGTCTTGCAGAGCGGCATCAACTGTTCAACGAATCTCACTATTTGATCGGGTATTGCAAGACATCTGTGAGCAAATGCATGATGATCTCATGCGATGTTGTATCAAATGCCTTGCGATAATCGATCCAGGCCATTGTGAGGTTATGCGTATACTGCGTGATACATCTGTCGATGAGTAGGTCCTTCTTGCAGCCAGCGACTCTCTTCTTCTACCCTCTTTACTGATGTAGCCGTTCATACACCGGGTCAACTGTACTTGTATAAAATGCCGGTAAACAACTTAGTATAACATGCATTCAACCACAACATGTAGAGGCTCGTGGAATGAGAGAAGAGGTTTATTGCGGAACTTCTCGCCCGCCTCAATAGTGACTTCTTTGCAGCCACCAGTATTCGTATGCTTTCAAGACAGAGCTGTTCAATTGTAAACAGCACGCCTTGATTTGGTGTGTGGTGAGCTCATCTCAAACTTGCGGCAATCCGCCGCACCTGATCATCAATTAGTCCGCCACACACTGGATACGAGACGCTTGTTATTTCGCCGATTTGATATTAGCTTCCATCTTGTGTACGTGCCGCTCATTGCTGCCTATTAAAAGGGCGGTATCCCTCTTCTCTGTTTGACTAAATCTGAGCGGCGTCATACACGGCAGAGTTGATTTGCCAGATGTCAGTCTCTTCTGAAAGGACATCATGAATCTCTGCATCCACCCGTGCCAGTTGTTGTGTTTCAGGAGCTTGGTGTTCTGATGTCTTCCGTTGGCGGTATGATGCGGGCCTCCTCCACATCCAGAATGACACGTGGTATATCTACCACTTCTCACTTTGTTAACCGGCTGAGAAGGGGCTCTGACATAGCCCCAACTCAGAAGATGAAATACATAATCTCTCAGATTTCTGGAATAAGCAGCATGCTCTGGGTGTATTACACACCACCAAGCATGCATTTTTGCCATGTATCCTCTCCGGGTGGGCTCACTGCTTTCCTACAGATTGAGGGACAGATCTCAATTCATCCGTCCACTCAACTCCACTACACTATCTGTCATTTTATGGCAATTCATCGTCCTGGGCCTCGCTACCTTCCCTTTGACCCCTATTCCGGAGGAGTCTTCCTCGTCTGTTTGGAACCGAGTGTACCGAGGATGTTAGGGTACCTTAAAGATGCGCCTTGGTGGCCGGTCCGGTTCTGCATCTCATGCTCAGGAAAGTGGTGTCGCAGCTCACCAAGACCTATAATAATAATAATAATAATAATAATAATAATAATACCCCCTCAAGTGTGACAGGCTCTTACAGCTACATAGGGATAAGCCAATGCATGGGGTCTTCTTCAAGAACATTGAAGACCATGGCTTATCCAGAAACCTGACCTTCGCTTTTCTCAGGTCAAGTGGGCTGAAGTCGGAAACCGAGGAATTCATAATGGCCTGCCAGGATAGTGTCTTCAACACCCTCGTCTACCGTAGTCGCGTGATGGGTAGTATTCTGACACTAGATGCAGAGCGTGTCGTGGGGCAGTTGAGACCATAATGCATTTACTGTCAGCTTGTCCAGCTTATGCGGTCTCAGCCTATATCCACAGGCATAACGCGGCCCTACGAGTGTTGTACTACTATCTACGACACTCGTACGGTGTAGACGAGACACCGTTGTTGCCTTATGCTCCGGGGGATATTGAGTCCGTTGTGGAGAATGAGAAGTGCTGAATCTATTGGAACTACTCATTCCCCACCCTCAGGCAAATACAAGCCAATAAGCCTGATGAAGTCCTCCTCGATCATCAAAGTAGGAAGATTTTCGTCATTGAGTTTTCAGCTCCTGGCGAAACGAACATCGTTCGAAAAGAGGAGGAAAAACGGACTAAATATCGAGATCTTCTCTCTGAACTCCGTCGGCTTTATCCAAACCATTCTGTCAAGATGGTGGTTCTGATAATAGGGGTCCTTGGTGGAATGATGGACACGCTGCTCTCAAATCTGAAAATCATACCGGCATGCCGTGATGCGGCAGAAAACCTAGCCGGAAGAATGCAGAAGGCCGTCATTCTTGGTTCACTCCGTTTACTCAGGGCACATGATTCTCGGACCCAGTAATCACTCACCCCACGGACGTGGGGAGTGGTTACTCCCTCATAAACTCCCTCATAAACACTCGTAGAGTGTACCCAAAGGCATGGCCTGTACGGGTAGAGGACGGCTATTATTGTTATTTGCCGTGGCGCTCCGGGGCGACTTACTGATATTTTCGGTGGTGTATTCACTTTTCAGCTGTAGGAAAACCCGGAAAACCTACAGCACCACCCGGTTGGTCGGTGCGCACTTCAAGCTAGCACCAGACGTCGGGATTGGCATCTAGGCAACTCACATCACACTTGACTCACAACAAGGCATGTGGCCACCTGAAGAGACCCGTGTACTTGAGAAAAAAGATTCCGTTCCCGAGCCTCGAACGTCTGTCTGATGCGAGCTACAAGTTCCACTGCTAGAGACCTTAGCCACTGAGCCACCGACCGACCTAGAGTGGCAGTTGGCCTCCTTGCTATGTGGCGCAGTCGGTAGGATTACATTATTATTATTATTAATGTTATTATCACTAATGTTGGTGAGCCTTCTTCCGAAGGTGACTTTCTTCTATTGGGAAAACGTATACGACAATATGGAATGTGAAAAAATGAGAAATATCAAAGTACAACGTACAGTTTAAAGAAAAACTCAATATGGAATCCTCTCGTTCAAACACATCGAACTGGTGCCATTAATGACAGTTTCTTCACGTTCTCGATTATTTATGAGTTTATCACATATATCACTGAGCTTCCTGTGATCAGAGAAGACATAAATTCAACATTGCCAATGCTGCAGACAGAACGAATCAAAAAATCAATTCACGATTCTGGCATTCATTCTATCCATAAAATTACGATTTACATTCTGTGGATAATCAATTTTGATTTGGAACAGAAATTAAATTTTATGTGCCGTTTATATCAGCGCCTTTTTTCTATTATCTCGTAAAGTTCTCGTTAGCGGATTGAGCCAAATCGATAAAAAGTTCATTTCTTAATTTTATGGAAGTATCAAGAATTTGAATTTTCTCGGCTTTTTGTAAGGGGCGGATTACCATTTATTCCACGAGTACCAGTCGAATTATGAGGCGCCTTTTTCTGTTGTATGGATATGCCTTTCCAATTGAATTCAGAACTGAAATATCTATTGCGATGAATTTGCATGTGAAACATATCGCGAGAGAAGGAAATCAATCCCCTGATGGTCAGGAAAGAACATGGAAATTAAGAAATGGAAGGAAGCGAAGGTGATAATTGGGATCATATAGAATTGAAGGGAGTATATTATGAGGTTATAAACATTCCAATAATGATAAAAAAAATATTAGCCTGCTTCTCTGACGCAATCGTATGTCTAAAATTAATTCTCAGGGGATATCCCTCCTCGAAAAAAGTTGCAAAATCTGTCAAATTTTATATTTTTTGAAGTGACTTCAAATATAGGTTATGCGTTGGCGCACTTTGTCTCAGGTCATAAAACATTCCTTTATGTCTTAAAAACAACTTCTCATCATAGAAGTTCATTGTTGTTTAGTCTGAGAGGTTCAGCCAAACTTTAAAAATTTTGAAAAGATTTTAAAAGTTGAATTTGAGTTGGCTCATATTGTGGTTGGTCATGAAACATCCATTCCTGTCTAAATAACATTTTCTCAAAAGTTATTGTCGGGTCGTCAGAGTGGTTCAGCCGAACTTTTAATTTGTTGAAGTGGTCTCAAAAATTTAAATCGAGTTGGTTCGCATTGTGGTAGGTCAGAAGATATCTGTTTCTGTCCAAATTACAATTTCTCATCATCAAAAGTTATTTTCGTGTCGTTAGAGGGATTCAGCTTTACTCTTAATATTTTGAAAGGGTCTCAAAAATTTCATTCGATTTGGCTCGTATTGTGGTAGATGAGAAGACATTCGTTTCTATCCAAATTGAAACTCCATCATCAAAGGTCATCAAAACATTTTTCTTGTCGTTAACTCGATAATACCGAAACGGAATTCGAAAAAGTCGTTTAGCAGCCAATGAAACAGCTTACCGAAATATGTGAAAATATACTGGGTGTTTCATTCGAAAAGATCAACTGTGGTTAGCCTTGCTTCAATGATCCAAAAAATATGAAAAATTGAAATAGTGATTCACAACGGAGCAATTGACTACGTGAATCTTGTTGGCTCACCCTGTGTATGTGAAATTAATCGATTATTATATAACAAAAAAAAAGTATTATTTTGATCTGCATTATAATACAGTTAGTTATTGATGAAACGAGATTTATCGTGGTGGTGTGCGGGTTGAGTCCTCGCCTCATAAGCCAGAGAGCGTGAGTTCGAATCTCAGCATTGCCACCGGTCTCGTGCATGGCATTACACGTATTAAAAGGTGAGGGCTACGTCTTCCTCTAGCTCGCACAAGTCTCTGACTTCTGAGGGTTGCATGTAGGGGTGCAACCGGTTGACGGATATAACAATTATACGTAATTAATCACGCATGCGACCGGCCTAACATTTCGGACGTCCATGGTGTTGATCGTTGAAAGATATCTACTCTTTTCTCTTTTCCACAACGTTTCGATTGCTTGTGTACGCAATCGTCTTCAGGTGAATGTCTGTATGTATTATTACGTTTCTTCCTTCTACTTTCACCTAACCAATTTTCACGATTCTTCCATTATATTAATGGTATTTCCGATTACTATTTTCTATAACTCATGAAGAAGTTGAATAAACCATGGATATTCATAGCGATTTCATCACACTCGATAATCCATTGTAATTGTGAGAGGATTTATTTTCCCACCAAAGTCGAATAAAATCAAATAGTACTGAAAGCCATCCCGTCAGAGAGATCGATTCAAACATAGCATGAAATGGAACAATGGCTGGTATATCGAATTAATTCCGCCATAGGGTTTAAGTTTGAAGAGATGTAAATCTGCGAAGCGAACAATTTAAAATGGAATTGAAACCGGTGTCAATCTAATATTATCTCCGCAAGTCGCCCCTTCTGGAAAGTTAAAAAAGTTGGCGTTTTGCCGTGACGGATTACTGTAGGGCTTAATGTCAACATCACGATTCAAATTACAGACCGAGCTAACCGATCCGTTGCCACGCTCATCTCGCGGCGTCGATATTTCCGAAAATCCCCATAGGGTTGCAACAGGGTTTACATAAATTATTCGCTGTGGTTGGTGTCACAAAACACAAAACAATCATCTGTCTGTTTCTGGGATCACGCACGATCGGAGGAACGTAGAATTGATGGATGAGTTTCAGACAAACAAATCACTGTCTTCCGTGAACATTCTCGAACGAATGGTATGTGTTTTTGAATAATACATAGGAAAAAAAAAGATTTATTATCAGAACTGGAAATAAGGCTCTACTGTTTTTTAATTTGGTGAATTTTCCACATTTATTGAATTTTTGGTCACTTTCGGGAAAACCTTCAATTCAATGTTTTAAATGAAACACTGGTGAAAAGTTTTGGAAACTTGTAATTATTCCTAAAAGCGGATCTCAGAAATACACGAAATATGAAATTTCAAGAACGAACCATTCCGTTCTGTTTTATGCATTGTGGTCAGAAAATAGGACGCTGACAGAACCACAAGACACTTTCAAACCGCTTACAACTCTCAAAACAAGTGGATCGTTGGTTGCAGTTTTAAAACACAACAATCGTCAACAAAAACATCGACAAAATGAGAACCATGTCTTCTAACGGAAGAAGAAAGTAATTCTCCACCACAGGTGATATCATAATCGTGGTTATAAACTTTAGAGTAAGTAGTTGTGGACCCATATATGAAAGACTTTTCAAATAATCCGATTGAAACCATTAAAGTCGATGATTTGAGTAGTGTATTGAACACTTACAAGCAAATATTCGGTGCAGAATATTTCACAATTACGTTCATAGCATCCATAAACATTCTGACGTATTCCAGGCCTTCATTTCTAAATCAAATTTTATTTTTATGATAGATATATAAGCGATATCGATAAACATAAAAGCATTTTCTGATGAAGCATCTGAAGATTACTTGAATATTATGTTTTTCATTTCTCATGTGCTTGTTTTTGCTTCTGCCCATGTCTTTTCTTTCCTTTGAAGTATGCGTCCTATAAATTCGTCCTATGTTTGTCTTAGTGTTCCTCTTGTTCTCCCCTTTTGTATTTTTGACTGCCATACTCTTTCAACTGGTTTTGTATCATTCATCCTTTGTAGATCACCCTATATCAGCTTGGTTGTCTCTTTTCAGTGAACTTGAGTGTTGATTCTATGTCAAGCTCATATTTTTCTATATTTGAGTTTATCTTTCTTTGTGAATTCTTCAGTTCGTCTCAGCCTACTTCATTTCTGCTGTTTGTATTTTGCTCTTTTGTCTGCTTGTCAACCCCCAATATTCACATCCACATATTAATATTGGTCGATATATTGTTTTGATCACATTTATCATTGTGTAGTACGAGTTTAATGTTTCTTGATTACTATTTGTTGTCTTTTTTTTCCACCACCAAATATTTAAATCTATCGACTTGTTCAATTTATACTTTGTTTATATATACATTTATCTCTTTTTGTTTCCCTCCTGTGATCATATTTTCAGTATTTTCTTTATTCATTTTCATTCCAAATTCCTTTTTTTTCTTGCTATGATTATCACATCATTTGCAAAAGCCCCTTCTGACATATCTACCTTGCCTTAATTTTTTTCGTGTTAAAAAAGATTCTGATGTTTTTTTCTGCATATTACGCGATTTATGTTGTTATTGTAGATGTTTTCAATAATTCCCATCATTTTGTTGTCGACTTCTACCTTTTCTAAATCCAATTTGTAACTCTTCAAGAGTATTATCTAATGTTTGTCTTATTCAACTGTCTTTAATTTCTTCATATACTTTTATTGCTGTACCAAGTTGAGTTACTCCTCTATAGTTATTACCGTCATGCCTGTCCCCCTTTCTGTATATTGGCACTATTGAGGCTGTTTTCCAATCTTCTGGTATTTTTATGAAAATTTAACAATTTTTAACAATTTGTTCTTCATTCCACGCTTTATTATACAGTCTTAAGAGTATTTTGATTCCTGTATCTCATAGATTTTTGAACATATCTGTTTTTAATTAATCTGTTCCCGGTGACTTTCAATTCTTAAATTCCCTTATTTTTTCTGTTAGTTTATTTATAATTATATTTTCTTTATTTTTTTATCACATCATTTTGTCTGTTTCTATTTTGTTCTTTTTTATCTGCTCCAAGTAACAACTTGTATATTCTTTCCATTCATTTATTATTTCGTTTCCATTTGTAATTTTTTTCCCGTCTTTATTTTTTATCCAACTTATTTCTTGAGCTTCCTCTTTTCAAAGATTATGACTCTATATTATTATCTCTGATATCTATACACATACCTGCTAGAAATAATCGGTATACATCTTTTCTCAATATTGATTATCGAATTAGACCGTAATTATCCAATCATCAGCCTAAGTATTACCTGATTTGATAAATATTGTAACAATCTGAATATCTACAACTTATTTCTACTTTCGTTCAAAGAACAAGTGAAGAACATTTTGTCACCTATATCATCATAATCTTCTCTGAGTTTGTGTATTCTTTTTTGAAATATTCGTATTTTATTGTGTATAACATAAGTTATTAGCTACTTTTGTAATAATTATGATTTAGCGGATACTTTTCTGGGTTCATCACCTGTATGTATCCCAAAGTTGTAATGAATAAATAAAATCAAAATGTCCCTTTAGAAGCTTTTCCATTTTTATCGAAATTCACCCACAGCTCATGTATAAAAATCTTTATCACTTACCTTCTTCTAACTTGATGTTCGATTCCAAGCAAAATATTTTGCCCGTAAAGTGGAAACCGCCGATAGACAAGCTTCTTCAGAGTTTTTTTTGGGCTACTCTACTCATTTATAATGTGAATATAAAGAATCTGTGTAGTCTACTATTTTTTATATTGGTGTTTACTGTATTTTTGTATTTGTGTAATATTTTTTTCCCCGTCAGGAATTTACCAGTCAGGTCCTGTCTCCGGGGCCCCGATACATCCGGAGGGCGCGTTGGTGTGTCATTT
The DNA here is from genome assembly GCA_958502065.1 of Chrysolina americana. Lineage (NCBI taxonomy): Eukaryota > Metazoa > Arthropoda > Insecta > Coleoptera > Chrysomelidae > Chrysolina > Chrysolina americana. The sequence goes on from OY293420.1 coordinate 6,689,876, forward strand.
ACTTCAGTAAACACTCCCCGCGTTCGTGGGGTGAGTGATTACTGGGTCCGAGAATCATGTGCCCTGAGCAGGTGGAGTGAACCAAGAATTTTGGCTGCGGAATTCAAAGAGTAGATCTATTTAGTCCGTTTTACCCCATCCTTTCGGACCATGGTCGTTTCGCCAGGAGCCAAAAACTCAATGACGATAATCGTGCTACTTTCATGGTTAAGGAGGACTGCATCAGGCTTATTGGCTTGTATTTGCCTGAGGGTGCGGAATGAGTAGTTCCAATAGATTCGTCACTTCCCATTCTCCAAAGTGGACTCAATATCTCCCGTCACTCCTGTCAATACCGTACAAGTGTCGTAGATGGTAGCACAACTCTCGTAGCGCCGCGTTATGCCTATGGATATAGGCTGAGACCGCCTAAGCTGGACAAGCTGACAGCAAATGCATTATAGTCTCAGCTGTCCCACGACTCACCCTGCATCTAGTATCAGGGACCTCAATATCCATCACGCGACTACGGTAGACAAGGGTGTTGAAGACACCATCTTGGCAGGCCATTATGAATCCCTTGGTCTCCGACTTCAGCCCACTTGACCTGAGAAAAGCGAAGGTCAGATTTCTGGATGAGCCAGGGTCTTCAATGTTCTTGAAGAAGACCCCATGCATTGGCTCATCCTTATGTAGCAGTAGGATATTCTCACTCTCCAAAGCATTGACGTGGGCTTTTTTCTGAACGGGTTCCAACTCGGTGCCAGAGTTTAGGTTCGTCCGTTAGTTTTGATTACGTGACCGAGTTCATCGGCTGCACGGGTTGCTGCCTCGAATAGGTATGCTCCAATCCCAGCTTTTGGTGGGACTATCTACTTAGGTACTAGAACTAGGTATATGATACCAATGTGTATATAGTTGGCCTAACTGATAATATGTCTGTGACCAATTTGTCAATCAGTAAGATCGTTGGAATCAGCTTATAGATTTGAAAACTGAGTGGTTGATATATTCAGAGGAACAATTGAATGTTTGCTTGAGTCTGAGAGGTTTTCGTGAAAACAAATGAAAACAACAATAATATCGACTATATCAAATTCCCCTTTCTCCCAAACATGTTTCAGTGGAAAACGTAAGTTAAATATCCGACAGAAAATATCCTCTATGATTCATAGATTGTTCTTTGAATAGGTTTAGCTTAATCTTCCTCCAGAAGATGGACAAGTGGTGACCGAAATACGTATCGAGATGTTAGAAATGGTGGTTTGGTGTTGGAATAAATTCTAAAACTTTACTGAAGTTTTCTAATGGTACTGTTCATGTTCTGTGAAAATAATTTTAATTTCTAGTGGATACCCATAATAAATCAACCGACGGCCCTTCATTATTTTCATCGAATCATACGATAAGAAACTCCAATTTCACTATATCTTGAGAAAACGTACCTAATTCGTTGATTTTACGTTCAATTTCCAAAGAAAATAAATATCACGCTGGACTTGGATAAAATTGCAGCTTCAACTCAGCTTTGCAATTTCCTTAAATTTAAAAAAAGGCGGAAGAACGTAATAGCATAGAGAACATATTTTTCACCTAATTGGCCTAGATGTTGAACTCGTCGAAGCAATTTACTTTTAAACTTATTAAGTGTACGTTGGAAGAAACTAAGGATCACATATAAGAAATCTAGTTTGTTCAAGACTTTTAGTGGGAGATGGCAATTATGTCGAACCGAGTCGGAAAACTCTTCTGTTCAATAATTCTACGGAGCAACAACAATTTTTGGTTAAAACCACGATGATAAAGTAACATAGAGATAGATTCATTCAACAAATGAAATATGTGAGTATAGCCCATATATTAAATATATATTGGGTTTTGTTTGTTTCTTGATGCCATAATCAGATAATTATATCAATAGTTTTCTTCGTTTTCACGGCCTATTCATCATCGTGAGTCCAGAGGCATTGCATGCTCATGTACAAGAGGCTAGAAAAATACTTCTGGAGAGATAGGGGTGGGATAGTGGGGATGATTACACTTCTGAATAGTTTGATGCTGGTCTATAGGTAGTTTTGAAAGCCTTCGAAAGTGAATTGTGTGAACATTTTAGCAATACATCACTTTTTTTAATCGATTGGGTCTCACAGAATTCTTCTATCATTAACCGTTATTGAGTTGAAAAGTTGATCTGGAGTTGAGAGGGGTAATTTTCCTCCAAAATTTTGTTTCAACATTTTTTTATTACTTTCCGTAAAATTCAATCTTTTTTGAAAATGCACATCGAATTTGAAGTCGACTCCGAGTCAATTGAAGATTTCATGGGCTTCTTACGGAGCATCTGCAATTTTGCCTTCTGATATTTTCATTTCACAGATTATATCAACTCCATTATTCTGAATCGATTGGCGTTCGCAAAATTGCTCTATCCCAAACTGTTCTCGAGTTGAAGAGTTGATCTGAAATTCAGAAGGGTCTTTTTCCTCCAAAATTATATAAACAACATTTTTCTATCACTCTTCGTAATATTCAACCTTTTTTGAAGTCAAATTCGAGTGAATTAAAGATTTCACATCACTTTTTGCGTTGGAAAACCGTCACACAAACTGAACAGAAGTTAAAGAAGTATTACTGCAATCTGCTAACTAATGATAAATAATAATAATTAATAATAAAAATGTGGTTTGAGCGAGCTTTAGTGATATTCCTCGATTAGAAAACACATAAAAAATGGTGGTAAGATGAATTCGCAGAGGTTCTCATGATCTTCTGGCTATTCTAGTCCGGACAAGAGCAACAGAAAACAGACATGAATGAAGGCAAAGTATTAAGGAAACCAAGGCTTTACTTGGACTGCTCTTTGAAGGAGAGATAAATCATTGAATATATTTAATGGGATGAGAACCATTCACTCTTATTCATAGGTATCATCATCATCACTCGGTGGAAGTCTCATAGCCATGTGAAGAAGATAATTGAAACTTGGTGGGATTTCTATAATAGTATTTCTTCACGCGTTCTCCACTTTTAATGATTAGGGAATCTAAAAAGGGTGAATAGTAGCGAAAAACCAAATTCGGGGTAGCAGACCATTAATTTGATACACATTTTAAACTCAATTTTAAGAATTTATAAGTGTTAAAAACTTTTTATGATCACAGCAAATTAGTACTGTTATTTACCAGAATACCCATGAATCCTTTTCAGTGGTAATGATGACCAATTAAATTCTAATGCCTAGATATTGTGAATATCCATAAACCTACCCTTTGATGCGGGAACTAAAATACATGCAAAATCGTATCGTTGTAACATGTATGATTCCATTATGTTTGTTTTTCATTTGGAACGAATAGAGTTTCAAATAAACTCTACTTCAATATCGCTGTTGAGCGAAATATTTCGAAAGCAATTTCGCCCTAGATAGAAATTGTGATATAAATCGATTATCAGATGACATATTACTTTCCTGTTTCTGGGTCTATTTCAGAAAGAGGGTTTTTCAGTATTCCATACAAATCGTCAGGTGTGGGTTTTCCAAGAGAGTTCATTCCGTCCAAATTTAATAAAGTCGCTCGCATATCCTGGTATATTGAAAAATAAATCCAATTTCCTAACAACTTGTGGCTTTTTCACTTTAATTTCAAATTGTTCAGTTCGTTCGTATTAAGGGGTGGAAATACACGATGCGACGACAATTTTATTGGCAGGATTGTGGTCGGAATTGTATGAGTTCACTCGATATTTTCTCGTATACAGGAATTGATTTATTTTTCGAGATCGATGAAGCTGACAAAAATTACATTTTCTGGAACGTACAACATTTATTTCACAATGTATAATAGAGCATCTTCAATTGTACTAAACCGTATAAGAATTTTGATTATTTTTTTCCTTCATTCATTTAAATACACATAGCCTGTTATTCCCAGAAGAACATAATTTTCATTTTCATAAGATAAGGGAAAAAAAGCAAAAGGATGAGTAGAAAAAGATTGAACTATATCACATGCTCGCTGTTTGTAAATATTCTGTTCGAAGAGTATTTTTGACGTACAGTTGTTCGAAAAGTTTCCTTCCTCAATTTCAAATGATGCTCGCGTAACTTATTTTCATCCTGTAATGGAAAAAATCCCGCAATATCTAAAAAATTTTATGTAATACTTTGTAGGGTAAAATCGTTTTGCTTCTGGTACATCTGGCAGTCAGATAGGGTAGATTGAGCTAAGGCAGTCGTTGGTCGATGGAGAGTGGAACGAATCCTCTTACAATTCTGGTGACGTTGCGTTGGACCCTCTCAAGGAGTTGGTTGTCTTTTACCAAGCAGTGAGACAAGATTTGGACAGGATATTCCAGGTGAAGGCGGATATAGATTCAATAAGCTTACTGGAGTCTTTAATCAGTTTGAACGAAGTTATCATTTGTGAAGAAGCATGTTCTGAATGTAAAACAGAGGAAGATCTGAGAGATATGCCAAGGAGAGAGTATAGGTCCGAAAACAAAACCTTGTGGAAGTTCCCAGAAATACTGGATTCAACCATTTTTGGTCTATGTCAGAAAGAAATATTTTTATCTGGTTCAGCAGTTCACCATTTATTCCGGAGTGTTCAAGTTTGTGAAGTAGCTTAGTTCGTTGAACCTTGGCAAACTCCTAGAAAATATATTTAGGGTTATTCGGATGACCATTGAAAACGAGGCAACATTGATAAGTTAACAATAGCGTCTACCTAGAAAGTATCACTGATATTTCCTGAAATATTGCGATGCGCGCGAAATCTTCAGCTGATGATACAGGAAATATCAGTGATACTTTCTAGGTAGATCGCTGTGAGTTTCGATATCAACTAGTAGTCTGCTACGCTCCGTTTAAGCTTGTTGCGTTCACGGTGTGTATATTATTTACCTGGCCCCTCTCTCCAGTGGAATATGGAGGGGTGGGTGACTCAGTCTAGAAGGATTTTCATAGCTGCTGATGGTTCACCAGACAGGCTTGTCCCTGTTCACTAGAGAGCTCTGCATGGTCATTCGCTGTGAAGCTTTCGACATGTTAATAAGGATAATTTGACTTTGTGGAGATTTTTCTCCCTGTAAGCGTTCCAGATGAGCTAGGGTTTTTACGGTGAGGAGAATCGAAGGAACTCGCTGTGGAAACTGGAAAATGTGGGCTTTGGTGGGAGCCGATGAGGAGCGTCGGATCGGGTGCTGCGGGACTGGTAGACGGTGGATGAATCGCCAGTGGCCGCCGCGACGTCCGATGGAGAACAAACCCTATCAGGACATTCACGAGGAGGTGGATGGAATGGTAGCAAGGACTAGAAAACTAGTCTTCAATAGAAGCCGAGAAGAGGCCTCTGATCGGATACTATGGGATTGTTAGCCGGTGATAGAATCACTCGCTACCGCCGCACCGCCCGACTGAGATATTGTCCTACTAGGGTCTGAGGAGGAGGATTGAAGGAACTTGCTTACCAACAAGCACCTAAGCACTACAGACCTATAGAGCAGGTGAAATCAGTAGGTAGGCAGAACACCATGCATGAGGAGAGCAGGGGAAAGCAAAAAGGGCCTATGGGGGCCTACTTGTTTAGCTGTGGCGATAGCCTTTCTATTAATACTACTTTTACTATGTCACATGGGCATTTGTAATTAATAAGACATCATGCAAGGAATGAATTCGACATTCCTGTTAATGTGGAAAAGCCAATCTGGACTGCTCATCACTTTGCAAGGGCAAGGGTAATGTGCAAAAGTAATTGAATATAACTGTTTCATGCTGAATGCTATTGAATGAATAGCTATAAATATTTTTTGTTTTGGGAACTCTTATTAGCATTGTATTTGTATTTATATGTTACTGTTATTAAGGATATGATAGTAATTTATTTTATTTTATTCATCTGTCCTTTATCTTTATAGTGTTCTTAGTTGGATCAAAATGGATTATGTAAAAATTGAAATTTTGTCATACTTGTCGGTCATTTTGGACTTCACAGCCGTAGATGTAAATTTGTAGAAATTCTAGACAGTTCCAAAGGTAACATTTCCATATACCAATCGTACCTTCATACTATAACTATATACAGTGTCACCGTTAAAGTCCGCATCATATGGGACTTTTTTTTATTATTCAGTTATTGCAAATTTAGAGTTCGTGAACAGTTTTTGCTTTGGAAATAATGCAAAATGACGTTTACGATTGTTTTACACCTGTCAAATTTGAAATTATTTCAAAAAAAATTCAAAATGTTAGGTTATTTCTCAATTTTTCGAAAAATATTTCATTAAAAAGTTGTTCATTTTTCGGTTTCCTACCCACCTACCAAATCTGAACCAGTTTGAAAAACTTTGATTTTTTTCGCGTTTTCTTAACCTTACACTTTTTCGGAAAATTCAAATTTGGTAAAATCTGAAATAACCAGTTGAGATGTAATAATCCCATCTGCTGGACGGAGTTTTTCTGTTTAAAAATGTTTCTATTTGGATATTTTCAAAAAAATTCAAATATGCCTAAAAAATGATGTTATAGTTGATGCAAAGTGGCTCTAGTTTCGAATTATTGAATTTTTTTCTAAACCAATAGACCTAAAGTATTTTCTACTTCACTGATGAATTGTGATAAAAATAATTGAAGCAAATTTTGCTATGGAATATTGAAACTAGAGCCACTTTGCATCAAGTATGATGATATTTTCTTAGCATATTTGTATTTTTTTTGAAACTATCCAGTTAGAAATATTTATAAACAGAAAAAATTCTTTCAGCAGATGAGTGTATTACATCTAAACTGTTTTTTCCAGATTTCATCAAATTTAAATTATCCGAAAAAGTGTAAGGTTAAGAAAACGCGAAAAAAATTAAAGTTTTCAAACTGGTTCAAATTTGGTAGGTGGGTAGAAAACCGAAAAAAAAAACAACTTTTTCATATAATATTTTTAGAAATATTGAGAAATAACCTGACATTCTGAATTTTTTTGAAAAAATGTCATATTTGACAGGTGTAGCCAATAGATAGAAAACAATCGTGAACGTCATTTTGCATTATTTTCAAAGCACAAACTGTTCACGAACTCTAAATTTGCAATAAGTGAATAATAAAAAAAAATCCCATATGATGCGGACTTTAATGGTGAGACTGTATAATAATTGATAACTGACATCGCCAAATACAATCAAAATTGTTGACTTCAATCGCAATTGTTGATAATAATCAACAACTGTGGGTTGCTTGAATGGCCAGTTAGTAGATATAACTGTTATCCACAATTTTTTCAATCAATGACTTCGATTGTGATGTAAAATTTCATTCCTTATGAGGAATGTTGTTTTCAGCTGCACTGCTATATCTTCATAATTTAATTCAGCTAATATATGAAACAGATGTCATCTTTTTGAGGTAATTATTTCTGGAAAGTAATACATTTCAAATAATTGTGCCAATAGTTGAAGTGTTCGGGAAAATTGTACTGCACACTTTTCATTTTCAAATTATGTGTTATCATTATCATTTTTGCAGACTCAGGGCCTAGAATTTTGCCCCATTCACAGTGCCATTCAGCACCTCTTTTTTGTTCACTTAATCAAAATATCACGTATGATGAGCGAGCTTCCTATATCGACATCAACGCATTCGCACTTTCTTCATCATCTGAAGAACTTGTAATCCTGGGAAAGGGCAGGTGGGATAGAAGTTGAAACATCCGTTTCCATCGATTCCATTAATCAGTTGGCCCATGTGAGCAGCGAAATGATACTTGGATGTCACTTCTGCTGTGGTACTTATTGTGGTGTCCCTGAAAAAATTCAACAGTAGAGGTGAAGGAAGAGTAACAAAAAACATTAGAGATGTGTCGACCATACCAAATGAATATTTGAGAGAATGAAGTGGTGGGACGTAGGTATAAACATTTGAGTTCATTCGTGAACAGAATGAGGTTCCAACCCATCCCTTTGTATATGTATAAATTTGTAAGGGTAGTTCACATTTTTGACTATGAGACTTCCTTGGGGTCACTTGGCGAGATGGTGAAATCGCGAGATGGTGTTGGATACACAACAAGCGTTAGAAGACATCAGCTTGCCAACAACCTCACTTCTTTACATCAGTTGAAGCCGTCGCCAATACGTGTATCTTCCATTTCGGCCAATGCTGGCTAATACTTGACAGTAACAGATTATCCTAGATCTGACAGTGCTGGGCCATAGCGAAAGAAATGGTCAACTGTCTTGTATTCCATACACGGATGTAACGACTACCCCAATTTTTGCTATAAAGCTTGAGTGGTTTTCAACTCTACAGCGAGCAAGTGAGTGATTGCTCTCAAAGGATCTACTTGAAAGTAGTTTCCTGCTACCCTAAAATGCCAAATGCCAATCCTGACGTCTATATCTTGCTTGGAATGCGTACTGACCACCAAGGCTGATGCCTTACGTTTTCCTTCACCAAAAATTGGTAAATCGCCCTGGAGTACTGGCAAAGAATTATGATTGCTGTACTCTAACCGCAGAGGATATGCCTTTGGGTACACTCCACGAGTGGTTATTTTTAACTTCAACGCTCTGTTTCTTGTCCAAGTCATCTGGGAGTCTTGATATGTCTCTCCATCTTGTGACCAGGACAAGAAACACTCCGAGATTCCAGGTTTGAAGTGACGCGTGACCAGTATCAACTAATAGCCAGAGTGTTGGGATCATTCGAACGAAGAAAGGCAAATATCTCCAAACAAGTCTAGTGGTTCCTTATCTGATTTAAAACCACTTGGCAATGAGATTTGCTACAGAAAAATTACTTTGTTTTCTAACAGATACTTGCAAAATGTAGGCGGATGGAAGAAAAAATAAGGTAAAACCTTGTTTGTTAAAGAAAATCGTTATGCACCAATAACAGTTACAGATAGTGGAACATTGAACATTCAATATCTAATAAAAACAAGAAATTCCTCAATTAGAGAACATATTATGGTCAGATTCAACCAAGACAGCTTAACCTGGTACCTCATATTGAATTATGCTTCATCTGCCAATGTTGATGGTCTGGAGCCTTTATTCTCCACCACCAAATACGTTCTGAGAAATGGAAAACTATTGAAATCCATGGTTATTCATGGAATTTATTGCTGGTTCACCTAAAACAAGTCATTAATGTCGTACAGGAAAAGGAATGATAGTTTCATGATATTGGATCTTAGATATTCTATATGGTTGCTAAATTCAACGTTTCAGAAAACTGCCAAAACACCAAAATTACGTCATTTCCACTCGACGTACATTTTACCAACATAATAAGGTGCTGTAAGCTTCCTGATGTGAAATACTTCAACTTTCTCTTTGTAAGAGCGTGAAAAGTCGGGGATATATGATAAAAGCTGTAATAATTATGGAAAGGAGTATGTTGGTCAAACTAAAAGTGTCATGAAGACACGACCCAAAGAGCATATTGCTAACATTAGATATATGGTGTGGTCGGTGGATCAGCGGTCTAAGGCACAGGCCGTTCGAAACTCCAGCATAGCGATAGTCGGTTCGAGTCCGATGTAGGTACGAGAATTTTTCTCAACTACTTTATATCGGATCGATAGGCGACCGCATGCCTTGTTGAAAAGCAAGTGTATTGTGAGTTGTCTAGATGCCAATCTCGTCTAGTGCTAGCTTGGAGTGCACACCGACCACCCGAGGTGGTGCCGTAGGTTTTCCTATAGCTGAAAAGTGAATACATCACCTGAAACATCAGTAAGTCGTCCCGGAGCGCCACGGCAAATAATAATAATAGCCGTCCTCTACCCGCACAGGCTATGCCTTTTGGTACACTTAACGAGTGTTTATGAGGGAGTATTATTATTATATTATTATTATGGGACCAGAGAAATCAATTCTTGCCCTACATGCTATGGAAATCGATCACCGATTTGAAGACACACGTTCAATATTGAGTGGACAAAGACTACTCGATGGATTCGAAAGTACAGAAATAGTTAAACGTCAGAATACTATGTTACGGATAATGGCCATTACAACATTGCAATGAAGTTAGATAATTCTAGTTCTCTACCAAATCCACTTTTATCAACGTGCCTTCCTGACACAGGGTATATTAGTCATCGAATGTTATTGTAAATCCAAATGGTGTTCCCTGTTTGAATTAGATTACGTGTAGGAACCTGACGGGATAGTGTTGGCAGATACGTTAGAAAGAATGAATTGAAATCTTGTTAGGATAATTTATGATTATAGAGTAAGTCAAATTGGTTCAAATCAAAAAGCGTAGAGTTCCTGGCGATGACAACTATTTTGTAGAAATGATAGTCGAGTGAAATTGACGTAGTTTTGGTAATTGTGTTGTTTTCTGTGCCTTTGAATTTGCATTCATATCAAAGGTTTCAAATATTCATTCATGTGATAATTTCTAAATGATGATTACGGAATAACTTACTTGAGCAAATTGAGTAGAGACTTTTCAGAGTCTGTCAGTTTTTCTCTTTGTGTTGAGGCAGTTAGTTCACATATTAGTTTTGGGAGGCAGGCTTTTTTGATGGTCTTCAAGATCTTCGTTCTGGTCGAATGATATCCTGTAAAAACATGACCATCAATATTCCGTAACTTAGATTTATTTGTAACAACATTTGAAGGCATTTCACTGAGAAAAATTTGATGAATTGTTCTACAGGGTGTCCGGTAACCAATGGGCCATACTGTAGCTTGTAATAAACAAGTTCATAACCATTCCAAGCAAAGTTTGTAAACAGAAGTTATTCAACATGGTGTCAAAATCTGTTTCTTCTAAAAATAACCCCATAGTATGGGAGATAGTTATGTCCATCAGAACACTGTAGTTTTTTTGTCAGAGAAATGAAATTTACATCTTCACATCAAATAGTAATCAATATTCAATAGTCAATAAGAACCAATATTGATAACATAAATGAACTACAACAAAACAACAATTCCCGATTCAATCATCAATTCGATCAAAATTCCATCATTGGTTTGGGGTAACATTTGTGCAAGCCTGTCTTAATATTTCACGAAGTCCCTCTTTGGTGGTTTACAGTTATCTTGAATATCTACAATCTTGGTTTCATTCATTCATTCATGTTTGGGATGCCACATTGCAAAACATTAATTTTATTAGAAGGCTTTGAAACATTAGTTGCTATAAGTCATTGGAATAAACGACGAAGACCCAAATTTGTTAGTAGTAATAGTTATAACTCCTGAAGTACCTACACTACACTAACAAAGAAGTATGGCAGATAATTTGACTTTGCAGGGGAAAATTGAAAAAATAAGACGGTAACGTAATGTATCCGGAGTGTTGAAATATTAGCAGAGCTACAGTTGGACGAGTAAACAAAATTTCCAATCAGTATGGAGCAGCTTTTAAACATATTCTGAAAAATGGTAATAATGTACAAAGATAGAGAAGAAATAATTCTGAATGAATTCGAAATTATTTTGAGAAAAATCTGAAAAGAAGTGTGAGAATTGCAAGATTGGACGTTAACTTACAGCGTGAAACAATAGGGAGAAATATCAGGAAATATAATAATATGAAGCCGTTTAAACCTTAGAAGAAGGCGATAATTAAAAGAAGATGGAGGGAGTATAGTTTATCGAAAAAAAAAATGTTCAGTGACGTGGCAACATTCACAACTAATGGAACAGTTAATTCTCAAAATTCGATGGACTGGACGGAAGAAAATCCACATCCGATAATAAATTGCAGAAGAAGTACTCACAAAATATCACATACCGGAATAATTTGCCCTTTTTTTGAAAGCAATTTGAATAGTCACATTTTTTTGAATTTTTTGAAATAAGAATTTTCCAACGCTATGGATGAACTTCCACTGGCAGAAGAGGCTTATCTTTTATCCACAATAGCAGGATTGTTAGAGATTGGTTGAAGAAAAATGTTCCTAGTCGGTGGATAGGGCGAAATAGTGCATCGATCGATTCCTCTCCCCCACTAGATTTTTTTTATGGGGGTTCTTTGAAAGACTGGCTTGCAGAAATATCACCCCAAACCAATTATTGAAAGTTATGGTTAACATTAGAAAACGATGCGATAAATGTATCGAATTGAATTGAGTTTTGGTTGAACAGTTCAAAATTTGATATGTAGGCACTGTCATGTCGATACATTCTTTTGTAGTGGTTCATTTATTTCATTAATATTGGTAATTATATTATTTGATGTAAAGATGTGCATTGATTTTCTTTGACAACAAACTGGATTGTTCCAATAGACATAACTATATCGCACATAGGGTTGTTATGTTTTATTTCGAATACTTACATGGCATTCATCTAGAACTATTGATGCTCTCTCTATTGAAAAAAAACTTCTGAATCGGATTATAAATAACAGTTTTAAAGAGGTGGTCATTCGTTCCAATATTTCGAAAACCTTGAGTTTTTTACTGAGGTCCAGTTGAAGTTTTCTGATAGGTTATAAACTTGTTTATCACCATCAGCAAGGTATGATCCATGGTTTACCCCAGACAGCACTAGATATTCCATGAATAATCCTAGAACATTCGTTTTGGAATATTGAAATATTCTAGGAATATACTAGGATATTTTAGGATATTGGAAGAATATTCCTTGAAATGCTAATGGGAATCCCTCAGATAATCGTAGAATATTCCCAAGAGAATATTCTATGAATATCTAGAATATTTTTGGGATATTCCACGGATATTCCATACAAAATATTCCTATAATATTACCAATGAATATCCTCAGAATATTTGGATATTCCAAGATTATCCAAGGAATATAAATGAAGAATAATCATAGAATATTCTTATTGAATATTCAATGAGTATTCTTTGAATATATGGTATGATCCAGGAATATTACTGTAACATTCCCACAGCTACCTTTTCGAATAATCGATTAGAAAAAATTCAATGGGTATAATCCTCAAATTATAGAGCAACCATAGACACATGTTCAAGACTGTTGGTCATCAGTACAGTGAAGCCAAGTGCGAAGATGTGCATCACTTCTGACTTCGTAAAAAGTGTTATACATCTTTGCACTTGGCTACACCGTACTCATGATGACCAACAGTCTGAAACACGTGTCTACAGTTGCTCTACAATTTGAGGGTTATATATATTTCAGGAAGAAAAGTTCATCTCTACAAAGGTACAATTGCTTTATTTTTAAATTTCAACAGGGTGTGATATCTAATTTTAAAATAAGAAAAAAATCAAATCCTATTTACTCGTTCATTTCTGGGACATCCGTCAAGGCTGCTGAATTGAGAATCCTGAAAAAAAAAATTATTGTGCGATTTAATATTTGGTATGTTTTTAAATAAAATATATGTGCATTTGTAGGTTTAATGTGTAGAATTCGAAACTGTAAACAATGCCTCTCAAATCTCAAAATGGATGGGTGATTGTTCATTTATTAAGGTTTCAAGTTGACTCTTAAAATAAGTCTTCAGTAAAAATATTGTAACTGAAAAATATGAGGCAAATATATTGGTCTTCTTCGAATTTCACTAGGAACCATAATCTATCAATAATGGAGAAATATTACAAATCTGTAACTTCTATCCATACTTACTAATTTCTTTCAATCGGTCGGAGGATTTTGCGAGGTAACAGAACCACCACTTCAATGTCCTTCAGATATGTTCTATTGTGGCAGCGTTGAATTGCATCTAGAAATGAAAAATTCATTGATAGTGTGTGATTCACTGAGACTGATATTTTCTTGATAATCTAATTCAAATATATTAAAAACATGTAGAGTTTATTCTGTATTTATAGAAGTACTTCTATTTATATGAGATCGAATAATGGTACGAAGCAGAACCTAAATCTATACTACTGCATTTCTGAATGGCGTTCGTCAAAGTCTTCTTCAATCATTATGACACAAGAGTTCTTGGAAATTAAATGAAAATGATACAATAATTAACAGCTACAATGTTAGGCCAGAACGATGAGACATAACCTAAAAATTTTAGCGTAATTATTATTCCCAATATTAATTATCATCAGAATGTAATGAATGCTTTCAAACTGTGTTGATAACATCTCATGCACAGAAATTATTAGACATGAATTCAGATGGTTTCTATCATCGAAGAAATAAAAATTCCTATTTTCTTACCATCCATTTCATTCTGATGAAAAGTATTATTCAAAAACTACTTAGTTTACTTACGTTTTATATGATAACACTACACACATGACTAATTGAAAAAAACAGTCCAAATACTCAATAAAACAAATCGAAATGAATAATGAAACCAGAAACCTGAAACTTCCCAGACGACAGACGACACTTGTTGAAGTTGAAATGCACGGAATAACTTATACCATGAGCGCTGTGTGATTGGTCACTGTAATGGCGGGAAGTTTAAATAACAAGGCATCAGCTGCATGCAAACCGAGTTGAAATGTATAAGTCATTAGTCATTCTCTGTCAAATGTGAATTTTGCTAAGTACTTATCAAAATAGAGATTATGCCATAGAGAAAAGAAAATCATTTATGAAGCAAGCATCAGCGCGCTAGTATAGAAACATTAATAACCTTTGGTCCAAATATGGAAACGTCTTGTATAGAATAATCTACGAATATTCCATGCATAACATTCCCTGCATGTACTATAAAGAATATACAATAAGTAATATTCCAGAAATATTCAACTAAGAATATTCACATTGAAATATTCCTGGTATATTCTTTCAAGAATGTTCTTGAAATATTCTACTTTGTATGTTCCTTGAATGTGCCAGGGTATATAGATATTCTAGGAATATTCCATGATTATTCGGAATATATATATCCTAAGACATCTGAGGAATATTCCAGGAATATATCATGCTGTCTGGGACTGGACACCCTCTATACTCTGAATTCCCGATGTGCAATTTTCTTCTGAAAGTTTCATTTAATCAAGGAGCTTCTTGAGAAAAAAACGTTAGAAAAAAGTCCATTCTTTCTTTGTCATTATTGCAACCTGTTACTGTGGAACATATTATGGTTGGGACGCCGCCTGTCCATTTACATTCATCGGCAATGTCACCACCATGTGTTACCCACACGACACGAGTGAATTGGGTTATTTCCATCTATATTATCGAAGTACGTGTCACCGTTTTACACTGGGATGGGTAACGATATGTTCTAGTCAATTTAACTATGTTCTCCATGTTATCTACATTAAATATGAATCATATGAACATATACTTGTGGCACATATGAGCAAAAATCTCGTAGAGCAAATTCTGTAAACTAGTCCGTTCCGGAAATTTCCATTGTTTGTAATGAAGAATCTGAATGAAACCACTTAAATTCGAATGCCAAAAACAAGGGACAACAAATTGTCCTATTTGTTGTGTTAACTAATTTCATTGTTCCCACTCTCTGGAAAAGTAGACGTGAAGCAGTATCCTAAGAGTACAACACCTGTTTTGCGAAGAAGGAAATGATTTCAGAATAGATAAGATGAAGTGAGGTGCTCATCTGAGAGGCTCTTATATGCCAGAAAGTCGAGACTGGTGCGGGAAATCCTGGAATATCGAAAACCTGCGGCAGAACAGAACAGAGTGGAACTGTCTTTGTACGAAGACACGAGTGCCGAGCAGGAATCAATCTCTCCATTTCTGGAACCAGTACACACTACACCAAACATATCATGATTCATAGGAATGAGATAATACTGAATGTTTTAGACCTAACCAAGGCACATTCGATATTTTATTCAGTACATAACAGATGTAGGAGGCATCTAAAGATCAGAATCGACTTCTTCATACGGCTTTTGTAGATCTTGTCAAGGCGTTCGAATCAGGAAGCTTCTGGCGGGGTTCCAAACTGTTAGATGTCCTCCAAAATCTATCCGCATACTTTGCCTATTGCATGATGATATAGGCGCTACCATCCTCAGCAGCATTGATTTCGAGAAAGCGTTTGAATTAGAACCAGGAATCAAGCAGAGATGTGTGTTTACCCCTAGCTCATAATCGATATTTGTTGCAACTTTGCTCTAATTTGTCGAAGGAAAATAAGACTAGGAATGTAGAGTGGGCTCTTCAATCTCAGCAGATTACAAACCGAAACCAAGATATCCACAATTCCTGTCACAGATAACGCCTATTCTAGATATTTTCCATGATGCATATATGATCATCGATTTAGATGTGGAGATCAAAGGAAGTCAGATTCTGTATCAACCGGCACTATCAACAATCAGTGGCAAAACTAGACATAATAATGAGTACTTTCCTCAACTTGGTAGTCAACTTTCGACCAAAGTAAATTTCAACGCTGAAATCACAATTGCTTGAGATGTGCTAAGCTTTCGGTTGCGTGCTGATGGTATTATCGACAACTTTGATATCAGTTCTTACTCATACCAAAGTCTACGTCTATCAGATTCTCATAGCTGTGAAACTTGGGTCACGTGAAGATACCTTGAGAAGAAACAACTTTAACGATGGTTGGAAGATTTCTCAAAATAGAATGGCTTGACTGTCATACTCATATCAGTTTTCTGGAGAAAAATCAACACCAAGCATCATTGAACAACGAGTGCTATGGACTGTCAAGGTTGTTTGCATGCTCTCATTGTGGCTAACCACAATCTATAGTAATTCATGAGGAAAATACTCATACTTCTTAGCGAGTTAATGCGTTTGATGATGATGGCAAGTCTAAAACCCCATTGTGCAGTAAATCAGTGAGAAAAAAAAACAAGGATCTATATGATGCAGCAAATTCTTCCAGAGTCGGCATCTGGTACTAGCGTAGTTTGTATGTGGGCAGCCTCGAATCAATTCGTGAGCAAGTATGGCCTTGCTGTTCAAGTAGCGGCAGGTAGTCTTTTTCCCAGACATATTCTAGAAAGCAGGTGAAGCGGAGACCAGCAGTACTGCCGAAGCCTGGCACACAGCAAGATGTATCGCTAACGTTCACAAGCAGCTCTCTCTCTTTGACAAAGCCTACAGTGGGAGGGATGCCGTCGGACAAAATGATTTTTACCCAATTCTTTGAGACAAGGAATGGGATAGGTACTAGAATATACGGGGATACCCAAACAGGATATTACATTTTCATTTGCATGAGAGAGAGAGAGAGAACCCCATAGTCAGTATATCAGGCAGTCAAGTGGAATCCAAGGCTCTGAGACCATGAACATCTCCTTCCAAATTGGTTTGGAAGGATGACTCGCCATAATCACCTACGTCATCATCGACTTAAAAGCACAGAAAATAGTAAAATTTGTCTGGGCACCAGATTACAGAGGAATCCAAGAGAATGAGTAAGCAGATGCCCTAACAAGAGCGCGGGTAGTAACAACTCTCATTGGACCGAAACCAGCATGTGGAATCCCGTATGATGATATCAAGTAGGGCACAAAAAAACGGATTAAGATCGATCATCAATCGTCCTTGGAGAATGCCGGAACTCATCAGGAAGGAACTCTGATGTCTAGGTGAGGACTCATCTGCATCTGCTGGGGGTAGACATGCATTTTATGCAGGTTCTGCGATGAGGAAGATGGAACAGCCTCGAACATACTATTAGAATGCTCGGATGGATATTTTCTGACACTATGGTGCAGAAGATAACATTCCACAGAATAACCTCGTGAGAAATCACTAGAAAAGTCGAGTCTGGAGTACTCACAAGAACGACCTACCAGCTGGGAGCAGAACAGATCTATTCGGAATGATAATAATGATATAGGTGTAATGCAAGATTCGGAGAAATTAAGGAATTAGGAAAGGAAGATTCTAAGAAATACTCTCGGACGTAAAAAAGTAAGCAATGGAAATGCAGAAAGGTCATGAATAATGACTTAGGGAATGTTTGAAGACTACGATGATGTGGGTACATGAAACAAATGGAAACGAGCAAATATGTTGAGAAGACAACGAAATAGAAGTCACAAATAAATAGACCAATCGAAAGTCTAAACAGTAGGTAGGTTGGTCCCGTAAGAAGCGATATGAAAAATATGATAATGAAATCCAGGAAGAAGAGGATTGAAGAGCGGAATGAATGGAGAAATATTACAGTAATTACGAACGAGTTTTTATAGTACGCCATTGAAATAATCATTAGAAAAATTTTGAGTGACATGGGTGAAACAAGCTCGAGCATAAGCGGCTGATATTTCACTAGGATTATTTGGTTATATCGAGAATTTTTTTATTCGGGACTCATATCTAGAACTTTCTTGTTACTGAAGTTGAAGAAAACGCCTTTTGAAATTTCCCATATGAAATATATTTGGGCCTAAAAGAAGGAAGAGTCGCCTGAAAAATTCCCTATTACTCTCTACTATAAAGCCAAAGGAACGAGAAAGTGGGGATCCTGAGAATTGTGTGTGTGCCCATTACATATTTTATTTCATTAGCCTTTGAACTCTTGTGCCCATTGTAAGAGCAATGCAACCAACGTGAAAATTAAATAACGATTTCACATTTGTTAAATAATAGCTCGATTACGAATTCAATTGAGACGTTGATCAAGGAATTTGGCACACAAAGAACCTGACTGATTGCAGCAATTCTTCAAGGTTGGACAACTTTTGAAATGTGTAGCGACAAACTTGCTGGCTGATCAACTTTACCTTCACTTTCAACAGAACGAATCGAGGATATATCAGCAGTTTGTCGCTTGGAAAAAAACCGAGAATTTATCTCTTTCGAGTGAATAAAAACAATACGGAAACTGGACTACATAGTCATAAATCATGTAGGTTTCGTGGACGTTTGAAGTGATTTATTTCGTGAATTCACTTATTTTATTATATATAGGTATATCGATTCTCAGCAGTTGGAGACATCGAGGCAGAGAAAACTGGAAGTAACTTGTTCAAAGGAAATGAAACTCACTCATTCTAAAAAATTATACGATTGCTTTCAAAACATCGTTCAATATAGAAACAGTTATTCAATAATGAAGTCGGCTTTGGTTTGGAACTAGAAAACTATAAAAGTCAGTCAAGAGAATCAATTAAATATTGGAATTGTCATTAAAAAAAAATTGTCCATTATTCTTGCTTTTGTCGGCAATATTTTTCAATCACGTAGCAAGGAAATTAATTTCCTTCGTTCATTTATCTCCAAATTGTTACCGCAATTGTTTTGGTTAAACAACTGTTTTTCATAAAATGATTAACGAGTATTGAAGAGAAAAATGGCAGCAAATATGAATAAGAACTGAAAGTGTGATTTTTTGAAGTTTGCAAGGATTTTTTTGATTCGAAAATACAAAAGACGAACTGAGTTTTTTGTTTGGCAGAAAAAGTTCAGTCTGACTCCTGCTTTGAAGAAACGATAATAAAACAAGTAAGATGACCTTTCGTATTTGGTGCTTTTCTGAATGATTCTCCACAAGTCATACTTTTTTACAATGTTATGAATTAAAAATATTTATTTTACGTGCACCTTGAAATAACCTTGCCCCTGAAGTATGTATACAGTTTTCAAACAAAGAGTTACTATAAGATGCAAATCGTGCCAATATATTTTCGTGCAATGAAAAGTTTTTGTAAACAATTAGTTTTGTTGATAATCGTAATGAACACTACAGGGAACGAATATTCCTGCAACAAAAAATATTTTCCTTTCATTGCCAAACTATACAGGGTGTCCCTAAATGTCATGTAAAAATTTATATACTTAGGAGAATCTACAGATTTCTTGAAAAAATATCTCCCTGTAGATTCTCACAACCATTCGCCCAATGATGTTAGCCCTACAACGTGATCTGTATTCCAAATTCGAGCTGAATATCTTTGAAATCTCAGGAATTATATCGTAAAATTTTAACACCCTGTAGATCTGCAACGAAACGTATGAATTTTTTATTCATGAAATAAGCCAAAGAATTACCTCTTATAAACATGACATTTGGGAATATACTGTTTACATCTCGTTAGTTGAGCTTGAAACCCCCCTGAGATATCAAAGCTCACAAAAATGCATATACTTTTATTCAATTTAATTGAATTTTATTTTATTTACTCCATTGATGAACTTGAATGTATATGGAATGGCCACTCGATTAGCAAATATGCATACAAGTATAGAAAAAAAACCATTAGTAGCAAGACTATGAAGAGATATCGAGAAGCTACAAGAAGATAATAAAAAATAATCAAACATAAGAAAGAAAGGCTCAGTAACTATAAAATAAGATCTGTCAAGCCAAAACCCATTTCTCACAATCTATATACCCGATATCAAAGGGGTCTTGGAAAAAAACGCTATAGTGAAAATAATAAAATCTCATGTATAGGGGCACATACAACATATGAATAGCAACAAAGATGTGGGGGAGATTATGGAACTAAATCCAATAAGTAGGCCAAGATGTAGGTCAAGAAACACGGACAATAATCAAGTGACAAACGAAATAAGAAATATGAAAATTCAAGACTGGAGAGAATGTGGAAATAGATTGAAAATCTGGAATATAGATATATTGGTATTTCCCTGACTGATACCGCTAAGGACATTGAAATGCATCTTACAGACAGAAGGTTTTTCTAGTTTGAGTTGGAATAGAGCAATATTGTGGATGACGTAATAGTTTTCGAAAATTCAAAATTGAAAAATGTATAAACAATAATATTGTATAACATCTGGCAACATATAAATATATAAGGAGAAAAGGGGACATGATTTTATATGAAGGGGTTTCGTTCTTTATATTTTAAATGATGCATAGGTTTTTTTTGAGAGAGATAATTGGTTCTACGAGTGATTTGAGACACACACAGTCCTATAACAAGAACTCAGTCATTCAGTCAATGGTATTCACATTCTTATGTCGAAATTGTAATGCACTTGTTTGGTGCATTAAATATATTCGTGTTTTAAGCATAGTTTGATCTAATACAATACATTTCTTCAGAAGAAGTTAGATCCAGAGTGTCATGCATCTTCTGAGGGAAAAATCAAATTGTATTCCAAATTTGCCAATCAAAATTTCAGACCATAAACAATAATCAATACAGAACTCATTTACACAATATTTGCTGAAGACATTTCTTCGGAAGCATTAATAAAACCATATACCGAACAACATAATTGGCGAATATTATTATATTTTCAAATCTGGAACATTTTCTCTCCGGATTAACAAACATACCGAAGAAAAACATCCAAAAATAAAGCAAAAAAATTATTTCGAGCATCATTACCCTGAAAACAATCAGGACACCTGTTCCTTTGTACATTTCCACACAGGTGTAGTATTTATTGCTGCTTGACACGAAGGGTTCCTATTAGGTATAGGATGAAACAGGAAGAGCGGCATCCTTGTCAAGGCCCAAGAATAATTTTCGAGACAAGAAAGGGAGTTTTTGTTGGTCTTTTAGATGATGAAGTGAAGCCAGAAGTAACCTACAGATAAATATGCATCTCGGTTTGGCATGGTTTGCACAGAAATTACCCGAACACCAAAACTACGTCAATTTCACTCGCCGACAAATTCAGCATTTTCAGGAGCTGAAGCTTTCTAATTTTAACTGGTCCACCCCAATTCTACACCGGGTGTTCGAGGAGAGTGAGTTGTTTTTGCAATTAAAGAAATTGAGGGAAATTTTCTCATTCCCAGGATTCGAACCTGGCCAAATGCAAGCGGAAGTTTCAAAGGCCGGCACCAAACCGCCTCGCTACCGACTACAACATGTCCAAATTTCGTGCGTGCTCACTCTGCGTTTTTTACGAAGACACAGTTATGAACGTCGACAAGCATGAACGTCGACAGGCATGGACTTCTCATGCAGAGTTGAAATTGCAGGGTGGGCATTCACGTATCTGAAACGGCCTTTAGGTATCTAACCGTTTGAGAAGTGCTCAGTGCTTAGTGCTCCCTGACTAGAATTACTCAGTAATCGCGAGTATTTTATGAATAAAAGTGCTTAGTGCTCGAGATTTGGGAGCACTTTTCAAGCGTGCTTAGTTCTCGAAGCACTTTTGTCAGTGCTCGTCACATTTTTGCTGGAGAAGGGGAAATTTTGATCTCTTTCAAAGTACTTCATTGCAAGTGTCCCAACATTCAGAACCTTGGATCATCTGAGCGAAATACTGCTAACCAATGGTAACAAAACAGTCACAGAGTATTAAACCCTCGCCAGACTCTTTATTCCGTAAGGCAGAATTGTTTCCATTACAATAATAGCTTCAACGAACAATACGAATGTACAGCCATTGGTAACCCTCTGTATCCCTTTCTAGCCAAAACAAGTAAACCAGAAAATGAATTGAGAGGGTTGAGGAGATAATAAAAATAATATAAACACTCATAGAGTGTACCCAAAGGCATAGCCTGTGCGGGTAGAGGGCGACTATTATTATTATTTGCCGTGGTGGAGCACGTAAAATTCAAATAAGGTAACCAATTAGAGTATACAGTTTGAATAGAGAAAATACCCAGTTACGAATGAAGAGCTTCAGCTCCTGAAGATGCTGACGCGTGGAGTTAAATTGAGGTAGTTTCGTTATTTTTTTCTCACAGCAAAGATTTCAAATATTCCCTTATTCGAATGACCTATATATTTTTCCTCGTTTTCCGATTGAGACCAGCACTGAGGATATCACGAGAGCTCACCTAAGTGTTTGACAGATTCCTCCTCGATATCTGCGTCTATGTCTATATCTGTTTTCGAATCTCCATATCCCGGATTCGTCGGCCTTGGCGATACGTGATTCGCATCCTCGACATTATTTCCACTAACTAATTTATGCAGAACTCCCGTGTAATCTGTCACTACCACTAATATCAAACATATCGCGAAAACTATCCTGACTATAACCTTTCCCGTCGACACCATTTTTCGAGCACTGACGCAGATTTGATTAAAACATTTCGCGGCTGATTCTAGCTCACTGTCCTGTCTACGAATTGATCCTTGGCTGGCTCACCTTGCTACTTCTGGTTGTGGCTGCCCCGCTTACGTTACAGTACCTGTGTATAGATAGTGAAAGTTACGACACAAGCATCCATGTAACAATCATTACATAACTGTATACAGAGGCTGTCTTCGCCAAGGATGTTACGCATTAGTTGGCTTAGTTCTGTGGTCCAGTTTTACTTTCGATAATCATCAATCATTGACCTCTTTATTATCAAAATACGCGAGGTATTATTCAAAACAAAGGAGATTTGAATCAACTTCAACGCTTATTTACAATGAAAATTAAGAAGTTCTCAAGATTATTGAAAAATCGAATATGAAAATGTTTTTTGGTATTTTGCATTTTTTTTTTATATTTTTCCATACCTAAGAATAATTTTTTTCTACAACCGAGCAAAAAGTACCATGTTTGCGCTTAAAAATTTACGTTATATACATATAACTATATATATTACGATGATTAGAGCAATAAATAAAGCAAATTACAAACTTTACCTACAGAAAGTACTCAATAAAGAAAACTCTCATTTTCTAAACTTCTCATTATACTTAAGATGGAAGAAATGCATATTTAGTAAATAATTCACCTTATTTATGAATGAATTAAATTGATGCCCGGTTTAACCGGAAGTGAGCCCAAACTTTTTTTTTCAAATGACGCCCTGTACATTTTTCTTCATTATCCGGAAGAACACGCAATTTGTGATAACACTGTTCTTCAAAATTGAAAATCGGTTGAAAAATGGCGAAGATACAGTTGATTGTTCAAGCGAACAAAGTTGGCCAACATCAAACTCAAATCATCACAACTGATGAACAGCGTCAACATTTACGAGAGGAAGGTTCGAGGTGAGATACAGCTGAAAATTGAGCTTCTCATGTAATTGCAGCAACCATATTTTCCAACAATATTTTGAACAAATGATTATTTGACGTATAAAAATGTTTTGAAACTAGGTGTGTTTAGAAATAGCTACCATGGAGAAAAATATCTGGATATGGGACTTCTGAAATATATCTTTTGAACCTAGATAAATCCACCGAGGGCGATTTTGCAGCTGCCAATCTATGAATATATGGATATTCATGTGTGTAGGTCCTCATTTCTGAATGGATTCAAATCTCTCCGGACACGTGGATATGCAATCCATCGACTTGGGCGCTACCCTAATTTCCAGAGTATAGAGGTCCCTGACATCAGATGCAGGGCGTGTCGTGGGTCACCCGAGACCCTGATGATAAGAAAAATTGACACACCAAAAAATGCCTGCTGATATCGGCTTGCCGTAAGACGGCAAAAATATTTGTCGGACCAATGCAGACGAACTAGCTAATATTCATTTCCTGGACCACCATGAAAACATGCGAAAACACGGAGTTGTGAAGTGGAAGGGTCGATATGGCGCAAACTTCGTCTACTCAGACAGTAGATGATTATCAAAACCAATGAACAATGACGCCACTAGAACATTCCTCAAGAAAAAAAATGTTCCGCTCGTCAAAAGTCAAATCTATGGATTCGCCCACTTTTCTCAGTCATAGAACTTTTTTTAAAAAGAAAGTTTAAGATTATCATATTACGCTGTTTGTACTTTTTCTTATCCGTTGTCGGTGGAACACTGATATCATCGGTATTTTTCCGGACAAACTACACTTCACTTTTATTATCGTTGAATAGCTGATTTTTTCTCATATTGATGGTTCTCAATAAATAAAAACGTACTTCGACGCATATCGGGCAAATCTGATTCAGCAGAGTATCGAGTTATACAGTTTAAATTGTCGATTTTTACAAATTAATAAATGAGCAATTCTCTAGGAAAATTATTTCAGTTCGAGATGAGTTACTCTCTGTGTATTTGTCCTTCTGATGAATTCCACTCTGTTAATTTTCTGAGGGTTGACTTTACAACACTTACCGCCGTAAATGGTGAAGTCCATCCTAATTGAGATGATTTCATAAATTGCCTCAGCACATCGTTCTGGATATCTGGAAAAGAAACGGATTCTCTGAGGAATACCAGGAAAAACATTCGAAAATTATTCCAATCCTCTGGATTTTGGAGTGGAATGGAAATCGTTCTGCTCGATCAAACGATTTCAACAATTATTTGATCAAGTTAAAAGCGTTAGAAAGTGAGGAAGCGAACGTGTAAAATAAATGAATGAGTATTGACTGAAGAAAAACTTTATTTGCAAAATCTTAAAGCGCCATTCAAGCACTTGAAACATATTCTCAACCGTTTCTGAAGACTGAAGAGGACTTCACCGACTTCCTTGTCAGATTTCATATTCTAACATAATATGCTTTCCCTCAACACAGCCGATAAAACATTCCTTCAACTCTGTTATGATGGCGATTTCACGCCTTTGCATGGTCATTGCGTAGACTGCAATGCGGGAAGTTTAACCAATATTATTGACATACTTTCGATCGTTCGTTGCGTATAGTAGGGTAATCAGGGCCGGCTCGAGGGGTGGGGAGACCAAGTGAATATGTTTCAAAGCGCCATGCTAGAGGAATCGTTGAACTGCAGATGAAATAATGGAAATACGTTTTTCTAAATGACGATGAATGTAACTGTTGCCAGAATTTCATACTGACTGGTGAGTTTTCTGTGAATAATCTTGTACATTACAAACAATCTTTAAACCCTGTCTATGAACCATCCGCCGTTAATGGCAATGGAACATTACCTGCCTTGTCAGTTTTCAGTAATGGCATCTACGCCTGTCTATAGGTTGGTATCAATTCACCTATCTATATTTGAAAAAGAACACAACTAATGCTAGGGACTTCTTAGCAAGACATACATGATAACTGGCTCCAAAATCCTACGGAATATGTGGAGATAACATTATTTGAAATAAGTGAATCATAACTTCAAAAAATATTTCCAACACTAGACTACCAATCAAACTCATTGATTGTCCTGATGTTTTCTGTTCATTTGTGTTTTTGGATCCTTATTTCTCTTTAAACTCAGTTCCCACACTAACCAAGACAAATGGAACACTTGCGGAGGCGAACCCCTTGCAAACTACAAGGGGGGCATGAGTTTCCCTAAACCTAAGATTATGGGCATACCTCAACCCCAAACCCCCAGGTAGAAACCTGCTTCCCCCGTTGGGAAAATACGGACACCCGAGGAGCGACCCCCAGCCCCAACCTAGGATACAATCTCCCAATGGGAACCCCAACGCAAACCGCAATCGGCGAATCAGACAGAAGCTACTCAGAGAGAGAAAGTGTTGGAAACATTGGCACAATTAACCTCTGAAGTATTCAATAAAATCCTGGAGATCATCAACGCCATGGCCATGGACAGTAAATATGAACTACCAGGGTCCAGGCGGACGTCGTAATACTACAGGAGACCAGAATGAGGACTGACAAAGACTTAATCTTTCCCGGAGACAGAAGCCTCATAACCGATAAACCAAGACCACGAGCTTACGGAGGTGGTTTCCTACTCCTGATTTAATCAGAAATAGACTGCCACGAAGATGAAGTCAGAACTCTCAAGAACGGATATTGAGATACTTCTACCAGACCACCACACGACGGTAGCCATAGGAAACTTCAATGCGAAATCAAGGCACTGGAATCCAATTCTCAAATGTCTATTACCCTTTGTCGCATGCGACAAAATATGTCCATCGCCTTTCTCGAATGTGCATTGAAAAAATATGGGGATATTTTGTCGCATGCGACAAAGGGTAATAGATATTTGAGAATCGGGCCCCTGGCACTGTCTAAACGAGAACAAAAGAGGTAGAAACATTGCCACAATGCTTCTTCCGGACTAAGAGGACATTATAGTACTCACCCTATGTGAATCATCCCACTATCCTGGCAGGGCAGATCAACAACCTGACATACTGGACAGAGCATCCCAGCTATAATGGAAATCTTCATGTTAAATGATAATCTCATTCTACTGACCATCGAAGAAGAGTTCAAGTATGTAGCCCCTGTGACTAAGAAGATTGTTGATTGGTCCAGGTACCAACAGACCGACCATAACCACTTCAACATCACCCGGATCGAAATGACGCAGCAGCTCGAAACTGCGGTTATCGAGCTGATTCAGACTAAAGGACACTTACCGCTGAGGACAAGCGACAGTTCACCCTCACTACTAGAGAGCTGAGGGAAGAACTGAAGCTGCTCAGGGCACAACAGTGAAACAAACGCCTTCTGGAAGATGCAAAAACATTCAAGGCACGGATAAAGGAAACCATCCTCATACTACACGGTAAGATGGAACTTGTTTTCACGAAGCCTAAGCATTTGCGGACTTTTTTGAAATCTTGTTCCGTGAAAACGAATTCGAGTACACCGACGACGTGCGAGACACGGAAAATAACGTGGACAGCATGGTCAGAAAGCTATGAAGGACTGACGACTTCCATATTACATTACCCTACCCAACATCCCCAGAGAGAATCAAGGTTTTCTAATGCCATAAAAGCTACATACCCGTCAAAGCTGTGAGAGCCTTGCCAAGAAATGGCAAAGCCGCCCTAACCAACATCATGAACGCTGCTCTGCAACTTATACACATTCCCAACAGCTGGAAGGTAGCTACTATCATCGTGAAACCCAAACGCAGCAATACAAGGATAGAACTACACCACAAAGAGCCCCATCACGAGAGAGGCATCTTGGATTTCAAGAGCTTCGAAAGCGTTCGACAAAGTCTGGCACGAAAATCTAATGGCGAAAATAATAGAAGTAGGCTACCAAAAGCTATGGTAGGCTCATCAACTCATTCTTGGGAAAACAGAGGTCAGAGGCAAGAATCTCACAAGGAGCGGTGTTATCATGTTATGCGGATGGCGGATGACACGGTCATTAACCATACCTTGAGCTTTTCTGCTTTTAGGAATTTCGCCTCTAACAAACTCAACTTTCATCAGCCCGGCAAACAAGGCCTTCAGTCAGTTTTAGGGGGGCACGATGCACAGTAACTTTATTGCTATAAAATTAACTCATGTCAGATATAGGGGACCTTTTGGCTCGTTATAGCTGAGCATTCCATATGATGGTGTTCAGATTGCTAACCGCCAATCTGCAGGATGAATATCTTCTCTGAGAGCAGGGCTGGTGATATGGGGTGGGGGCGTCATGGAATTTTCAGTAGTTTCTTATTCTGGGCCTTAACCTTGGAGACTAATATTTGCTAATTGTTACAGGGATCATTGCAAGGTGTGTTCTTATTGAAACATTTTGCCAGGTGTTGGTTGAGCAGGGGTGATGATTTTCAGTTTGATGCTTTCTGATGAAAGTCTCATTGCTGGATTATAGAAATCCATTTCCAATTGATGAAATCAAACCAAAGATCCACATGAACAAAGTTCGAAAATATGTGCTGGAAAGTATCACGATAATGAAACGACTTAAATCGACAAAGTCGAAGTACCCTTTCTCTCCACACGTTTCCAACAAAACATCTGTCAGTGAGCAACTACCTACCTGGCTAATACCACGACGAGCAAGTGCATATCTTGTGATTGAACAGTCCATTATCCTTCAGTTGGCTGGGAATGACCACCTGCAGACATGCATGTTTCGAGGTTTTGCCTCTCATCAGTGCCAGAGTAGGTTGGACAACATTAAAATTGTCCTGTACTTGCCAAATGAATAATAACCAACCTGATGAGAGGAAAAACCTCGAAACATGCATGTCTGCAGGTGGTCATTCCCAGCCAAATGAAGGATAATCGACTGTTCAATTACAAGATACGCACTTGCAGTTGGGTCTTCTTGGAAGAACGTTGCATAAATATCTGTCGATGTAGTTAAATGTCCGTCATGGTATTAGCCAGGGATGTAGTTGTTTTCTGACAGATGTTTGCCTCATTTTTCCACTCGGTAAGAAATGTGTGGAGAGGAAGGGTACTAAGACTTCTGTGATTTTATTCGTTTCATTAAAGTTCCATATGTGAAGTATTTATTCAATACACTTGGTGAAATATCGTTTGTGTGGGCCATCACTAAGTTCTGGACCGGTCCTGTTCACTAGTATCGAAAGTGAAATTACCATTACACTCATTACATCATTACTATGTAAACAGGAATATGGCCAAGTTCTTCGAGCATTCGCTGTGGACTAAGAGAGAAAGGCTCTTCAATTCATTTATCTAACGTGATTGTTATTCATTATTTAGCACAAACTATGATTAAATACCCATGGAAGAAAGGAAATTTTTTTCATCATGCATTAAAGAAGCTAAAGAACTCGGTCACGCAATTTAAATAGTAAGTGGATGTCATTAGGCATCATGATGATCATGATGACAGTATTGTGTTGTTGAGAAATTATAATGGCAGTAATTTGGCAATATTTAGTTTCGGGTTATTTCCACTGAATTGAAATTTATTCAGGTGTCAGTAGGAATATGTGATGTTCGCATCACTTACCTCAAGGTCACACCTAAGACCTGCACAAGTTACGGGTGTAGTTACGTCAGCAGTATGAGTAACTTTCGTGACCTTGAGTTGTTTAAATATTGCTGAATCAATCCAAGTTTCTCCAATGGAGGTCTTAATATGAATTCGCAAAAATAACTTGTCACCAGTTCATTCAGTTCATTTGTTAGTAATAACAGATTAGTAATAATAAGCATTAAAAATGAGATGGGCTAAAAAAGGTTCTAGAGACTAGAGCAGGCTATGTTAAGGGTGGAAATATATGGAAGTTGACAATCAAATTGTACTAGCGAGGAACTTTTACTTTGACTATCAATTTGAACCAAGGGAGACTGCATTACTAAACCTATCAAATCCTCTTCCACCATTTCCAGGTACTTGTGATATCAAAATATGGATTATCAAAATAGATATCAACCTTTTGGGTAGTTTACGATATCACTTGCATAATACCCTTGTCTTTCTCTTGGAGATCACCTCAGCTATAAATCTGATTATCAATATAACTGGTTAACTAGGATGATCTACCACCACCAAGCTCCGGGCCTCGATAGAAACTGTTGCTCATTATTTAAATTTGTTGAAGCTGTTCAATTTCACTAATATATTCTGATTTTCTTCGAGATAGCTCGTAGGGGGGTAGCAGCAAAACATTTCGAATCCATGGGATTTCTGCTGGCTCACATTGAAGTTGCGGAGACTGAGGTACTCCTGCAGGTATACAAGGATAAAATACATGGGGTTTTCTTTAAGAACATGAGGACTTTGGTTCAGCAGGAAACTTCTTCTTATTTCTCACTTCAGGTGGCCCGAAGTCGAAACCGAGGGATTCATAGTGGCCTCCCAGGATGGTGTCTGCAACACCCTGGTCTACCGAAGTCGCCTGATGGGTATGGAGGTAGAGCATATCGTGAGGTGTCTGGGTCCATAATGCATTTGCTGCCGGGTTTCCAGTCTTATGCCTATATCAACAGATAACGCGGCGCTACGAGTGTAATACTACCCCTACAACATTCGTACGGTATAGAAGAGATACCCTTGTTGCCTTATGCTCCGGGAATAGGCACGTTGTTAAAATGGTAGTTCTGATCACAGAGGTACTTGGTGGAATGACGAACTCGCTGCTCTTGAATTTTGAAATTATACCGGCTTGCCGTGACGCGGCAGAAATCCTAGATGGACGAATGCAGAAGGCCGTCATGCTAGGTTCACTTCATCTATTCAGGACACATGAATCACGGATACAGTAATCACTCATCCCATGGATGTATCGGGGCTCGGGAGACAGGGCCCGACTGGAAAATTTGAATAAAAAATTATAAATAAAAGTAGTGATATTTATTTGTCGAAACATTACAATACTATAACAAATGTCAAACTCGACTCTTATAACAAATGAATGGTTTTCCTCATAAAGCATAGTTTTGAATTTGGGTTGAAAAAAATAAAACATAAACATAAACATAAAGCATATGGTCTATAATCTATAACAATAATACATAATAGTCATTTACCTACGTTATCATAGCAAAAAATTTGTATATACTGGTAAAATATAGAAAAAGATTTTTTTTTAATCTCAAATTTGAACTTAAAACCGGTTTCTATTATTGCATAGTACTTCACAATTATGATATTCCTGCTGATGTCTTGATGTAACATAGGTTGAATTAATAATGAAATGCTGCTAAAGGTAAGAAAAAATTAAGAAGAAATGAGGAAAGTCTTCAAACTACAAAATAATTCATTCATTTGAAGGGAGTTTGAATGAAGGATAATATGTCGTTTTGTCATAAATAGAAACAATGTTCATATATGTTTTTACGATTTATTATTCACATATCTGTATCTCAGGAAAAAGAAAATTGTTGTTAATTGTGTGATGCAGTAATTAATTTTTGTATCGATCACTCGGTATGGGTTGTCTCGAAGTGTAATTTTGAATCACAACTTTTTCGTATGGCTTATAAACATTCCTACGAAATGAATTCAATATGTTTAATAATTTGGATCCTAGGTAAGGATGGTATCTTCGAGCAATGGTTTTTTCTGGTTTTGGTATCTAAATGCTTGATAACAGTCAGCACCTGCAGTAGTGTCTTCCTTATGAAACATTGCCACAATTAGATGTGAGATGTAATTCAATATCCGTGAGGGGCACTAGTTGTTTTTTTTCAGTATTTAACTCATATTTTCCACTTCATGGAAAAGTATGGAGAGAAGGATATTTCGACTCATCGACATTGTTCGTTTCACTTATTCGATACTCTCCGACACACTTTGCGAACTTTATTGAGATTTAATCAGATCTAGACTAATCCCATAACCGAGAAAAACAGTGAAAAACGTAGTTTCGTTTCTACAGAGTTTCAAAACTTTTCTTCGAAATTTCGATTGTGTTCTATGGAGATGCTAGAGTACTTACAAATATTGATAATTTTGATATATTGATTGAGGCTTTCGCGGCCGGGATTTTTGATAATGTTACTCTTCTTCGGGTTTGTTGGCCGTCGTGATATGGAATTGCTTCCTAACGTTTCGCCCGCACGAGTGGCTGGCTTCTTCTGAGGTTCCATCTTGAAAGATTTCCGATGACTGGTTGGTTCGGGATCTAAGCGCATATTTATATGTCCGGCTGGTACCTGCAATTATTACGTTCTTATCGTCCGTTCCTGGAATTAAATTATCTCTCAGTATTGGGGTTGCAGGTATATTTCAAGATGGAACCTCAGAAGAAGCCAGCCACTCGTGCGGGCGAAACGTTAGGAAGCAATTCCATATCACGACGGCCAACAAACCCGAAGAAGAGTAACATTATCATTGATAATTTTGTTGCAAAGTACGACTATCAATTGTTAAATGAATGAGAAGGAATTAAGTTATGGCAATAGAGTAATAGACAAGCGATGGATAAAGACATTTTTGCTGGAGTAGTATACAGTTTCGTTGACAAGATCCAACTAATAACATGTGATCAGAATTCACGACACCTTTGATCTTTTTGGAATATGTCAGTGACAATATTGCTCGATTATGCCGATGAGAAAGTATGCTCATTTATCGAACTCCCTGATGAACACATTGTACGAAGCAATAAAGTTATCTCCTAATGACCAATGTCTATCTAATGCCGTCAAGAAAAACACGTTGTGGTAAAAGGCCATTAATCGAAACATCAACATGATTACAGGTGTCATTTGATGGTTGTCTGAACAATAAATGATGATGAATGAATCATAATTTTATTTCTAGTAATTTGTGGAGTATTAGGTACTTATTGGGTATTATATTTAGAATTTCATTACGACTTTTTTTGTCGTTAAGAATCAGAATAACTTTGGAAATGCATGAATATAATTATTAATAATACGGAGATTGTGATGGAATGAACGTTCGAAGAATACCTATCACCTTTCTTTGTTTTTGATTTAATTCCATTGGTTCGATGGAAAAAAAATCTGTAGTACTCAGAAAATACGTTATTACGGCGATGACCTAGAAGGAATTGTTAAGGATTGGCGTTTTTCTAGAATTTTCGGAGGTTCTACACCTCCCTAATCTCTTAAAGGACAGAACACAGAGGACAGGATAGAGGACAAGATACAGAAGACAGGACACAGAGGATAGGACACAGATGACAGGACACAGAGGACAGGACACAGAGGAAAAGACACGGAGGACAGGACACAGAAAACAGGACTTAGAGGACAGGACATAGAGGACAGGACACAGAGGACAAGATAAAGAACACAAGATACAGAGGGCAAAACACAGAGATCAGGAAACAGAGAACAGGACACAGAAAAAAGGACGCAGAGGAAGGACACAGAGGACATAACACAGAGGACAGGACACAGAGGACAGGACACAGAGGACAGGACACACGGAGATATGACACAGAGAACAGGACACAGAAGACAAGACACTGAAGACAGGACACAGAAGACAGGACACAGAAAACAGGACACAGAGGACAAGATAAAGAGCACAAGACACAGAGGATAAATCACAGAGAACAGGACACAGGAAACAAGACAAAGAGGACAGGACACAGAGGACAGGACACAGAGGACAGG
Source organism: Chrysolina americana (assembly GCA_958502065.1). Lineage (NCBI taxonomy): Eukaryota > Metazoa > Arthropoda > Insecta > Coleoptera > Chrysomelidae > Chrysolina > Chrysolina americana. Next base: position 6,723,268 of record OY293420.1, read on the forward strand.
ACACAGAGGACAGGACACAGAGGACAGGACACAGAGGTCATGACACAGAGACAGGTGACAGAGGACAGAACACAGAACACAGAGGACAGGACACAGGAGAGAATACAGGACAGGACACAGTATCTGTGACGTTTCACTTGGTACTGAAGACAATGAACTCGCAAAACCTGGTCCATCAACTATTCATTCTACAGAAAAAAAAAATGCAACATAATTTGAAAGAAATTTTCTCTAGTTCAATTCATTTCAGTACCTACTATTTTCATCGTAATATTAGTCAGAAAGGATATATTGTCAAAAAACTGTTTGGAGTGCCATTTTTTCAATATGGCAAAGTGAAAATTCAAAGAGAGCATGTTAAAATCTATATAATCACAAATTTTCGATACTCCCAAGAAGCTTTATAGGAAATGACTGGGCTAGGTAGAGAGAAAATGTTGACGTACATTTGCAACTTATCTGAAAGAATTTGTGAAAAAAAAATTATTGAATTGTGGTTGAATTTGTAGTTGATAAAAAACAATGGAAAGAATAGTACTATTTGAGATTGAGATCATTCTAAATGAGCTTCTTATGGAATGTAGATGAATTGAGATTTTTATTTTCAGAAATGGAACCGACATCTATTGACCAAAACTCTGAAAGATTATTGATGCATTAAGTGACACTCAAATATCATTTAAAAGTCAACAAATTTAGAATATTTTACTTTTCCGTGTCGATTGTGGAGTATAATAGACGACAGTTCTCTCCATAGTCTTCGGGAGATTCGTGTGAGCTGGGAATGACAAAGGTCACTTTTATGAATAGGAAAACACTCTCGTCAGATTTCCACTAGATTTATTTTTGTACGACCGATTTCGTCAATTCAAAAACTTGTGATAATCTATTGGAAATTGGACAAAAGTGTTTTTCTAATATTCATTTCATGAAAGTGAGCATGAATTTACACAAAATGAACAAGTCGTTAATCAGACAAATGACAGAGATCTTACTTTTCAACGTGTGATCCCGAGCACGGTACAGAGAAATTGTGAATACACACGCGGTTCTTATGGAATCCAAATTGTGATTCAGGGCGTGTGCTTCTAGCGGCAAGTGTTTTTAGATTCATAGTGATTACCTTTTATATTTTGGGATGTGTCAGCTACATTTTCGACGAATATTGTTGATACTTGTTAACTACTTCTCTCCCAGTCATACACATTCTCACCTGGAAAATAATTATTCGTGCTAAAATGCCTCTAAACGAAACTATGGGGAATTAATGGGTACATGAAACCGGGCCCTTTAAAGCTATTGGTCTATCGCTCATTGTCGTTCAATTCCAATCAAGGAGAGGTATTGAATATGGTCATGGAACCGGGTGTAATTAATGAGAATTCCATAATTGAATATGGTAATGTATTGGCATGTTAAATATATCGAGCTCATCAAAACCGTTTAGTTTCATCAAAACAAGCTGCATGCACAACGATTTTTCAGTCCGTTTCAGCCTAGCGAATACAGATGAATAGATTTATATTGAAATAATTAATGGTGAAATGGGATTATCATTAATAAATGTCATTTGTATGGGGTTATACGCACATGTGCCTACGTTAGAATTGAAAATTTTGATTACGTTCGATAGTTATATCATTAATTTTGAAGTAACATATCAATAAATAAATGGATGAACTTATGTATTACCCAATAAATATTCATCCAACTCTGGGACAACTAATCAAATATCTATGAATTAAAATAATTGAGAAAAATGGTGGATTACGTAATCCAAATCTTCCGCAAAAACCTATACAATGAATATTGTCGCCGAATAATAGAAAACAACTACTGCCCCCTACGACCGCTGAATCATTCTCAATTAGCTCAATGGTATTCCGTCAAGTAGTGTCGCCCCTCTTCATGATTTTCTTGGCTACATATTGAAGTTGACATGCTATCGGAATGCTTTCCTGGAACCCAGAGATGGCACTGAATACATACTTCTTCTTGAATCCTTGCCCAGTGTTGTTATGTCAAAGCTCTTCATCAACCGGTTGACGAAGTGGCAGATATGTCACGTGTCGGTCTGGCTGTAGAGGAGGCTTGGATCATACTACCAAAGGAGGGCTTTAGAACTCTCAGGGCCCTTCATTACAAAATGAACATTAACGGAATTTCTTTTTTATGAAATCCAGATCGTTAACAGAATTAGATATTTCCTGAAATGAAGTCGATGAATGTATATACATGTAAAGGTTTCGCTTAAGATATGTGGCGCTATCGTCGTTGTATAATCTCGTGATGTAAATGTATATTTCTCACATGATGCTGGTTAATGATCTTGCCAACTGAAACGTCCTGAATGTTACAAACATAGAAATGAAAGTCTCAGATCGTATCTGTACTAATTTTCCATCGCAGGGCAACTCACAGATCGTGAACCTCAATTTACGTAAATTAACATGACTATCTGAACACTACCTCTAACGATAATTTAATTGTGTCCAACTATAATTTCCGGTGAACCGTTTATTTTCTGCTCCACCCCCTACCAGCATTTAATGGTTTCGATGAAACGAACTGATTGGTGTTTGGTGAGAACCCACAAGTGGCTCCATGAAATGGTTTTGCGTTTCCGAACAATGAACTGTGTTTGTATCGTTATAAGCATATCATAATTCTGGCGATCACCGATTTCCCGATATCAAACAATTTCCAACGTGACGGATTTCGTTTCAACGGAAAATTTCCCAGTGGAATTGCATTCCATTTGATGCGAGCCGAGTTTATCAAACAAATAGATACAGTGATCGGTCGCGTTTAGACTCGATTTATCTCTTTCATTCTCCCATTTATTAGCCGGGAACAATGACGGACTGATATATTTTGGTTCCGTGACATTTTTTCCATCCCGATATTAAATATGGGGTGATCATACGAATCAATCATGTGGAATCTAGCCAGGTCAACCCTAAGTTATTGATTTCCTCAACGTGCATAACTTATTAGTGACCAATGAGTGTTGAGTTGGAAAGATATATCTTCTGCAAGACTACATGAAAGCCAAATAGCCCGAAATACATGTCTACACTTGTTACTCCTCCTTGAGTACTTTCAGATAAAATATTTTGTTTTCGTTTCATACAGTCCTCTCGATATTTCACCCCTTTGTATTCAAATAAACAGGATGTCCCAAAAGTCAACGTTCCAAAAAGCACAATCCATTTTTCTTAAGGCGGACGTCCTATGGACATCCTACGTATAAGGAAAACTACCTTGTTTACAGAGCTTATACGAACAAAAATTAACTATGGAGAAGTGAATGAAATTAATCCCCCTGAAAGAGACAATTCGATAAAATAAATATGTGAGGATGGAACAAAAACAAATGACGATGAAACAAAGGCAAATATGTTCAATATATTTTTTGTGAATGAAGGAAAAAATTACGCCAAGAAGATAATCAAACCTACTGCATCTCACAAGCAAACTCTCAACTTAACTTCTCTCTTTTTTGAACCAGTAAATGAAAAAGAAATTTCCGATGTGATCCATTCTCTCAAATGTAGAAAATCTCTTAGATTTGACGGCATCAGAGCTGAACATCTCATCAAGAAATATCAAAAGAAATAACGGCCCTATTAACTTCTCTGATAAATAATATAGTTCAAACAGGACATTGTCCGAATGCTTTCAAGAATTTCATGGTGACTCCCATTCTCAAAAAAAAGAGATTCAGGAATAGTCAATAATTACAGACCGATTTCGCTGTTAACAAGCTTCAATAAAATGTGGGAGAAAATACTTATCTAGATTAATGGCATTCATTTAAAGGTATAATCCGATACCTAGCAATCAATACGGATTCAGGTACGGATTATCAACAAACGATGCGATAGCTGCTCTAACAAGACAATGAAATGACAACAATATATGTATTTCTAGATATAGCCGAGGCTTCTGATTCTGTTGACCATATTCAGTTATTGTACACCCTGAGTAGGCAGTAGAAATCAGTAATGTTATTAGTACCGATGCAGAAATTAGTTATGGTATACTACAAGGCACTGTAATTGGTCCCCTGTTATTTTCCTTGTATATAAACAGTCTGGTCACACAGACGTGCGACGGATCCATTTTCAGCTTTGCCGATGACATAACCTTACTCTTCACAGCCGAAGACTGGAAGAAAGAGCCTAAAAACATAATCAGGTGATCGAATTAGCATACTTAAAGACTGGTTTGATCACAAATCGCTAACCATTAACTATGAGAAAACGAACTTCTTAACATTCGCAAGTTTTGAAAATAGTAAACGTATCAATAATAACCAATCACGGAAAAAACATGAAAATAACCAAAGCAAGCCATATAAAATATCTAGGCGTCAGGATAGAGTCTCATCTCCGATGGGATATAATGAAATCCATGTTTCGAAAACATTAATGTATATATGTTATTCACATTCAAATATTTAAGATCTGATCTTAATATCTCACACATCTCACTTTAAAACTATATACTATGCCTTAGTACAATCTCGGCTGCAATATGCCATCTTCAGTTGAGGTGGCATACCCGACACTCATCCCCAAAAAATTAAATTATTACAAACAAAATAGTACTATAAAAAAAAGACTATACGTCAAACAATATTTTTGGAGATTCACTTGTGCTTGTATACGAAAACTATATAATTATTTATAACATTATATTGTTCATTTGAGAGAATAAAAATATCCTTTATCAAACTGATCTGTAGTTACGTACAAAATAGGTTTCCGTTTGTGAAACTTAATGCTAGGTAATTCTGGAGTTCCTCAAGGCTCCAGTTTGGGACCGCTCTCATCCCTACTTTTTATCAATGATTCACAATCAGTAATGAAGTATTTCGAATGTCTTTCATTCGCTGATGATTTTAAAGTTTTCAAGAAAGTGCAAACTGTTAGAGATTGTGTGTTATAACAAAATGATTGAATTCGTATTATTTGTGAATGGAGCCTGACTAACAAAATGTACGATGATTTTATGAGTAATGACACAAAAATTATAATTTACGAGCACAAAAACCCCCACATACCAATTTGGAATGAAATCGGAGCATAAACACAAAACTTATTATTCCGATCCCGGAAACCACCACATTTTGCAACAAAAATTACATAATGCATTGTCACCAAAATTACGAACAACCAAGTAAGTACCAAATTCAACTTATTCGGACAACTAGAAGTGGATCAAAATTCACTTGCAAGATTTGTGGACAAACAAACAGACAACAAGGAAGCAAGTAAGTTAATGAAAAAGTGGTAATAACCGCAAAATTATTTTATTTCATTATTCAACATCAGATACCAGAGTTGAATGCATGTCGTCTGTGTGAGAGACAAATGCTCAGACACCACTTCTATACTTCTACTGCATTAGCCTAGAATTATGAAATCATTAATTTTCTCGTCCTTTATCTGATTCCTCTCATAATCTGTAACTCTCTCTTCTCTACCTTATACACTTTTTCTCTCCATCTTTAAAATTAACCCGTTGATGTTTCCATACGCAGGAAATTGCAAACGTTATAGGTAAATGTCCTCAACTAAATCAGAGACAAAATCTAAATCTGAATATTGGCGGGAAACAACTATTTATTTATTTATTTATTCCAAGAGTGTTAAAATAATCATAACCGTGAGTTAATCGAAATAAGAATTGAAACTCACCTTTTTCCCCAGCGTTTGTCATAACATACGTTTTTTTCCCAGCCTTCAGTAATGTCTAGAAATCTGCTTGCATCTCGATTTTCACTATAACTATAAAAGTAACTCACATAAATTGAGTAACTGCCCTTTGCCCTACACGATTACTGGTACCAATACTCAAAGATCGAAGGACTCAACTAAAAGACTGTCAGACAAAAGCCGAAGACTGAAAGACTTAGCTGATGATTGGAAGACTGAAACGATTACTGAAAGACTTCAGCCGATGACTGAAAGACCGAAAGACTTGAGCGAATGGCTGAAAAACTGAGGCGATGACTGAAAGACTCAAGCGAATGAATGAAAGACTGAAACGATGACTGAAAGACTTAAGCCGATGACTGAAAGACCGAAAGACTTGAGCGAATGGCTGAAAAACTGAAGCGATGACTGAAAGACTCAAGCGAATGAATGAAAGACTGAAACGATGACTGAAAGACTTAAGCCGATGACTGAAAGACCGAAAGACTTGAGCGAATGGCTGAAAAACTGATGCGATGACTGAAAGACTCAAGCGAATGAACGAAATACTGAAACGATGACTGAAGGACTGAGGCGAAGATTTAAGGACTGAAAATTGACTTAAATGACTAAAAATTTCTAGTCGTACAAGATTTGAAGAAGATTATTCCCCTTAACACGTACCCCCAGAAGGATTCTAATGCGGGTATACAAAAGAAAAGTTTGTTTGCTAGATTTATCGAAAAAATTTATATTTGGAACAATTGGTGTGATTAAAATTCAAGAAATAAAAACTATTCAACAACAAAATGACGTCAATTCCATTTGACACGCATCTCGCCAACAAAGTCATCCACATGAGCTCAAAGCTTACTCAGGATACCAAAGGATATAAGGCCCTGAGGCGAAACGTGCGTCGAGTGAAATTGACATTGTTGTGGCATTTTGGGTAGTTCAGTCTATTTCGAGTTAGTCGATCCTCAGGAAGATGGTCATTTGGTGACTTAACTGGAAAACGTGTCGAGGTGTGGAAATAGCTGTTTGCCGTCTGGATAAAACTCCGGGATATTCAACAAAGGTGTTTATTGATACATTGGCCAATTTGAAGAGAATTTTTCATATACTGTCCTCTTCTTGCATTCTCGAATCAACTTCCAGGAAGTCAATAAGTTTGTGTAAATAAAATGCGCAATTTTCCAAAGGCAAATGTGTGCATTTCGATAACTGCTGGAATTCCAACAACTGCAATAAGTAAATTGAACGTACATCCGTCCATTAATTAAACCATTCCAACAAGTATTTGGTTCACCCTTTCAGATCATTAATATTCTACGGATTGGCCTTTCATAGACGTGTCTATTCGAGCATTAACACATTACAGAACCTGTTTTGTTCTCCTCAAATAGTAATCTGTTGTCAATAATGGAAGTACATACAACCCTGCTTCCAAATTCAATTGTTGCCATTGTCCCAACTGTTGAGGCTTCGACACATTCGGTTCCCGGTCGGTCCCTTTTCAATATTCTGATCACCTACGGTTGACAGGTGGACGGCAAAAATATTTACGAGACCACTGTGCGAATGGAAACATTTGCCGAATGAGACTTTTATCGCTGATAGATGAATACATGAACTGTGAGAGTTTTCTGCGATTAACTGAAAGTGGAGTTTCAGTTTCATGACTGACTTTATTGATTAACAGATTTATGTAATAATTGAAATTATAATGGAAAAAATCTTGAAAGAGAAAATTAGTTACATTAAAAATGTTTTTCTACTCAAGTAATGCGGTTTATAATAATGGAGAACGTTGTCAGGCGACAAGACGCTTCGCGCCGAGTCGTCTGATGTAATTTCCGAGGTTTAATCAAATTACATAATAATCTAGTTACATTCAAAGCTTTATCGTATCATTGACAACGATGATGTGAAAATAAAATCAACAATTTTGGTTATATGTCACGTTTTTGTCATTTTACCGTGCTATAAAAATTAATATAGTCTGAATTGAAACTTATTTGCAACTGTGGCGAAAATCATAGCAGAAATTGATGTTTATGAAAATATCATTGCGGCTTCTAACACTGTTAGATTAGAGTTGCTTCCGGATAAATCAAAAATCTATTACGAAAAAAAATACCTTCAGTTTTGTGAGTGGCGAAATACAGAACAGGTTTAAGGTGCTGGAAAAACGGTTTTACTTGCTTATTTTGTGGAACTCTCAAATGAATACTCTCCATCATCTTTGGGGCCTAAATATTCTATGTTACGAGCTTGTTTGGAGTTGAAGGAAAGAGTAGAAAATGACAAGTATGGCGCTTTAATACGATTTATTGAGAAAGAAAAAATGTGGGATATAGAGCGAAAAAATCGAAAGTGTCCACGAAAGCGCAGGTTAGTGAATTTGTTCGTACTGTCCCAGACGAGATATTTTTGATGATGAAAGTAGCTTCTTTAATTGGAATTGGTGGAACTTGCAGAACCAATGAATTAACGGAATTGTCCATGGAAAATATTGTCATTCTACAGAGCAACCTATTTATCACAACTCCTGACTAAAAAAATTCATACAGAAGGTTTTTGCGGTGATATCTGACGGAGACGTTTATCCTGTGACATGATTCAAAAAAATACACATAGAAGATCGTTCGTATAATACAGAAATGCAAAATCACCGTTTAGCTTTGCGGTATTAGAACATCTTCAGCAACTTTTCTCGTTAATGCGGGAGGAGACATTGCGCGAAAAATTCATTCAAGTTGAGACGATTCTGTAAATACTGTCTCATTTGGGTTCTTTATGTTTTCCAAGCTGTCCGGTCTGATATGTGAACTTTTTGTCTAATACCTTTATTCATAAAAATTTCATGTAACGCGTAATTATTTTCAGGTAACTTTATATTGCTATAGTGGAAGAAAAGTTCTATTGGATCCAATAAAGATGAAAATTGAAGCTTATGAAATGTTTATTTGACTTGAAACTGCATAATATTTGGTGCGCATATTCAAAAGAGATTGCAATTAACGAATAAACGTAAAAAATAAATTTTGAAATGATTTTGGAGGGAAATGGTCCCTGTCAACTCTAGATGAACTTTTCAACTCGAGAACGGTTGAAGCTAGAGCAATTCTGCGAACGCCAGTCGATTCAGAATGATTGAATTAGTATACTCTGCTAGTTTCAAGTTGATCATGGGTCAAAACCAATAACTCGAAAAAATCATAAGGGGTAGACCCCTAAAAATCATGGAAAATAAAAAATCATTAGATTTAGTTGAAATTAACACTATATACGCAAAATTTCATGCTGAATCCGAAAATATATGATTTGTATATACTCAGGACAATGTTTAGTATAGAAAACGGATAAATCATCCAAAATTCCCTTGCAAGATGAGAATTGCGGAGGTGCCGTTAGAAGCCTATGAAATCTTTGATTGACTCTGAATCGACCTAATATTTGGTGCGTATATTCAAAAAAGATTGCAATTCACGAATGAAGGTATAAAACTAATTTTAAAATGTTTTGTGGAGGGAAATGATCCTTCTCAACTTTAGATGAACTTTTCAACTCAAGAACGGTTCAAGCTAGAGCAATTGTGCGAACGCCAGTCGATTCAGAATGATTAAATTAGTATACTCTGTGAGTTTCAAGTTGATCATGGAATAAAACCAGAAGCTCGAAAAAATCATCAGGGATAGACCCTAAAAATCAGGAAAGATTAAAAATCATCAGATTTATTTGATATTAACACTATATAAGCAAAATTTTATGCTGATTCCGAAAATATATGATTTATATATACTCAGGACAAGGTTTAGCATAAAAAACGGATAAATCATCCAAAATTCCCTTGCAAGATGAGAATTTCGGAGGTGTCGTTAGCAGCCTAAAAAATCTTTAATTGACTTTGAATCGACCTAATATTTGGTGCGCATATTCAAAAAAGATTGCAATTCACGAATGAAGGTATAAAACAAATTTTGAAATGATTTTGGAGGGAAATGGTCCCTGTCAACTCTAGAAGAACTTTTCAACTCGAGAACAGTTGAAGCTAGAGCAATTCTGCGAATGCCAGTCGATTCAGAATGATTGAATTAGTATACTCTGCGAGTTTCAAGTTGATCATGGGACAAAACCAATAACTCGAAAAAATCATAAGGGGTAGACCCCTGAATATCATGAAAAATAAAAAATCATTAGATTTAGTTGAATTTAACACTATATACGCAAAATTTCATGCTGAATCCCAAAATATATGATTTGTATATACTCAGGACAAGGTTTAGCATAAAAAACGGATAAATCATCCAAAATTCCCTTGCAAGATGAGAATTGTGGAGGTGTCTTTAGAAGCCTATGAAATCTCTGATTGACTCTGAATCGACCTAATATTTGGTGCGTATATTCAAAAAAGATTGCAATTCACGAATGAAGGTATAAAACAAATTTTGAAATGATTTTGGAGGGAAATGGTCCCTGTCAACTCTAGAAGAACTTTTCAACTCGAGAACGGTTGAAGCTAGAGCAATTCTGCGAATGCCAGTCGATTCAGAATGATTGAATTAGTATACTCTGCGAGTTTCAAGTTGATCATGGGACAAAATCAATAACTCGAAAAAATCATAAGGGGTAGACCCCTAAAAATCATGAAAAATAAAAAATCATTAGATTTAGTTGAAATTAACACTATATACGCAAAATTTCATGCTGATTCCGAAAATATATGATTTGTATATACTCAGGACAAGGTTTAGTATAAAAAACGGATAAATCATCCAAAATTCCCTTGCAAGATGAGAATTGTGGAGGTGTCTTTAGAAGCCTATGAAATCTTTGATTGACTCTGAATCGACCTAATATTTGGTGCGTATATTCAAAAAAGATTGCAATTCACGAATGAAGGTATAAAACAAATTTTGAAATGATTTTGGAGGGAAATGGTCCCTGTCAACTCTAGAAGAACTTTTCAACTCGAGAACGGTTGAAGCTAGAGCAATTCTGCGAATGCCAGTCGATTCAGAATGATTGAATTAGTATACTCTGCGAGTTTCAAGTTGATCATGGGACAAAATCAATAACTCGAAAAAATCATAAGGGGTAGACCCCTAAAAATCATGAAAAATTAAAAATCATTAGATTTAGTTGAAATTAACACTATATACGCAAAATTTCATGCTGATTCCGAAAATATATGATTTGTATATACTCAGGACAAGGTTTAGCATAAAAAACGGATAAATCATCCAAAATTCCCTTGCAAGATGAGAATTTCGGAGGTGCCGTTAGAAGCCTATGAAATCTTTGATTGACTCTGAATCGACCTAATATTTGGTGCGCATATTCAGAAAAGATTGCAATTCACGAATAAAGGTATAAAACAAATTTTGAAATGATTTTGGAGGGAAATGATCCTTCTCAACTTTCGATGAACTTTTCAACTCAAGAACGGTTCAAGCTAGAGCAATTCTGCGAACGCCAGTCGATTCAGAATGATTAAATTAGTATACTCTGTGAGTTTCAAGTTGATCATGGGACAAAATCAATAACTCGAAAAAATCATAAGGGGTAGACCCCTAAAAATCAGGAAAGATTAAAAATCATCAGATTTATTTGAAATTAACACTATATACGCAAAATTTCATGCTGAATCCCAAAATATATGATTTGTATATACTCAGGACAAGGTTTAGCATAAAAACCGGATAAATCATCCAAAATTCCCTTGCAAGATGAGAATTACGGAGGTGCCGTTAGAAGCCTATGAAATCTTTGATTGACTCTTAATCGACCTAATATTTGCTGCGCATATTCAAAAAAGATTGCAATTCACGAATGAAGGTATAAAACAAATTTTGAAATGATTTTGGAGGGAAATGATCCTTCTCAACTTTAGATGAACTTTTCAACTCGAGAACGGTTGAAGCTAGAGCAATTCTGCGAATGCCAGTCGATTCAGAATGATTGAATTAGTATACTCTGCGAGTTCCAAGTTGATCATGAGAAAAATCCAATAACTCGAACAAATCATAAGGGGTAGACCCCTAAAAATCATGAAAAATAAAAAATCAATCGATTTAGTTGAAATTAACACTATATACGCAAAATTTCATGCTGAATCCGAAAATATATGATTTGTATATACTCAGGACAAGGTTTAGTATAAAAAACGGATAAATCATCCAAAATTCCCTTGCAAGATGAGAATTGCGGAGGTGCCGTTAGAAGCCTATGAAATCTTTGATTGACTCTGAATCGACCTAATATTTGGTGCGCATATTCAAAAAAGATTGCAATTCACGAATGAAGGTATAAAACAAATTTTGAAATGTTTTTGGAAGGAAATGATCCCTCTCAACTCTAGATAAACTCTTCAACTCGAGAACGGTTGAGGCTAGAGCAATTCTGGGAACGCCGATCGATTCAGATTAATGAAATTAGTATACTCTGATGATTTCAAGTTGACAAGGGACAAAAATGATCATTCGGGCAGAATCATTAAGGGTAGATCCTCAAAAATCATCATCAAAGTATAAACTCTTCAGATTAACATGAAATTTGCACTATATATTCAAGAACGTTTGAACCTAGAGCAATTATGCGAACGTCAATCGATTCAGAATGATGAAATTAGTATGCTTTGTGAATATCAAGTTGATCAAGGGACAGAAATAGTTATTCGAAAAAAATCATAAGGGGTAGACCCCTAGAAATTACGAAAAATACAAAATCATCAGATTAACTTGAAATTCGCACTTCGTACACGAAGTTTTATGCTGATTCCGAACATGTAACTATGATTGGTATTCGCGTAGATACAGGGTTCAGCATAAAGAAAGAATATATCCTCAAAAATTCCCTCGCACGATAAAATTAACTATTTTTGTATCTCGACAATTGCTTGCAAAGTTGAGCAGAAAAAATGTTTTCTGTACGAAACCATCGGTGAATTCGTATTTTTTGAATAGCTTTACCAAAACTTATATCTGATACTGATGAACTCTTTGATATACCGGATATGCCAGAGCTCTTAGACCAGCAGATAAATACTTGTCTTCAACCAGCGTATTTTGCAACCAAAGAAGAGGTCAGTTTTGACAATATTATTTATTTGAACAATAATAACCATATTGATTGACTGGGGGTAAGATTCTATTTACAGTTACGTTCATTCAGCATGAATTTATATAATATTTGCCACTGAAAGGAGTATTTCGATTATCTTTCGAAACGGATGTTATTTTGTTGTAATCGTTCACAGTGGGGTGGTTTGTTTCATGTTTTCCACTCGTGGAAATGAAACTATGCTCCAACGAAAATTCTTCGTCGCGGGCAATACAAAGACATCGCGGTATTCATCATTATGGTTTCATCCGCGGAACCTCTGACAAATAAGTTGGTGAATTTTAAAGCGCGGTGAAATTGAGTGCACTGAGACGAACCGAACGAAATGTGAATTGACATACCGAAATTGAAAAGCTTTGACATAAATATGTTTAAAGAAAGCGTGCTAAAAAGCTCGTGTGCTTTCATGGTTGACTGATAACTGATAATTACGTACGGGTGATCTTGAAGAGACTCGGTGGGGTGCAGTCCCCTTTCGAAATAAAACTGTCGCACGCCCACAGAGCTGTACTTTCCGGGGTACACGACAAATAAACTTTATACTTGGCCGAACTCGAATGTTTTCGAGCACTTACTGTAAAAGCGCGAATGATCCCCAGGCGGACGAATCGAACACCAATCGACAATTTATGATAGTTTAAACACTAATGGCACAGATCAACTTTTTTTAAAGTCGTTGAATTTGGAATTTATTGCCAAGGTTGGCTGACATGTTTTAATGCAGTTTTTAAGTTCACTCTATTTTATTAACCTTCCGTAAGAGTTATTACGTTCTATTCCTCTGCATATTCCGCTACGGCTGGGAGAGAATGTGAAATGTTTCGGGATTTATGTCGAAGACCAAAAGCTTTTACATACGCTGTGCGGAGGTATTTTTTGGATTTATTCAAATTTTCCTGCATGACGGTGGGATGTTTAGCACAATAAGAGCCATTGCTATTTCCATTCAACGTATTTTATGTGAGTTATGGGACGTAATGGAAAACCAGTACATTTATTCCTAATTCTCTTCGTATCAGTAATAATTCTGAATAGAGTACTTATAAAACTATCATATCATTCACAATGCATGAAGATGAAGAAATTATAGTTTGGAAAATAATAAAAAAGTTATAGTTTGGAAAATAACTAAGTTTTTCGTGGAAATAAAAAAGCAAAATACGAGGATATATTGGAAAATTCTTAGCTTACTATAGACCAAACAAAATTTCAATGTCAAAATAATTTTACTCAACATATTCTCCTCTTAATTGGATACATTTATTACAGCGAACCTGCAACGTCTCTAGACCTTTCAAAAAAAACTTATCTTCTTGCTCTGCAAACCAGAGCTCCACAGCTTTTATTACCTCTTCGTTGGAAGGAAATTTACGACCTTTTAAACTTGTTTTCAGTCGAGGAAAGAGATGATAGTTGGACGGAGCCAAGTCTGGTGAATAAGGGGGGGTGTTCTAGTAATTCAAACCCTAAATCACGAATTATTTGCATGGCAACATGAGATTTGTGTGCAGGGGCGTTGTCCTGCAAAAACAAAACACCTTTGGATAGCTTTGCGCGTCTTTTCTCTTCAATTTTTTTCCGTAGAGTCGTCAGTAAAGTCGAATAGTAATCTCCAGTTATTGTTCTACCCTTATCCAAAAAATCAATCATGATTACTCCACGGCAATCCCAAAAAACTGAAGCATGAACTTTTCCAGCAGATTTTTGGACACGAAACTTTCTAGGTCTTGGAAAACCGGAGTGTCGCCTTTTCATCGATTGTTGCTTTGTTTTTGGATCGTAGAAATGTACCCAAATCTCATCCATAGTAACAATTTGGTTTAAGAAGTCTACATCGTTTTCAAATCGAGCACAGATCGAACGCGATGCTACTACCCTTGCACGCTTATGGTCAACATTCAAACATTTGGGGATCCATTTTGCAGCAATTTTCCTCATTTCCAAATTGACGTGAACTATATCATGAACGCGTTCGTATGAAATATTCAGTGCTTCAGATATCCGTTTTAGCCCAATTTGACGGTCTGGTGAAATCATGTCATGAACTGCATCGATATTTTCGGGGACTGACACAGAAACTGACCTTCCAGATCGGTCATCATCTTCAGTGGAAAATTTACCTCTTTTGAAGCTTGAAGTCCAATTTTTCACGGTCGCATACGAAGGACATTGATCACCAAGGGTATTAAGCATATCTTCGTAAATCTGCTTACCTCTTAACCCTTTTAAATACAGGTAGGTACTTGATGATGGCTCGATACTCCAATTTTTCGATTTTCACAATTTCGGTGGACATATTTTTTCTTTTAATTTATTAACTGTTGCGACATAACTTCTTGTGATGTTCAGTACATCGAATTTCGGTTCTTTAAAATTCTTATGTAATAATTTCAGAAAATTTGTTTCTGTAATGTTTTGGTTTTATAAAGTTATTTCTCGATTCTCTACCATTTCTTCAAATTTATGTCTTATCCACTTTACGTTACTGATTTTTGTTGGTGCGATAATTTTTATTCATAGACTGTTCCAGTTGTATAGTTTACCGTTCTGATAGATTATATGTAATCTTTCGGGGATTTTGTTTTTGTTTTGCAGTGTTCTAAACCGACATGTGGTGTTAGCTGTGATAAAACAATCTCCTATAAGTTTTCCCTAATTACCTATGAGATTTTTTGCCAAGAATGTGACAGGTGTCATTCAACTGTTGTAAGGAGCAATAGTTGTTTTCTGCTGAAACTTGTCGTCGAACATACTCAGCGTATAGATTGAAGCGAATAATTGTGCTATTAAATAATTATTTTCTTCATATCGAAAAGGTGATTTTGGAGGTGTATCTCTCATTGTCTGTTCTCAAAGTATATCATGCTTCGGTGATGATATGTGATATTATTCAACTGTACTCATGCGCCTTTCGAAATGTGGGTGCTTCTATTTAATTATCTGAATGTTTTTCATTCTCCCACATCGCACACATCAAACTCTAAAGTACTTGAACTGCTTAGAATGCGCAAGCCAAGTGTTATCCAAATTCTGTTTCTAATTGTGCCGTCCTCAGTTCGAGTGCCATATTTACATATCTATCAAAATCAGAACCTCAAAGGGTTATCACGCTAAGCAAGAATGATTAGATGATTGAACTGGGCATTTTGTATCAGTCAGCTGCACACTATCTGTTAATTGCCATCAATTAATTTTCGTTATTGTGTGATGACACTGTTGAAACTATTGTTCACCGTGAATTTTGCATGTGTAAATATTGTGTGATTGAAACAAGCCATTACCATAACCGTTTTTAATTTCAAATGTCAGTTGTCTAAAATGGAGTAATTTGGGCGTTGTTGGAAAAGCCAGCTATATCTATTGGAGGAAATTATTAATTCGTGGCACTCATGGAATTAATTTGGTATGAATGCTATATTGTCAGTCATGAAAAAGAAGTGATGAGATATATAAAAATGTATTTGGCCAGTTTGGGATTGATGTATTATTTTTCAAAATCGACCATTTATTTATTATACGTGTTGATGTTGGATTTCATTGCGAAGCCGTAAAATGCGAGAAAGAGAGAGAGAGAGAGAGAGAGAGAGAGTAATAGTTATTTAATCAACTAGTGTATCAATGATGGCGATTAACTTTTTTCCGTCGACCTTACACCTGTTGAAATGAAGGAATTATTCAATGAAATGAACAGTAATCACAAACTTCCTTCATTATTAGTACTATCATTATAAATATTAACATTTGTAATGGTAGAATTAGAAAAATTCGTATTTTACAGCTACGCTACGAAATCGAACATTAATAGGTGCCATTAATAGTCGATTTTGAAAAATCATGCCCTAATAGTTTAAAAACAGCTCACGCTGACACTCCGCCTTTTCACCAATCCTTTTTTGTAATTATTTTATGGTGAATAAAGACGAATTATTTTTTTATTAATTTTTTTTCCGCTAGTAATTACCGACACTACCGGAGGGCGCGCTGGTGTGTCATTACCCCAGTAAACACTCTCCACATCCGTGGGGTGCGTGATTACTGGGTCCGAGAGTCATGTGCCCTGAGAAGGCGGAGTGAACCAAGAGTTACGGCCTTCTGCATTCTTCCGGCTAAGTTTTCTGCCGCATCATAGCAAGCCGGTATAATTTTCAAGTTTGAGAGCAGTGTGTCCATCATTCCACCAAGGACCCCTATTATCAGAACCACCATCTTGACAGAATGGTTTGGGTAAAGCCTGCGGAGTTCAAAGAGTAGATCTCGATATTTAGTCCGTTTTTCCTCCTCTTTTCGGACGATGTTCGTTTCGCCAGGAGCTGAAAATTCAATGACAAAAATCGTCCTACTTTGATGGTCAAGGAGGACTACATCAGGCCTATCGGCTTGTATTTGCCTTCTCATTCTCCACAATGGACTCAATATCTCCCAATCATACATTGAATTCTGCCATTTGATAGGATTTCCCAATTTCACACTCGTAGGGCCGCGTTATCACTGTGGATATAGGCTGAGACCGCATAAGCTGGACAAGCTGACATCAAATGCATTATGGTCTCAGCTGCCCCACGACACGCTCTGCATCTAGTGTCAGGGACCTCTATACCTATCACGCGACTACGGTAGACGAGGGTGTTGAAGACATCATCCTAGCAGGCCATTATGAATTCCTCGGTTTTCGACTTCAGCCCACTTGACCTGAGAAATTCAAAGGTCAGGTTTCTGGATAAGCCAAGGTTTTCAATGTCTTTGAAGATGACCCCATGCATTGGCTTATCCTTAAGTAGCTGCAGAAGATTCTCACTCTCCGCAGCTTTAACGTGGGCTTTTTGCTGAACGGGTCCAACTCGATGACAGAGTTTGGGTTCGTCCGTTCAGTGTCGAATACGAGACCGAGTGATCGGCTGCACGGGTTGCTGCCTTGAAAAGAAATGTTCCAATCCCTACTTTTTCATAATGGCATACCAAGCAGAAAAGAGGATCTGAACTCCTGATGACTCTACTGGTTCCATCCAGTACCATTCAGTTGTGTAGACACCCCAAACTCAAAAGTCCACGGCCTCCCCGTTGTCTGGGGAAGTATAACCGTGGAACGGACGGTTTAGGTTGCGAGTTTTAACATCGAGTTGTCGCAGCTCTTCCTGAGTCCATTTCATTACTCTAAAGGAGTAAAGTAGAATCGAAACGGTAAGCATATTAGTTGCAGCAACTTTGTTCTTTCCCTACAGTTCTGATGACCAGATCTGTTGGAGTTTTTGCTGATACTTGCCGCAGAGAGAGTTTTTGACAGTAGTGTTACTTCTTGGGTGTGGCGTTGTTGCAGATGATGTAGGATGCTTCCGTCTACGAGCAGAACGTCCTCTCCGTATCCCTTGCATCGTCCTCTTTTGAGATGAACTGTGGCACATTTGTCGATCCCAAACTCCATTTCGATAGCATGCGTGTACTTTTGCACCACCCTTAAAGACTGATAAAGGTCCTTTCATCTGGAGGCATAAAGTTTAAGGTCACCCGTGTAAAACAGATGGGTTTTTCGTAGTGCAACGGACAATGTCAGTAGTGAGATGCAGAAGAAAAGAAGGCTGAGGGAGTTTTCCTGAAACACGCCCCTTCTTAAGATAACCTGCTCTGTTTGGACTCTTGACTTGCCAGATGTTATGGTGAAGTGAGTCCTCCAAAGCGGCATCAGATGTTCAATGCATCCCACTATTTGATTGGATACCGCAAGGCATCTCAGCAAATGCATGATGAGCTCATGCGATGTTGTGTCAAATGCCCTGCGATAATAGATCCAGGCCATTGAAAGGTTACGCTTATACTGCAGGGAGTCCTACGTGATGCATCTGTCGATCAGCAGGTTTTCCTTGCAGCTAGCGACCCTTTTTTTAGACCCTCTTATTACTATTTTTTTTATGACAAATCTGCCATTATTAGAGGTCATTAATAGTCGATTTTGTTTGCATTGAAAAACAATAAACTTAATTATTATTACGAGGTCAACAGGAAATGGACATTTTGTGTACCTTCTTTCAATTTCTACAATTCTACCAATTTCATAATGATTTTTTTTTTTTAATATTCATTCATGGCATTCATACAGCTATGATGGGACCTTCTCTTTCATTGTTCCAGTTTTTTGTACATTTTCCTTAGTCGAGATGTAATACAAGATACTATGACTGCCTCCTCTGCTACAATTATGCATTTGACTCTCTTTGTAGTTTCCAGTATGAAAATGAATCCGGTTTTCGGAAGGTTTCAAGAAATAACGTGGTATTTTACTATTCATCAATATTCCAGGTCAACATTTGATCATCGTTTAGAAAAAATACTATTGAAATTATGATAACTTCAACATTATACATGGAATTGAATAAAACATATCACTTTCAATCAGTAATTTATTAGAACTGTCCCAAATTTTCAGTGTTACCCGCAAAGTATATCACTTGCCGATTTAATGAAAATCGAATGGGTTAAATTAAAGCTTTATATTGATGATACTTCCAATCAATGTATTGTGATGTTCTCGTTATCGAAATTTATTTATTAATGAAACACTGTTAATTATTGTTATATATTTCAACACTCGCTGCATACATATGTGACTAAAATTTTGTTTCAGATTGTTGACAGGAAAGATATTTATTATGGCGAATCAAAGTCTGCAGGTCAGTAATGTAGGCTGTGGTACTCTCTTGCCAATGGTGCACCCTTCTGCCGATGACGGGGAAAAAGAACCTCTGGATGGCTCTGTAGAACGCTGGCTAGTTAGCCCATCAAGTCCAGATAATCCTGAACCATAATGCGGGCATCACTTATAGAAGCTCAGGCATCGCTTGCAGGAGGCAGTATGGAAAGATGTTTCAGGATGCCTTTCCAAGAAGGTGATGTGGTCTTGGGTTCTGTCGAAAGATATATTCAGCACCAGCTGTGACAGCATGGTACTAATTGACGGTCATGGCTTAGGCTCAGCAGTCCCCGACATATTCTGGCCGCATGCACTCGTGACGGTGATGGTCGGTAGCGCAGTGGTCTCTGTTATTCCTCCAGACAAGGTAGAAAATACTAACAGCGTCGTGGTAGTCGGAACAGGCGAAGATCGTATCTCTTGGATTAATTTAGCCAGACGTCGACGCTTCTCATCTAAGGTGCTAGTAGTTTTCAACCAAAACTCGACCAGTTCGACATCAAGCTCGTCCTTCCTCAGCAGGTATATCCACCCAGCTCTGCTGTCGAGTGGTCCGCTTAACTCTGCAGGATCTTGGTTGACAGCTGGAGCTGAATTCATCGTTAAAAACATTTTTCATCACTTGGGGAGCGTACGTGTTGCTCGTTTCACAGTTAGACACTTACTACCCCTTTGATGTGCTTCTCTCTTTGTCTTGGTGCTTCCAATTGATAGATGGGTGGTGAAAATCGCTTCTACACACCCGAACTACTGAACAATGGGGTCAAAGTGACAGGTCGGAGGTTTTTTTTATCGTATTTCGACGTAATTCCACCACCCGAAGTGTTTTAAAGAGGTTTCAGCGGTCTTACTACATGGATTCTTTATTTCCAAATCCAAATCCAGTTTTACTGAAATTTCGGTAATCGACGGACTCTGCTCGAGAGCCAAAATTCTAGCTTTGATGCCAGCTTTCGGTGTGATAGCTCCACATGTTCCAGGCAGCATCAGTGAAGACAAACATACTCCGGGGCACTATAGTATGGACAGAAATACTAGGGCCAGAAAGGCAGACTTTACTTGCCTTCGCTCCACTTCAACCTGGTACCTGCTGCTTTCAGATGTAACCTTTACAAAGCAATATTCACAATGGAAAGAAAATGCGTGAAAAATTCAACAATGTTCATTCTTACTTAAATCGAATATTATGACTCGGTTCAACAGCATTCAGGTCAAAACTCTACTGGCATATATTAGCAATTCTCACTCTACCTGCAGTCATGAGATAAACTTGAGCAGCGAAAGTTGAATGCGAAGCATTCCAATATCTACTATGGTGAGTTTGGTAGACAAACCCCTGATTTCTCCATAAAGCATCCGCTGGAGTAATCCGAGATGCAGTCAGTCAAGTAGGCCTTTATGGGCCCTTTCTGATTCCCCCTGGTCCCTTCATACATGGAATGCTCTCTACAAAAACTACCCTAATTTGCCCCCCCCCACAGTGTCGCCTTCCTACAGTCTGTAACTGGTCTCCTTCAAAATGTAATCTCAAAGTATGTGTGTAGTGTGTGGGTACTTGTCAAGTGATTTGTTCACCGGCTATCAGTCCCGTAGCATCCGATCCAAAGCCTCTCTTTTACTCCCATCAAACACAGGTTTTCCAGTTCTTGCTGGCACAAGTTCCTTCAATCCGCCTCCTCATGGAGGTCGTGGTAGAGCTGGTTCTCATCTGATATGTTCACCGGCTACTGGTCTTGCTGCATTCCTCTGTAATGTATGAATATGTATGTGTTAAGTGTTGGGGGCAACATGTGTGTTTTTGGCGTCGGTGTGTGGTAAGGTAGAGGCCTACGAGTCGCTACTCCTGTTAGCTTCAGCGACTCCCGCAGTCTGCTGTTCGCCATCATGACAGGTCATACCGTTGCCCAGGATTCATCTCGTCGAGGTCAAAGTAGCATTGGGATGCTCTAACTCCAGGCACCCCTTTCAACCTCATTATCTATATAAGTATCTGAGTCGGATCTTTCGTGCAAACGCGAAGACGGTTTGAAGCCGAGAAACTTTTTGATCTGTCTCTGTTTTATAGATATTTCCTTGGACAATACTCTTTGGAAATATCTTCAATTGTTTCACCTTCAGCAGTTCTACCGTTAATGAAGTCTTATTTGACATCAATTGGAGACGCCGAATATTTTTCTTCCATGTTTCGTTCTTTCAATGAAAAGGGCAAAGCTATGGAACTCAGTGCCCCGGGATGTGTTCCTTGAGGCATGCAGTCTACAGAAATATAAGAAAAACACCAATTTTTACCGAATTTCCTTCGGCTTCCACTACGTTTTCTGAATCTTTCAGAAGTGTTCTTGTTGTGGGGATCAAAACATTTGAAAAGCTGTCTTGTTATTGGTTGTTCTTGTATTTTCACCTCCCTTAATTCCATCGGAGCATGTGGGTACCATTCTATAAATTAACATCAAGTCTGTACACTTCTGCATTCCAATCACTCAAATAAATCCATCATTCACCTCATCTCCATTAGTCAATAAATTCATTCTCACAAAAAGCAATCAGATCGAGTCCGAGGGATGGACGAAAATATTTATAAGTGCCGTCACTAATGACAATTTTAATTGACCTAAGGGTCGAGAGTGGACACGAGAATCTGGAGATTTATTATTGTTCGTCCGGGAACAAGTATTGGGCGTTTACTTGGAATACCACACGCCATCCTGAGTGACATTTCATTTAACTCCTGCCCCGGTTGTCACTCAAGGAGTTGGTGGTGCAAAAAGGGTAAGGTTTCTACTTCAGAGTCGTAATTGTGAATTGTCGGAGTCAGTCATCTGTGATGCTGCTAAAATACCTAAGGGTATTGGTCGATGAATGAGGGCTTGATAGAAAAAGATTCAATGCACAGACAGAGATGTGCAGAATTATAAATTCAATAAAATTTACGATCAAAAGAGATACATTTATTGGGGTTGTTGGATGTGAGCACGTCAATTATGACTGTTTGGAAGGAAATATTGTTCCGTATTTTGGTTTAGTGGCATTGTAAGTGGACTGTATATTTTCTTACTAATTTTAATAAATAGTGCTCGATGTCATTTCAGAGTTTCATCGTCTCAATGGACTCGAGGTCTTTTCTTAACGTTTTTATTGCTTGTATTTGTAATCGTTATCAGCGAAATACTGATGAACTTGGGCGCTGTTTGATATTTCGATGATTTTCAGTTCATGGGTACGCGGTAATTCACTCATAGGCCTTGCTTCAAACCGAACGATAGGCTGTTTCCATAAACTCTTCGTTTCTACGCTCGGTTAATCACAGTTGCCATTGGATCAGATATTTGGGCCATATTTGAATTTTAGTTAGAACCTATGCTCTTCACTATGTAGATAACTTGCGTTGTCCTCCAGAACTAACAAATATCTGACACTTCATCAACGGTAGCATTTCGTGGACGAATGATCTGAGAAACGATTGTCTGCATTGCCACAAGAGCAGTGCACCCACCTGAATAGAGGATACATGGCGAAAATGGAAGATCTATGTTGTGAGAGACACCCGAAACATTTCATGTTTTCCGCCCAAAACCTTCGCCAAAACCGTAATAATTGGAACAGGTGGATGTGGAGATTCTCGAACTGACTTTAGATTGAGTCAAACACATTTATTTCAAATTATATTTTTCACGAAGTATTTTTATATGTATGTTTTGATAGTTCAGATCAGCAATTATATTTGTTGATAATCGGTCTTGGTTTCAATTTTAACGTCAGCAACTGTCAATATGTTGATTGATTTCATAACTTTGGAATTATGAGTAATAAAATAACATGAATCGAAACATCTTATTATTTATTTCAAATATTTGGCAAAAAAGGAACATTCAATCCTACTACCACTTCTATGTACAATGTTAACGATTAAGTTTATCTTATTCAATGTTTTCTCCCATACTTTTGGGGTATTTTTCCGAATACAACATCATTCAGTACACTGCACTCACTGTTCATTAGTAGAAATGCCATTCCTCCAGTCTTTCCAGGACCCTCAGCTTGTTTAATGATCTTTTTTTCACTAAAAACTGGCAAAAAACTTGAGTACATGACACAGTAGATACTTGAAGGCAACGTATTAATTGTGTCTCACATCTTATGGAACCATCTCCATAAATTCCGTAATCTTTGCAGTAGAATTCTGAATTCTGTAGCACATTCTCTCCAGAGTACTTCTCAATTTTTCCAACCTTTGGCGAGTTACTAGGAACTGTTCTACATAAATTGCAGTGCCCACTATAATTTTCACATATAGTTCACTTTGTTGGGAATATCTAGAAATTTGTAGAACATTTATTCTTCTGATCTTTTTTTATAATACAGGATGTCGTATTGAAATCAAATAATATATTTTTGGAATCTGCATTGTAGTTTGCGTATATAGTTCGAATTGCGAGTGAATCTGCCTATTTTGCATTTTTCTTGATTTTTGGACTTTCTTCGATTTTTAGTATAATTCTGAATCGAGTCGAATGACTCTAAATTCATAGAGTTTTCTAATTTCATCATTCTGAATCGATTGACGTTCGCAAAATTGCTCTATCTTCAACTGTTCCCGAGTTGAAAAGTTCATTTGGAGGAGGGGAAGGAGTCATTTCCCTCCACATTTTTTTCTATATGCCGGTCTTTTAATCTGAGCATCAGCAAATCATATATTCTTGAAATCTGCATGAAATTTTGTGTATATAGTGCGGATTGCGAGTGAATCTGCGATTTTGAATTTTTCGAACAATTTTGTTTTGAGTAGAATGACTTGAAATTCATAGAATTTTCTAACTTCATTATTCTGAATCGATTGGCGTTTGCATAATTGCTCTTCCTTGAACAGTTCTCGAGTTGAAAAGTTCATCTGGAGTGAAAAGGAGTCATTTGCGTCCTTATTGTTTTCAACTCCTACCGTTGAACTTTTGACATTTCACATTCCTTTTATATACCGAACAGAGCTATGCCAAGCACTGACATAAGCACTAAGCACTTTCGAAAAGTTTTCCAAAATATCTAGCACTTAGCAGTTTTATTTACATGTTGCTCGCGATTTCTAAAAACTTTCAAAAAGTAATTTTAGTCAGGGATCACCAAGCTCTGAAGCACTTCTCTAACTGTTCTAACTCTAAGGCTGAATCATATACATGCGTGCTCACCGTGCACTTAATATTCAAACTTTTTCTTTTATCTCTATACGATGATTATTTGAAACCCATCAAAGTGTTATAAAACTAGTAAAATATAATTCTCCTCTTTAAAAAACATTGACAACAATGACCATAGGATAGAATTAAATTGGGGGTCAGTTTAAGGATTATTGTTCAAAATTCTTGTTTCCGTTAACCAGCTCTCGTCTCCGTTCGAACGAAGGATTAACGAGTTCTTACTTTATAACGTGCGATTCCTAGCACGTTAACACTAGTTGATTAAATAACTATCTTGACTCAGTGGAAATTCAGCAGAATTAATTATTTCATTATTTAATCATCAGGTTTAGGCAATGTAGCATTATGAATTCATCTCAGAAATATCCTGCAGAAAATTTCGAAAGAATAACACATATCTACGCCACTCTCTATTGATTAGAAGAGTAGCCCTTTCGGAGATGGAGCAAATGATTAATTGAATTTTCGTGTAAGCTGAGCTATGTGTGTCGTTCAATTTGATAAATTCAAGGAGTGATTCGATTGAGAACACATCTCAAGATTGATCCATTCACGGTAGCAGACACATGTGATTTAATGATTATTTGATTATTTCAGTTCGAATCTCGAGAATTGATATTGTATTCAATGAGTCTAGGTGTTTTTCTCGAAGGATTGTTCTTGTTCTATACGATAACACTTTTCATCACAATCTTCTTTCAAAAATAATGTTAGGAAAGCATCTCTGATTGTCTACCCGGGATCAAAATATAAATGTACTCATTTTCAGGTAGCGATATTGGAACATGATAATCATTTGGATATATTGGTACAATATTCAAACTGAAATATTAAAAAAAAATGTGAAACTACTCGGAACCTCTGCAGTTACAGTTCTCCTTCAATAAAGTGTCACCGGATACTTCATTTTGATCGTCTAAACCACTTGTGAAAAGTATTTGATATATTTCCTTAGGATTAAGCTAATGTTTTGTAGGTGGAGCCACCTAGAGGTTTATTACACAATTTTCATCACTTTCAATATTGTTTATTGAATATTCGACCAATATTCAAAGTGAAATATGAGCAAAGACAGTGGATTTTCCTGTGATATTTATACTCGTCAAATAGTTTCTCTATATAGGGAATAATATTGGCCCTAGTATCGAACCTTGAGGTGCACCACTAAATATTTCCGCTTTTTTCAAGGGATGGTTGGTTTTCATCATTTTGATACGATCTGACAATATGAGCTAGTCTATCTCAGTATCACTCCTTTGAAGCCATAATGAGGTAGCATCCGCAACAGTATTTCGTGATTCAAAAGCCATCGAAAATTCACAAAATACTACAGCAGCAACCTCCCCGCTATCAATATCCAGTATGATCTCATTTTTCATGAATGAGAAAATTGTATCAATAGTGCATTTGTTACTGTGAAAGCCAAACTGTTCTTTGCGAAAGATATAATGTTTCATCAACAATGGCGTTATCCTGGTCTTAACTAGTTTTTTATGACCTTTCCTAATGTTAGAATGAAAGAAATATGCCGATAATTCGAGGGATCGTTGTGATTTCCACCACTTTGTAATGGCCAATGATGTCTTCGAAAATTAGGAGTGAATTAACATCAATGATACCTATTGGAAAAGAGTTCTAACGTATTATCTGAAAGGTTTTTCGAAATGTTTGCTGAAATGTCGCCCTTACCAGATGACTTTTATTTTTTTAAAGCAGACGACCACCTGTTCCTCAGCTCATAAATATCAGTGTCATAAAGAATGCATGTTTGAGAAATAAAGGGGGTCTTGATTTGTTTCAGGTGGTCGTTATGAACAGTCAATTTTTCTGTGAATTTTTTTGCAACAGCATAAATATTCGTTGAGAAGATTTGGTGGTAGTGAAACTTCATGTTCTTCATGATATTCACCTCTTAGGTCGTTAATTACTCGCCAAGTCTTTTTTGATTCGTTTAGTTCTTCATGATGTTCACCTCTTTCTTTCGCTTGTTTGACAACCTCTCTCTAAACACTGCGATATCCACTGAAGTGCCACTGAAAAATAAATGCTATCATTGAACTTCCGAGTATAGTGCAGGTATCACATATTATTTGCTGCAATTTTTTTTGCCTTGAGTAATTTACAATTTTTTGTGCTTGATTTTTATCTTCAGAATCGGAAATGAACCATTGAAAACGTTCATCAAATTATTGCAGGGGTTTGAGAATTGTAAGGAAATGTTAGGCAGTGCCCAGTGGGCTTGTCTTTGTCGTGGCACTTCATTCCAGTGAGATTTCATTTCATCGAATTCCCAGCGTCGAAATTCTTCTCTCAAGTGGGCTTTGGAAAGTCCGCAGAAGGGTTCTGGGCAGGGAAGAGATGTTTCTTTTCTTTAGCAAGGCAGTCTGCTTCCTCATTGCCTTTGATTCCCCTGTGACCTGGCACCCACATCAGGGTTAACTGATGTGGGTGATGTGCTTCCCAATGTGTTTAGGGCTACGGCTACTTGTCTTCGGTCGAAGATTATTCCGTCATATCTGCCCCTAATGGTGACTACCAGGTCATCGGCGTAACCTTGACTTGCGAACCCAGATTCTTGTAGCTTCCCTAGGCGATGAAACTCCCCCTTGGAGGCAACCTTTTTTCGATGTCATCCTGACTGTCTCTTTCCCCAGAGTCGCTACAAGGATTCTGCTTTTCAGTATTGCTTGTATTCATCTGATCAATGAGGCATTGATATTCCTTTCCTCTAGTGATCTGGTTATGGAGGCATGTGAAGTATTATCGAATGCACCCTCTATGTCGATGAAGGCACAAAGGGCCAATTCTTTTGCCATGTATGCTTTCAATTAGATATTTTAAAGCATTATTCATGGATTCACCTGCTTGGTAAGCAAACTGATTCTTGTGGAGCGGTCTTAACTCGAAGAGTTCGCTTCTGCTGTAACAGTCGATCATTTTATCCATTGCTTCTAGGAGAAAGGAGTTGACACTAATGGGGCGGTAAGACTTTGGTTCATCCATTCAACGTCTTTGGTATGAATGCCACTACTGCCTCCCTTCAGATCTGTGGTACAAAGCCAAAGATAAGGCTGGCCCTGAATAGCATTTTCAGGAAGGGCTCTATTATTTCAAGATCATGTTGCAGTAAGGCTGGAAATATTCCATCGTTTCGTGGCGACTTGAATGGTTCAAAACATCTGATTGTGAAGATTTTCCCAGCTAGGCTTCTACTGGATGTGTTGGGGTTGTGGACAACACCTACCAGGTGAGCACATTGCCGTTCGTTCTCCACAGCCGTTTCAGAACCG
Organism: Chrysolina americana; assembly: GCA_958502065.1. Taxonomy (NCBI): domain Eukaryota; kingdom Metazoa; phylum Arthropoda; class Insecta; order Coleoptera; family Chrysomelidae; genus Chrysolina; species Chrysolina americana. Next base: position 6,751,256 of record OY293420.1, read on the forward strand.
CGAGAATGCGTCTGCATGATAACACCTAAACTTTCCTTTGGGTTATCAGTATACTTATCCTCCTTTCGGTGTTTTCGACCAGAAAGTAGTCTTGTTTTGAATCTGGAGTAAGTAAATTGTGTATTTTTTGTAATATCTCATATATTAACGAAGACCTTACAAGTCAGCGATATAAACTCAAAAAGGCAGCCAATGAAAAATACGGAAACGTCTGGACTGTAAATGGACGAATTTTCGCAAAATATGGCAATGGTGTAAAAATCATTGATGAGGACTCAGACCTTTCGTAGAATCAAAAAGTTTGTAAAGATAAAAAAAAGGAGTATAGTGTACCAATTTGCTTTTTGTATCTTGTAAAGGCTTTCTCACACTACAGATTTCTGTGTAGTTAACTCTCTGTTATTCATAATTTCATAATTAATTCATAATTTAATTAATATAGGATATATATTTGTTTTATTGTTTTGTTCTGGAAGCTCATAGCTTAGTGTTTTCAGCAATTGGCTTATACCATGAACGTGTACTATCAGAACTGTAGGGGACTCAATACAAAATTACCTGATTTTTATAGGAGATCACTTGATGATGAGTTTGACATCATTCTAGCAGTAGAGACTTGGTTGCAAGATGAAATAAGCGATGGGGAGATTGTTGATGCGGAACTATATAACATACTTAGAGCTGATAGAGATTTGATTTTAACCAAAAAGAGTAAGGGAGGAGGAGTATTAGTAGCGATTAAGAAAAAATATAAAATATTACATTATGTCAAATACTGCAAATTTTTTGAAGCATTGGTAGTTGTCTTCAAGGTGAGTAATCAAAAATATACTCTGATCCTTTTTTATATACCACCAAGCAGCTCAAATGATATTTATAAGTCAATGTACGAATTTTTGCAACAACATATAACCAATATTAATAATACATTTACAGTAGGTGATTTCAATATTCAGGGTATTACCAACACAGCTATTGACAACGGTAATTTCAATGAGCAATTCAATTTACTACGAGATTTTATTGATTTCAATTCATTTATATTATACAACGACATTCAAAATTATCAAGGAAGAATATTGGACCTAATAATAGGGTCTGAATACCATACAATTGTAGTAAGTAGAGACTTTCTTCCTTTTGTAAAAGAAGATTCCTATCATCCAACTCTCAATTTCACAATTAACACAAAACATATAAAAAAAAACACTGAAAGTACAGGAGTCCTGGTATAATTTTAAGAAGGCCAACTTTCATCAGATTAGTATAGATGTAAGAGATGCCGACTGGAATCCCGTTCTTCATGAAGTAAATGTAAATAGGGCTTTGGATAAATTTTATACCATTTGGAATAACATAATAGCTGAATACTATACTGAATATATCTTCGTGACAATATATCTACCTAAATCTGTAACCCAACAGTTATGATAGTATTTGTAGAATCAAAATATATATGTTTGATAAATTCACATTATATATAATCTGTAACCCAGCAGTTATGATAGTATTTGTAGAATCAAAATATATATGTTTAAAGTTAAATTCACACTATATATAATCTTATTAATAAGAATCCATGTAATAAAACTTAATAAGTTTGTAGGATCAAATAAATAAATAAATAAATATTCTTTCTGGACCATCAGTCCAGATCTTATTTGATAACAATTCGAGAAATTCATTTGAATAGATTGCAATACAAAAACTGTTGGAAATGATAGTGAATTAGTAACTTGGTTGAATCACAAGTATTGCGTAAGAAGAGATCGTTACATATTTCTGGAAAGGTCTGAGTAGGTAAGAGGGGTACATTTTAAGTTTTCCTTATACGTGATCCACAGAGCTTCATTTAAAAATATAAAACTAGGATTGAAGGTTTCATATTCCAAGATCTTGGTCGGACTTCTGATACCTATGACGGAATTCTGTGTCGGAACTGATCTGAGCCGAAAAAAGTTTTTGAGTTAATTCAAACATTCTACTGGATCTTCTACGCTTTGGTACAGATCTGATAGGTGAACAAAGTATTGAGAAATTCAAGAAATTCTTTTGAAAATCAACCTTTCCGACATTGTTTTCACTTAATTTCGACCTGTCTTCATTACACCTGTTCCATATAAAGCGGTCCAACTTTTATGGCGTTAACAGCCAGTTAAACTTACCATCACTGATACACGATTCAGCGAATATTCCAGGATAATACAAAATTTCATGAGCGATAACTAGAAATGAAAACATATCACCGCTCATCAAATGTTATTTGTCGGGGGACCCAGTCAGGGAGTGAATACAGTAATCTAGCTCATATGACATATGAATGTGTATTATGTATTGCATACGAGGAAATTGTACGTATCATTAGGTCCGCCCTAATCAAATACGTCTATCTTCAATACATGCCAGTCATGAATAGCAATTTGCTGACTCGATCATACCATATACTGGGTATATGGACTACGTAGGTGCAGTATCGGGCTGAAAACTGTGGCGATAAAGGAGCGAAATACCTCGCATCTGAACCTGAATGGACGCACCGTTAATGCAGGCACAGTGCCGGCTTTTGAGTTTGAGTGTCCCACTGGACGAAGCATTTTGGAAAAGTCAACAAAAAATTATTATATTTGAAAAATTGAAGTAAATAGATATTGATTGTACTAATTGAAGAATAGTAAGTTATTATAATGCATTATAAACATTACGATAATCCCTAAACAAATTTATTTTCATAATTTGTCCTCACCCATTCGAACGAAAAAATAACGGAATAATTATATGAATTAAAAGGTATTTTTGTTTATTATAAAAATGAAAACCTATATACAAACATTTCCATTATAATTTTTCATTGTTATTGCTTATATCATAAAAAAACCAAATGATTTGTTTGAATTTAATTTCTCCATTCTGAATCGATTGGTGTTCACAGAATTGTTCTATCTCAAACGGTTCCCGAGTTGAAAAATTATTCTGGAGTGTAGAGGGGTCATGTCCCTCCCAAATTTTTTTTTCAACATTTTCCTATTATTTTTCATAAAATTAAAATACTTTTGAGAATGCACATCGAATTTGAAGTCGATGATTCGGTATAATGATTTCATCATTCTGAATCGATTGGCGTATGCAGAATAGGTGTATCTAAAACCGTTTTCGAGTCAGTTGATAGGAGTCATTTCACCCAAAATTTTTATTCCACATTTTTCTATGAATTTTCGTAATATTCATGTTTTTTTTTTAAATGCACATCGAGTTTGAAGTCTATTCCAAGTGAATTGAAAATTGCATAGGCTTTTTTACGGAGCTTCTGCAAATTCCAGTAAAACAATTTCATTGTTCAGTTATTTTGCAAATTTATTTTCGTTGAATTTTTCAAAATGAGCTAGTCAAAATTCATTGGAGACATACTTGCGATTTTTTGAAAACTTGAAAATAAAATTTTTCAAAATTTTGGTTACTTCATTCTAAAATTCTTGCTTTGTTGATAATTTAATTTCAAGGGTACAGAATTTCATTATTCTGAATCGATTGACGCTCGTAGAATTGCTATATCTCAAATTGTTCTCTAGTTGAAAAGTTGGTCTGGAGTTGAGAGTGGACATTTCCCCCAAAACTTTGTTTTCAACATTTTCTAATATTCAATTACTTCTGAAAATGCACATCGAATTTGAAGTCGATTCCGAGTAAATTGAAGATTTCATGGGATTTTTACGGAGCCTCTGCAATTTCAAGTTAAAAATTTTCATTTTCATTTTCGTGGTATGTTTTGAAATCAGCTCGTAAAGATATATCAGAGAAATGCTGGCAATATTTTGAAGTATTGAAAATGAAAAGTTTCGAAAAATTAAGAATATAATATTTCTAAAATGCTTGTCTATTGATATTTCCATTTCAAGTTCACACAGTACACACATTCCACCATTCTGAATCGATTGGCGTTTGCAGAATTGCTGTATCACAAACCGTTCTCGAGTTGAAAAAAGAGAGCGGTTATTTCCCTCCAAAATTCAGTTTTTCACATTTTTCTATGAATTTTCGTTTAAAATTAATTCTTTTCCGAAAATGTACATTGAATTTGAAGTGAATTAAAAATTGCATAGCCTCTGCAGTTTCAAGTTGAAAATTTTCATTATTTCATTATTAATAATAATAATAATAATAATAATAATAATAATAATAATAATAATAATACATTTATTATTCAACATAAATACATGAAATACAAAGAATAAAAATGTACAATGGTAAATAATAGGAGAACTGTTAGGCCAAGTGGCCGATTCTTCCACAGTTTCCTAAGATGATCCTAACTAAATGAACTTCAAGAAAAATAAATGACAAGAGAGAAAAGAAAAAGAAGAGGAAATCGAAGGAGAATGAAAAATTTATCAAGAAATATTTTCCTATAATAAATATATCGTGTGTAACAAGTAATATTCATCATTGTCGGGAAAACAGAAATTGTTTATACCATATTTTGAATGCATCATGCGACATGGAAATATTTGGAACATCCATTATATCACTAAAAAGGGTAACATTGCAAGGAAGTTGAATAATTGCTTTTTGTGCTTTGGAGTCGTTAGCATATTTCTACGACGCAAATTTAGGTTATGTATATCAGTTCTAAGACTTACAATACATTTTAGTGGAATAAGATACTTTACCTTTCACTGCATATTCCCAGGGTTTATCTGATATGGAACCTCATAAAATTAATAGTACAAGGAGATGAGAAAAATTCAAGAAAAGTCAAAGAGTGCAGTTTCTGGAACAGAGGACGTCATTGTTAAAGATAATTTGTAAAGTTGGAATTGTGAAAAGGTATGACATTATCAAAATTACAAGCATTCTTCAGATACTGGCCATATATTTGATCATCATTAGCGGTATCATGTGTGCTAGGCGTCGCAACACAGTAATGGAATCTATTTACTGGAAATCCAGACAGTATACAAAAGCGATTATTTTTCCAATCACTCTCGCCATTATCACGGTACGTGTATACGTATTTCCATTATGGTACGGAATTTAATCGGTTTATGCGTTTCGTTATTTCCACAAATTTATCAAGTTCGGTTCTAGTCGATCGGAATATGTGTGTGTGTGTACCCCAGCATTCGGAAACGTCCTAATATGTCACTCGATGTAAATTATTTCCTATTATTCAATGTGTTCCATTTGCAGTTTTTTCCGACAATCATTTTGATGAGCTATTCTCCCGAACCGAATTGTTTTTCGTTACATCAACCCTTTATGCATTGCAAGTAACAGTATATCAATTCAGTTAATTACGTCGACGAATCAATGCACATAAAACGAACACGGAAAGCCTGAAATTTCGGGATTGATGCGGGTGATGAAATTACTAACGTTTTAATACGTTTACTCGCTGTCGCGTCACATCGAAAACACATTCAATGGCGCAAATTTCCCCAGAAACTTGAAGGCGAATTTTATAGAAATAATCTGCGTTCGGCATTATTTTTCCAGTTGGTTATTTTTGCCATCGTGATCGAATACAATGTTTTCGCTAATTTCCTTCTTCCGACACTACTCTTACGATATTTCTAAATAATACTCCGAGCAAACTAAACTGTTTTTATTAACTTCGCTATAAACATACAACTACAACACTGACTTATAAATTATTTGGAACTCTACAAACTGCTAAACTGACTACAACTATATACATCTTCCAAAAACTTCTTTTTTCAAGTGAAATGTGTCTTCTTATATACTCAATTCGAGCAGAGTAGATTTTTCGGGATTCTTCTGTTCTCCAGAATAATCAGTACAGAAAAACATAAAAAATGCTCTAGAAATGAGAAATTATTAACAGTGAACGGTTGGTTTATTTGTTATGCAAATGAGTTACATTTTATGGTCGGCACTCAACGAAGACGTAGCCAAGGGATCTCGTAATATCACTCTCAGCTACATCGATGGCGATTCGTTCGAAGGGAGCACCTATATTGTATTGTTTCATCTTTCCTCTTGATCTTGTCCTGGAACCTTTGCTTGCTTCACATTTCGAACATCTTCGGCACCATCTTTCTACACATTCACGACATTGGGCCCAGTAAAACCTCTGCCGTCTTATTCACTCCATAATGTCCACCTGATTTGCTGCCATGAATCTCCTCTAAGATATCACTTATACCTAGGCACAACCAATTCAGAAATCGCCTTTCTGCCATCGGTTGATTCCCAAGCTCTTTTCAGCAGACCATAATCAACAGTCAGAGAATCCCATTGTGCCCACAATGCCTTGAAAATTCGTAATCGAACGGAGATTCCCTTCCAGGTGGGAATTTTTGCTCCACTTTCCTTCCATCTTAGAATATCTACAATGCATGGATCACGTTCTTGGTCTTGTGGTCCAATTGTCGTCATCCATTATTCTCACTTGGTTGATTCCTTCGCGACGTTTCATTCGCTCACAATGCTCACAAGTATCCGAACAAGATTTTCTGGATCACGCGTTTGCGATATTGTGCAATTCGGTTGTTCTCCTTAGCGTCTTAATAAAGATGACCCTGATTGCCCTCTCATTGCTAGCCGGCATGCGCGCCGATATGCTGACTAATTCTAGTTTTTTTCTGCCGCCCATTTGAGGACTCGCTGGGTAAACCTTGTCCTCACAGGTAATTGCGAGGTGGCATTCTTATCCTACAGTCTTCAAAGAGATGTCCCAATTGCCCACATCTATAGCATGCCCTGTTCCTCTGAGTGCTTATTCATCCAGAACTATCTCGAATGAACTAGTTACTGCGCCAATTCGTTGTTCGGGTTCTTCTATTGATACCGCTCGTACTTTCAGCCTCGAGGTTTTGAAGGCGCCTTCACTTCTAGAGAACGTACCAATGCATCGCTACTCCTCTTGAAGTGTGTTAGTCGCAGAGCACTTTGGATATCGGTGTCTCTCAGTCCATCTGTGAATAACTGCACCGCTTGCTGTTTCTTGAAATCTTCTGGTGCTTCTGGGTAAGTTGAATTGAGTGTTTCAAATCTGCTTCAAATCCTGGCAGACCCTCAACCGATTTTTGAGTGTGCGTTTTCATTTGAGCCCGATATAGCTGTTCTCGATGTTGATCGCCATGCCGTAACTATTATGCAGTAATCAGATCATTCAGATCTTCATATTTAATTTGGTGTTCCACGGGTATCGTCTGCAACATACCGGAATCTGGCCCTCTCAAAGCTAATATGAGTGCCGTAGCTTTTTCTTCTCCGCTTCATCCATTAGCCACTGCCGTCGCTTCAGATATCTGGCAATACATGGATCAAGAGGTCTGTCCATCGAAAGTTGGTAGCTTTACGGAAATTCCTGATGTGGAAACCCTGTCTCGACGATCTTGGTCTTTGAGAAGAGCTATCAGGTTTACGAGTGCTTTCACCTTCTCTCGCACTGTATCCACTTCTTCCTTTAGTCTTCTTTCAGTTCCTTCATTTGCATTTCGGTTTTTTTATAAATGTTAGAAGAACTTGTCTTGATGTCCTAGAACCTTCTGGAAGTCTGTTTTCTTTTGATTTTCTATTCGGTATGATTCGTTCTTTTGTTGTTCGAAAATTTTCTGGAGTGTCTCTTCTCGTACTTTCTTTCCATCCAACCGTCGCGTTTCCGCTTCTTGCTTTTCCTTTTCTCGTTATTTCTTTTCAACCAACCGTCGCGTTTCCTCTCCCTATCTTTCCTTTTCTTGTTCTTTCTTTTCATCTATCCGTCGCGTTGCCTCTTTTTGTTTTTTATTTTCACGTTCGTGTTTTTCATCTTCTCGCTCTTTTCTCTGTTGTTATAAAATTTTTTGGTGTCTTTCTTCTCGTTATTTCTTTCCATCTAACCGTCGCATTTCCTCTTCTTGTTTTTCCTCTTCTCGTTATTTATTTTCAACCAACCGTCGCATTTCCTCTTCCTATTTTTCCTTTTCTCGTTCTTTCTTTTCATCTATCCGTCGCGTTGCCTCTTTTTGTTTTTCATTTTCACGTTCTTGTTTTTCATCTTCTCGCTCTTTTCTCTGTTGTTAGAAAATTTTTTGGAGTCCCTCTTCTCGTTATTTCCTTTCATCCAACCGTCGCGTTTTCTACTGTTTTTTCTCCCGGTGCCTTCTTTCCACATCCACGAATTGCATCTAGATCGATTTTAGAATATCCTCCATCGTATCGTACGATGTACTCCTCGTATTCATCATAAATAGTGTCTGCTTCTCACTAATATCCTACTTCCGACACCACTGTTACGATATATCTAAATATTCCGAGCACACTTAACTGTTTTTATTAACTTCGCTATCAGAATACAACTACCACACTATCTAATGAAACACTTGGATTTTTTTTAAACTGCTCAACTCACTCCAACTAGTAGAGTAGATTTTTCGGGATTCTTCAGTTCTCCAGAATGATTAATAGAAAAGAGCATAAAAATGAGTGAGGGATTGTTTACAGCGAGTGGTCGGTTTATTTGTTATGCAAATGAGTTGCGTTTTATGGTCGACACGTAACAGTGGCGGGGCCAAGGGATTTTTTTCAATGTGACAACATTGAAAATATCCTACTAATCAGTATGTCATCTCCTCTTTTAATGGGGATCCACTTTTTAGGTAGCACTCTATATGCATTTGTCGACATACCAAATAACAGAAAATTTAAATTTTGGAAAAATGAGGTTACCCAATCGCCAGGTGTACAAACAGCCATACAAACATCTTATATCCATGTAATGTCGAAGTGTAAATGTAATTCGACATTCTTTTACAGTATTGAAAAGTGAATTTTTTTACATGGAATCGAAGAAATTACATTACTTTACCTGACAGAACATAGCTCTGAAAAAGATCAGTCTATTGAGAACCTTCGATTATCATATGTATTTAGAGGTCCACAATTTGAGTCACCAGAATTGAGCTCAGGGTCATAGGAGAAGTCTGATGAGAACTTTTCTAGTCCCAAAAGAAGCAGTCGATAATTGATATGAAAGTATGTTCCCTAAATCATATTGATACGTACATACAGCTTGACAATGTCACGAAAACTACAATAAACCTGACCGGTGTGTGAGGTAGCAGAAGCTATTTCACTCCTCATCAGCTGAAATGGACGATCAACTAATTTTCCAGCCCTTTATTTCTTGCCATATTTTTATTTCATTTTATTTTCGTTTGATTCATAAACTATCCAACAGCCGAAGCTGATTACTTCCGCGTATAATAACATGTCAGACTGCAGAGTCTGGCAGATGTCATATATGGAGATTGTAGATAAAAGAGGCTCCAGAATTTATCCCTGTGGAACACCAGATGGAGCTGATATTTCAGTTGACTTGAATCCATGGTACTGAACATGGAGTTTTCTGTTCGTCAAATATGACATGAAGAATTCTATCAGTTTTGCAGTTAGTCCAAAGTAGAAGGGTTTACTCAGTAGTTTTCCATGCATGGTCAAGTCGATCGAAAGCTTTCGAGAAATCTGTTTATACTAAATTAGTGACAGTAGAAACCATGCTGATTCTCAATGGTTTGTGAGTTGACGTGTGCCGACAGAAATTCATGAAGAAGCATTTCAAATAACTGGAATTACATAAAATAACAATTGGTTTATAATTTTAAATATGACGTATATTGCCTTTTTGAAAACAGGATATTCTTATGCAATATTTCATGAATCAGAAAGAATATTTGATCGAAGAGAATAATTTGAAATTATTGGCAATGGTTTTGCGAATATCATTGCAAAATCCTTAAGTGAAAAAGACGGTATACTGTCAGGAACCATTGTCATTTTAGGTTTGAATCTATTTAACGCCTTCAAAACAAGATCTTTCGATATAACAGGGGTGGACGAAGTGGGCGAGTTGAGAGGAAACTCCTCTGCTTCGTAAATTGTTGAGGTTATGCAAGATGATTGGAAAAAAGTCGCAAATGCGTTCAAGACCTCCTGGGGTTTGTTAAATTCGACATCATTGAAGATCATTGGACTTGGAAGACTAGATTTATTCTTCACAGTATTCATATAGGATGATTTTGGATTGTTCTGCAATTCGTGTTCAGCAGTTTGAATAAGAAATTGATATGTCTTTCTGGATAGTTTATCTCAGAGTTTTGAATTCATTATTGTATAGTTCAAAAGTTTGTTATTTTATTTTAAATTGCTTGTATGACCTCAGTCAACCAGGGCGTATAAAAAGAATTTGTAACTTCTTTTCCAAGAAAAAACATGTTCCAGCTCAGAACATAATTGAGCGCAAGCTGAATCTATATCTACAGTTGTATCTATGAATGACTAATCAATGAATGACACGAATATGGAATCTATCTTTCAGAAAACACTCTTTCGCAAAAAAAACTTATCTAATCGTTCGAATGAAAAATAGTAGCTTTGAATGGGCCGCAGTGGTCATGATGGTAGAGCACTAGTCTATCAATCAGAGGTAGGTTCGATTCCTAGCATGGTCACTGGTCTTGTGCTAGGAATCGCACGTTAAAAGTTAAAACCTCGTTAATCCTTAGCTCGCACAAGTTTCGACTTCTGAGGGCAGCCGTTCGTAAGGGGATGACAGCTGGTTAACGGAAAAAATAACAAACAACAATTCCACAAATCTTATTAAGAAAAATATAATTGTTTTTTTTAATTGTGCTAATTCCATAATTTATATGTATGTATAGTAATTTTTATCAAAATATTACCCACGTCAGTTTATATTTTAATACGTTTACCTTTTTTTCCTTCAGTGAAGAACAATAACAGCCAATCGGCTACCAGAGATACTATTTTTGTCTACATCACATCTGATGCGTTTTGAGTAAAATTTTTCGACTTAACGTAAAGTATGGGTAAAGATCCAATTATCGAACTGTACTTAAGTCGTTGATTTTCTCTTACCACCGTATCCAACGGAACATTTTGGTAATAATATATTTTCACCGATAACAAACTATACAAATACACGAATTTCAGTGTAAAGCAGTCAATCCGAAGTAATATATTCATGAACACGATTCGTTATAAATATACCGAAATCCATTTCAATTTGTCTTGTTCACTTTCAATTTAATCATTCGGAATTGATTAATAAAGCACGTCTAATGACTGAAAACATGACCACGCATATATTCGGGACAGTCAACAAGTTTCTTATTCCAACGAATTCGACAGACGATATGAAAATACCTGAAGGGATTTGTTTTAATACGGAAGGGTTATCATCGATTTGTATCTGGAATGTTCATTCGTGATGAAGAGTAATTGTGTCGGATTTTTAAAGACTTCAGATTGTTTCAATCAACCATTCGACTTCTGGGAAAGCACGTCTGAACCAATGAGACCAATAACGAAAGAAGTTAGTCTACCACTAGTGAATGAAAACAAATCATAACTTCAGCTTAACAGAATCCATGTTCGCTCCCTACACGGGAAAATAAAATACGATTACAGAAAATTGATGATTCCGAATCTATTGTTCGCGCAGAACTTTGTTTTTGGTTATTGATGATGGGAGCAAAGAATACATCCTGAAAATACAATGTATCAAGTGTGCAGTGAATTGGAAAATTCGTTCGAAGTAGAATCTGGAAAACCACATGAACGATTTATTATTACATATGCGAACTTGTCGGAGTCTAATAATACGTTGCAATAGAACGTATAACATTCGATGTCGTTCTGAAATGATATTGAAAGGAGAAATGATGAGGGAACAAACTGTGGAAGTATGGCCAAATATATTTCAGTGCTGTCAACATTTCTGGTGAAACATCAAGCATTCAATGAAAAACTCATTAGAAAAACATTACCCGATGAACTCTAGTAGCATTTCGTGATTCAGTACAACAAAACCTAATGATATTTAGTGTTCGGATAAAACAGAACCTGCTATTTGAATATTTTGTGAAAAGTTTGAGTACTCTCTTTGCTTCAAAGATATCCCAGTCATTTACTTTCTCCCCTTGAACACCCCATCTTAAAGCTGTTGTTCTCCATCTTCTTATGAGCTGAAACTCTGTACAATAGCCAAAAAAATAACATCATTATTACAGCCGACAATCGATTCAACTGAATTTATGAAAGGTCTAATTATTCCTGAACTTTTACTTATTTGATACTGACATATACGAACTGAAACAAACAATAAATGGAATAAAAAACAAAACATCATCTGGGTATAATGGAATATTAGTCAAAATTCTGGATGATCTCCCAGAATACGCTCTAAATGTTCTTGGGGAGGGCATCAATGAAACATTTCATTATGACAGATTTCCATCATGAATGATCCGTCGAATTTCTGGCCTATATCGCTACTCCCAACAATCTCAAAAATAATTGAAAAGCTTGTTAAAAATAGTAATACTGAACTTCTTGAGTAACCATAACCCTATGCGAATCTCAATATGGTTTCCAAAGCTTTAAGAACACAAGCGATGCCATTTTCTCTTTCTGGACGATGTGTATGTTGCTTTCAATTATAACAAAGCCATTGGGGCAGTATTTTCCACTTTTTCTGAAGCGTTTGACTGTGTGAACCAAGGAACACTGTTGTTTACACTTAAGTGCCATAATGGCTTTAGGGAATTATCGTATAGCTGGATTTAAAGTAACCTAACAGGCAAGGAACAGATAGTAAAACTCCAAAGAAATCAGTGACACATTGAGTATAATATAGCTGGTGTACCACAAGGCTCGGTTCTAGGTCCTATTTCCTCTTCGCTTTATTTGAATAAAAGGGTACTCGTTGACATCTAAAGATTGCAGATAATACCACCATCCTATGACGTGGAACTAATGCTGTTATTTCCAGAAAAAACGTAAATCTTGATCATTGTAGAGTTAAACAGTGGTGTGCTCCAAACTCATTATGATTCAATATAAATAAAAAATCATAGTCTGCTTCAAGCTCAGTTTCGATGACCTAGTCATAGACAATGATGCAATAGATTTAAGTTTTTAGGAATATTCATCGAAGACAAATTGAAAATCAACCAGCATGTAGTGAAATTATGCAAAAAATAGGCTCTGGCAGCTATGCAGTTTGAGTTGTTTCAAATGAATTCTCAGACAAAATTATATATTTTTTTCTGATCGAGTCGCATTTGAGATATTAAGATTGCCTTCTGGGGCTTATGCAATCAACATTTAATGCAGAGTTCGTTTTGCACAAAAAGGCTGTCAGATACATGATATTATGTAAAGCAAAATTACAAGATCACTGCAAACCACTCTTCATCGGTCAAAAAATGTCAACTGTACCGTGTTTGTTTGTTTCTTTTTACAGGGTTTAGACATACTGGGAATTTTAGAAAAACTGGGATATCTCAGTGAAATTTCGAAGTTTTTGAAAAAAACTCGGGTAATCTCAGGGATAGTTTTAATTCATAATTGTAAATGGATATTTCTAACTCGGAAAGGTGGAAACACCAGAATTCTAATCGGTGTAATTTCTTTGTGTGAAGATTCGAAGCTAGTTGAAATAGGGTCTCTGGACGTGTATGACGATGTTAAAACTTGATTGACTCTGTTATGCTTCCAGAAACTATAACAGCAAGGAATGTTATAACCCGAACCAAAGATCCCTTGATGAAGGTGAAATTAGTCTTTTTCAAAACAGTTTCTTTGATCTTTTCCTGAAAAAAATCAGTCACAAAAACCCTTGGCCCCATTTCTGTATAAAGCACTTTTTTCAAATCCTGAAAGGTATTCTGAAAGGTTTTGTGAAAAGGGGCAATGTAGATGAATGCTCAACTGTTAAAAAACACTTCAAAATTAATTCAGAAGACTCTAAAAATGTTTTTAGTTATAAAAAGGTGAACATTGGTGTGAAGGCTGAAAAATACCTCAATTTTTAAATTGAAAAGGAAAAAGTGAAAGAAATAAGTAAACCTTTTGAAAGCGAAAAAAGAGACAGAAGGCAAAATTAATAAACTATTAGGTGAATTATAATAGTATTAGTTATGCTTGCCTTGTTAAACTGACCATATACAGTGTGACCCATTTAAGATGGAAGCACCCTTATAAAACATGCATTTTTCAACCGATTTGAAATATTATTTATTCATTAGGTAGACATTCAGAATGAATACCATGGGCTCGATTCTCAAATGTCTATTGTCGCATGCGACAAAATAATTCCATCTCTTTCCAAAGCACATTCGAGAAAGGCGATGGACATATTTTGTCGCATGCGACAAAGGGTAATAGACATTTGAGAATTGGGCCCCTGGATACCAAATTTTAGGGCCAACTATTATTATTTCTCAATGTCAAAAAACAAAAAAAATATTACTTAGGAATTTTGTCAGAAAAAACTGACTAGCTATTGAATTCACCAGGTTTCGAAATGACTTTTGTCAAAATTTCGTTGAAACGGGTTCATCAATAAAAAAGTTCAGCAGTTCTTCAGCATTCAATACAAAAATGTGTAATTATTTTTTTCTGGAAATAATATTCACAACAGGAAAATCTCAGGGATATCTCAAGGATATCTCAGGGATTTTCAATTTCTGGAGCTTGTCTGAATCCTGTTTTAGAAACCGTGTGTCTAATGCACAAAAAGTACTCCAATTCCCAAGTAAATAATAATAAACGATACCATATAAGAGGAAGTCAAAATCTACCCTTGCCAATCCAATGACTAGCAATTACGGAATTGTCTTTGATATATGAAAGCAAAAAAATTTATAATCATATTTCGATGCACAAGAGAGCAATAACAAATTTTAAAAACTAAGAAAATTAGTTAAAAGAATTTTACAATGATGAACGTTTTTCAATTATTTTATTTATTTGTGTTAGCCTTGCCATGCATCTTCACCAGGCGGGCTTACTGATAGCTTCCGTTGTTTTCACGTTCATCGTCTTATGGTAAATCATTGTTATTGGCACCACCACTTTGTCTCTGACCTCTATTCCGATGGGGTTGGTTGCGAGTATCTAAAGCTGTTTTCCAATTTCCAGGGGTAGAAGCACCTAGTGGAGCTTGTTACCCCTGAACCGAACCTGACTTTATAATTGGGGTTCAATTGGAACATGATTTATTCTGATCTCTCAGATCACTTGAGGAGCTACCCGAAGTTACTCGGAGCTACTCCCTGTGGCAATTGGAAAGCGGCTTATACCTCTTCTTGTTGGAACCGGGCTGTGAGGTTCATTGGGACATTAACCCAATGTACCCACGGCATGGATTGAAGGAAAAGTTTTTCGCAGCAAGTGCATGCATATTGGTAAGGACCCCGCACATTTAGTACGTAAAATGGTCTTCTGCTAATTTTGCTCAAATTTTGATATATTGTAGATCTTGGCATCCTCATTACGTAGTACAATTTACAGATCGATCCTATGACCAGTTTTCGAGGTACAGGGTGTCAAAAATTCGCTTTTCGCTATTTTGGGTATTATGCATCGATTTGATTTTTGTGCTCTGATTCGAAATTGAACTGTCTTAGAAATGAACTCAATGTATCTAAGTTGTAGCTCATGAGTCCCTCCATACGAATGAAAAATAATATCTAACAAAGGGTGTTGCATTACAGCATGACAAGACTATGTTCACAGAAATATATAAAAATCAATACCATGATCGTTTTGATTTTCACTGAATCCGTTCAAATTAGAAAACAAACGGCTAGAATTTGACAATTTTTTTATAAAGTATGGGTCTTGATCAACTACATGAGGATTCATATGATTGCTTGTCCAACAGTATTATAGTTTTTCAGGTACAGGATGACGATTTGAATGCTTTCAAATGCTACAGCTCATGAATAAAATCATATCATTACGAATTGTCCATAACTGTTACTAGGATATGAAAGTTGAACTGACTCATGAAATAATCCTTCCTATCAACCCCCCCATTATAGCCAACCCCAATCACCCATTTGATTTACAGCCACCTGCATTCCAATACTTTCAATAGAAATCTTTACTTGTAATACCTAATTGAATAGCTGGTAAAAAATGCTCTCCCCTTCCTTCCTTCTTCTTCTTCATCAAACATCAAATATTATTCTTGTGAACACCTCTTCATATGAAAATGAAATGGAAACACGCATCATCAATATTTTATATACCTGAATAGGTATTTTCAAATTCTACTTATTTAGTTACAAAAAATATTTATTTTCACAGGTACCTACTTGAAATAGCATTGAAAAATAAACTTTTAAAACATACAAAATGAAAGTTTTTACATTATAGATCTATTGGTATTTTTCGCAGATTCATGTTCATTGGGACCATAAAATGATTATCGTAGATAGACGTAGAATTACAGTAAGGGTAGCAGGATGCCAAGATCTACAATAGATGACCAAAATTAGCCGAAAGCTATTTTACGTACTAAATGTGCGGGGTCCTTTTGGTTGGGATCCCCGCTCATTTTTTTAATATTGCCATGTTATTATGCATCATTAAATCATAAATTAATATTGAATTATCATCCAGTTCTGTGCTGATATTATAGTTCAAAATGTCTAGCTCATCGGGAATAAACAAACAAACAGGAAAAAACACAACTTTCCAAATGTATGGGAGAGATGAAGTCTAAACTTTGGAGTCTATCATTATGAGCGATTATAATTGGCATTCATCTATAGAATTGTTTGTTTAAAATTGTTTTGTTTTCAAAATTGTTTTTTCCGTTAACCAGCTGTCATCCTAGCACGAGACCAGTGACCATGCTGGGAATCGAACCCACGTCCCTCTGGTTGATAGACTAGCGCCCTACCATCATGACCACTGCGGCCCATAAAAAAATCAATGATCAATAAACGTCATGTCATCAATAAAAAATGAACGTATTTCCGTGACTATCTCTATAATTTTCGATTCAAATTCCAAAATCGATACAGCAATTTCAGAAGCGTTATCAGGTCTAGTAACAACCTCATTCTGTTATTAAATTCGAAAGGAAGTGATAATGTAGCTTCTTTCATGGGCATCGAAATTAGACATGCACCCTAATTTAATCTATTTTATTCATAACGTCAAGCCGATTGATACATTTTTGAAAAGAGGCGAATACATTGAAGACAGAGGTTGTAATCCCCATAATATTTCACCGAGTTACAAAGAAGAATGTACAAGAAGATTGATAACTGAATGGGATCCATTTTATCAAAAACATTAACTGGGAGGCCATGGTTTCGATTGCATCCAGTCGACACAATTTGCTACGTGTGCAAATGTTGAAGGGTAATCCATCATTTTGAGTGGAGTTTCCCCAGTCCAATAATATCCCACATACTACAACATTATGTATGATGTAGCTCATCTCATCACAGCAATTCAGAGCAGCTATAACACGCTAATGGATTTATAATTGGCAGTGATATTGAGTGCTGAACGGGTTTCTTTGTGTGAACAATGTTCGCAAAATTCGGTATTAGAAACCAAAAATAGAATATTTGTGCGAAATGTTATGAAGGTACGAAATAGTAATGAAAATGGATTGTATGCAATATGTATTTTCGTTATCTTGTTATGAAATTTTTGACACCAGTGTTGTTTTTAGGAATTCCTATATCTTCCGCCAATGCTTTCACTGATGATTGGCAACCGTGAAAGTACCAGATCCCCATTTACCTCGAAACATAAAATAGAGCACCGCAAACTTTGCAAATAGAAATAGCTTGATTTCAATTGAATTATCAATGTGAAAGTAAGAACAAATTACATATTTGGGGGATGTGTTCGCTATCCTTGTTACGAAACAGGTCTACGTAGACAGTTTGTTTCATAATTGATTAACCAGTTTCAAACCATATCGTTAACGTATGGAACTGAATTCAAAAAATAGGTGACATTTTCAGATGTTTTGGTAATTACAAACGACCAAAATCAGCTTGAATACGAAGCCTACAAAAAGGGCACGATACATCCCTGATAATTGACGCCAGTGCACACATAAAAAAATGGCGGGATTGAATTTCTTGGTGAATCGACTCTTGTCGTTTCAATTCAATAATGAGAAAACAATTATTAGGGATGTAGCTGATGAAGGGCCATTCTGTGACAAACTGATTACGAAACAGATTTCAGGAAGCATGTCATAACTCTTCCACTTTTCAAAATAAAAAAAACCACTCTGAATGTTTCGTTATCCCATAAGAACCTCAAGCTACTGGGGACTCCAACAGCATTTCTAAAAACCTCAATATGACGGTGGTATACAAAACCTCGTATGAGCTCCTTACAACAAATCCTGGTTCCTCCCAATGAAAAGACAGAAGAAAAAGAAAAGTTGAGGATTCATGAAAAAAACTGCAGGATTGCGAGAAGAAGTTGTGGGTCAAACTAGAATAACCATGGAAGTACGGTTCAAAGAGCACTTTGTTCATATTCGATTTTCGTTACCATAAAAATCGAATGTGGCCCAACATGCTTTGAATAGGTGATAGACATTGTTTTGGTGTTTTGGGAGGTTTCTTTTTCTCGAACTCCATAAGTGATTCAACAAAATATTTTCCTTAATCTTTGTTACATTGGGTATTGACAACTTCTTTATCTATTTGGTTGGAGAAATTATAAGTCACACACAAAATTTAAATTTAGCTTTTTTTATAATATCCGAGATAATATTACCTGTTGCACAACTTCTAAGACATCCGGTGGAAAGCGTTCATGAAATGGTGGAATAAAATGAAATCAAATTGTAGTGAATGATTTATATAATTCTTATCGACGAAGTAATTCTACGATAAGAGATTGTCGTGGACAAGACGTTATTTCTCGTGTCTCTCTCATTCCTGGTATGATTCGACCCCAAGTTTGGGTCTGATTAAAGTACAACAATCCCCTTGATTAATTTCAGATGGACGTATAAGCCTCTGCCGGCAACAAATCGCTGAATGCATTAAAATAATAAGTATTAAGTGAATCTGGGGGTGGATAAAAAAATCTGTAATACATGAAGCAAACATCATTCGATTGTTTCTTGGGACATTGTCATTCCCCTATTATTTTGTATCTGTATTTGACACGTGTTAGGGGCGCTGTGCGAACAATCATTCGATTCGAAGTTACTCATCTTTTTAATCTTTTTATTTTCTCTTCCGATTTTCTGTGAATGCTGGTGTTTCTGAGGGTGAGGCTGAATTAATTTTCTATATGGACTTTTCATGTACTTGATTGATGCCAAACACATTTTCCGTGTATTTTCCCGATTCGGAGGGTCACTTGATTTTGGGATAATTGTGTCTACAAAGTCATTCTTGACAAATCTCTATATGTCAACAGACAACGAAGCCACAAGAATGAAAGTTGTTACGTTAAACAGATTAGTTCATCGAGACTAATCAATTACAATAAACTATTACAAAAGTTCGACAGGTGGAACGAAGGTTTTCTGACAGGAGTTTTGCCAGTATTTTATATCTTCTTTATTACAGAAAAATAAGAACACGTGGTGCTGGAGGTGGATTGGATAGTTTTTTTAATTAAGAAACTCTATAGGCTAATATCCTCAATGAACGCTATACTGGAAAATTGAAAGCAACAGGATAATTGGTAAATACATGGTGTAACTTTGAAGATCCATAACATATTACCGCAGGATTTTAGGAAGAAAAGGGTATGTGAAGTTCTGGTGATATTTTGACCCCATTTATACAATCCCGAAGGAAAAAAGAAGTCCCCTGAAATAAATTATATTTTCAAGTAATCGTGGATGTCCCAGGCTGGATGTCATCTAATGAATGTGCTTTTTTATGAGAAATCGTTTTTCCTATCGGCTTAACATACGACTACTTTTATAGAAAAATCGTACTGTGAATCTTGTTTTGTTGAAAAATATTCAAAATCTTTTGAAATTTCAAGTAAATGTGGAGATTTTGTATTTTTCTTGATTTTTGGGGGTCTACACTTATTGATTTTATCGAATGATATTTTTGTTCCTTGATCAGTTCGAAATCCTACTAATTCAATCATTCTGAATTGATTGGCATCTGCAAAATTACTCTAGCTTCAACCGTTCTTAAGTTAAAAAGTTAAACTAGAGTTGAGGGGTCATTTCCCCCAAAAAACATTTTAAAATTTGTTTTCTAATTTTATTCGTGAAACTCGATCTTTTTTGAATATGCACGTCGAATATCATGTCGATTTCAAGTTAAATGAAGATTTCATAGGCTATTAACAGCACCTATGCAATTTCATATTGAAAGGGAATTTTTGACGTTTTATCCTTTTTTTATGCTAAACCTGGTATTTGAGAATATACAAATCATATATTTTCGGAATCAGCATGAAATTTTGCGTAAATATAAAAATATTTAAAAAATTCAAGTCGAGGTTGGAGTCAGGGTCCGAAGTCAAGGTCGAAGTCAAGGTCGAAGGCAAGCAAGGCCAAGTCAAGGTCAATTTTCGAATATTTTGGTCTCAAACCCCTCTCAAAAAAATTTTTCATCTTACGAGAGAAACGAGTAAGGGCAATTGTCGCCGACGAAATTCGTCAGAGACAACGGGCGTTTGTCGCCGGCGTTTGTCACCGGCGTTGGTCGTCGGCGTTTGTTGTCAGCGTTTGTCGCTGGCGATTATCGCCGGCGATTGTTGCTGGCAATTGTCGTCAACGTTTGTCGCCGGCGATTGTCGTCGGCAATTGTCTTCGGCGAATATCATCGGTGATTGAAAAAAATTCAAGTCGCGATCGGAGTGAAGGTGTCGTTTGCAAATGTGTCGGCAAATGTCGTCGGCGATTGTCGTCGGAAATTGTCATTTTTGAAAAAAAAAATGTATGTAAAATTTTCCCAGACACAAGAAATGGAAAAAAACAAATTCAAAAAAAGATATTTGAAACAATTCAAGTTACGTGGAAAACAAACAAATT
Source organism: Chrysolina americana (assembly GCA_958502065.1). NCBI lineage: Eukaryota > Metazoa > Arthropoda > Insecta > Coleoptera > Chrysomelidae > Chrysolina > Chrysolina americana. The sequence goes on from OY293420.1 coordinate 6,772,065, forward strand.
TTCAAATAATTGTTCAATCACTATCGATGTGAAAAAAATCAAAGAAATTTTCAACAAAAATTTAAACAAAAAAAAATTTTTTTGAAGAAAATTTTTCCATCCACAATAAAAAGGAAGAAACAAATAAAAAAATAATATTTAAAAAAATTCAAGTCTAGATCGAAGTGAGAGTCCGAAGTCAAGGTCGGAGGCAAGGTCAATTTTCAAATATTTTGGTCTCGAACCCTGGAAAAAAAAATTTCATTTTACGAGAGAAACGAGTTAGGGCAATTATTGTCGTCGGCGAAAGTTGTCAGCCAATGTCGCCGGCGTTTGTCGCTGGCATTTGTCGCTGGCATTTGTCGCCGGCGATTGTCATCGGCGTTTGTCGCTGGCGATTGTCTCCGGCGTTTGTCACCGGCTCGCCGGCGTTTGTCGCTGGCGTTTGTTGCCGGCGTTTGTCTCCGGCGTTTGTCTCCGGCGTTTATCGCCGGCGATGTTTTCGACAAACTTCTTGCATAAGTCTTGGCAAATGTCGTCCGCAAATGTGTCGGCAAATGTCGTCGGCGATTGTCGTCGGCAATTGTCGTCGGCGAATATCATCGGCGATTGAAAAGATTCAAGTCGAGATCGGAGTGAGGGTCCGATCAAGGCCGAAGGTGCAAGGTCAATTTTCGAATATTTTGGTCTCGGACCATCTAAAAAAAAATTTTTCATTTTACGAGAGAATCGGTTAGGGCAATTGTCGTCGGCGAAAGTCGTCAGCCAATGTCGCCTGCAATTGTCGCTGGCGTTTGTCGCCGGCGATTGTTGTTTTTGATTTGAAAAAAATTTTAGGAAAATTTTCCCAGTCACAAGAAATGGAAAAAATCAATCGTAATGAAATTTCATTAGCTTCAACCATTCAGTTAATTAATGCTTACCTGGACTCAATTTATGAATTTTCAAGAGCAGCTTTTACTCTTCAAAGCGGAAATATGTAAACAAATTATTTAATTTAATTATTATATTTGCAAATTTGCTATACACTAAATAACAGGTATAGTCCCGTTAAGAACCTAGCTATATTGCTATACTTTTGGAAATATTAATTGAAAACGCATTTCTTTCGATACTTTTTCGATACTTATTCTCAACACTTTAAGGATAAAACTTACTGAGCTCAAAAATAAAATAGCAATTCATGTTTATTTTTTCATAACATTCTGAGCATGGGCCACTTTAGAATCGCTCATGATGGTGAGAATGGTAATCAAGAGGTGGTTTCCAGCAAATCATTATCGCTGCCAAACCTAGTGCAAATGAGAAAGTCACGCACTTCTATTGTTTACAGGGCACTCGGTATGTCATCATAGCTTAATTATTTCTAGTTCAAGCTCTCGTCTTTTAATAACTGTCTTTGTTCTCTTTTCAATGACTCTCCAACCACAGATTCTAATAAATATCATGTTCTCTAATAATAGCTCAGCATTTCGTCATATTGCAATGCGGAAAATGCGTTACCCTATTCATACATAATTATGGTAGCGTGAAGAACACGTGACTTAAACTTCATTTGTCTGGGGATGAGAATAAGGGTATTAGTTATTTGACGCCTCTACGCGTGTGTCTGTTTTTCTTTCATTCGCTTTTTGCCACAAAGATGCGGTGTTTCATTACATTCACTTCGAGCGTTTGATATTTGACCAGTACATGTTTAATCTGTTTCATCTCTCCGCACATTGATGGGAGAAGTGACAATCCTTGTAACAGCACGTAGTCGAATCTATCATTACTGGAAATTCAGCAAAAAACGTGGGAATATTACTTTCTCAACGAACAACCCAATGTTTTGTTCATCTATAAAGTCTGTATGGAGATATCGATCAGGAAAAGGCAATGGACTGATGACATGTTAGTGGCTAGTGGCAAGACCAAACTAAAACTTAAATGAATATTTCCAATAAAAAATGCATCATGAATAAAATTATCGCAAACTTGATCTTATTATGGAAAGCTATAGGTACAGTATGGCTAAATGATGAGCAATACATTCAGAGATAAAGACCCACTTCAATATCACTATTCACAACCACTACCGATGTAACGGTTGTATTAGAGAGGATGCCCAAAATGCCTTCTTGCCCCAGTGAAAAACAATCTCAACATAACAATTATATCTATGCTGACCTTCCTTGATGCCAGTACTGCATTTGGAAATATTTTCATCTCATGTTAAAAACGTATACAATTTCTGTGAAGGATCATTTATTCTGGAACTATGGATGTCTGCTATCAGTAATATACCAAAGTAATTCTCCTGAAATGCAAAATGCACTGAGGGCCGTAGAGGAATGGTGCAAAAGAGAAGGACTGAGGGCAAACCCCAGCAAAACCACACTCTTTCCCTCCTCACGCAAAAGAATTCTGGGAGGAATGAGAGTACCCACATTCTTTAGCAAATCACCACAAGTAGCTGGTCATGTCAAATAATTAGGGCTGTTTCTGGAAAAGAAACTAACCTGGAACATGCATCTGCAACATGTAACCAATAAAAGTAAATCATCATTCTTGATGTGTAGAAGAGCTTTTGGAAAATCTGGAGTACTGAAACCGAATGTCATGAACTGGTTATACACCGCAAGCATATAACACAGAAACACAGAACAAAGACAGGCAAAATTCAACCTCTGTGAACTTCGGAGACTCGTTTGTCTTTATATCACGAGCGCTATGAGCAGCACTCTAACCGCTGTTATGGAAATCATCCAAAACCTTCCACCTTTGGACATCACAGTCATGTCATAGAATGAGTGCATACAGGCTCATACAAACAGGTAATTAGGGATCCCAACCACAAACTGGGCACACCTAAATCATTCATGAAGTCAACTTTACCGAACTGGAAATGATATCAGACTACATGCTACCATTCAGAACACAGCTCAAGTGGGACAAATGGGACTCGGAAGTAGAAACATCATCATCTGGAAACATAATCTGGTACACAGATGGCCCAATAAAGGTGGTAGGAACTGAAGCAGGAATACATGGAGTGAGGCCAAAAAGAAACGTTATACTTCCACTTGGTAATAACACCACAGTATTCCAAACTAAGACACATGCCATAAGGACATGCATACAGATGAATCCAGTCAGTGGGTATAGAGGAAAACACATCCACATTCTATCTGACATCTAGAGCGCTTTGAAAGCTCTGCATTCAGTACAGATTGAGTCAAAGCAGGTTTGGGAATGCCTTCAGAGCCTCAATGAATTGGCAAAACACAACAAGGTAGTACTTGTGTGGGTGCCTGGACATAGAGGGATAGAAGGTAATGAAAGGCAGACCAACTTGCAAGACGTGCATCCGAATTACCAGATCCAGTGTTTTCAATTAGCAAAACCCGATGCAGAAACCTGATAAATGAGTGGAAGAAAACAAAACACCAAACATATTGGGACCAAATCGAAGGGCAGCCATGGTGAGGCACTTAAGCCAATCACTGACAACTGATATTCTCATCCTAAACAGATCAAAGATACGCACAATTACCGAGTTACTTACCGGGCATTGCGGCCTTAGGAAACACCTGCACGCTATGGGAATAAACAGAGAAACCGTGAAGTGCAGACTTTGTGGTGACGAGGAGGAAACAGCGTTTCACATCATCTTCAGGGGCATGGATTCAAAAACCAGCACGATCACCGACCCTATGCATGGGATCACACGTTAAAAGGTAAGGGCTACGTCTTCCCTAGCTCGCACAAGTATTTCGAAAACTTTTGAGGGTTGCTCGTGAGGATGCAGCCGGTTGACGGTAATAGCAATCTTAACAACTTCAACAATATCAATAACTGATTTTTGCTTCGTTTTCACTATCATTATATACTCAAATATCGGTCTGATGTCGAAATTCGTACGGACAGCCTTTCCTTTGTGTATTATTGAAACATGCTCAACAATGCTTCCTCGGAAACCAGTCACTATATTCCTCGCATCCGACTACAGAGGATTTGTGTCTGAAACATTGACTGGATGAGTCCTTTCATCCTTTGCCGAGCACTGCACCATTCTAGTCCTCTTTTTTCTACCAAGTACAACTATTTTTCGGGCATGACGTCGCTCTTTGCATTCATTATGGGACAACAAATAAAAAATATCATTGAGCAGAATCTTACAGCCTTGCATCTCATTAACGTGAGATCCCAAATAAAAAGAATTTATTTCTAAGCATCTTTGCCTTTTTGTTCTTTGAAATCTGTGAAGATACCGAACAGGGCCGGCTTAAATGAATCAGTTAGTGCAGGTGGCCATTTATTATAACCGTCGAAAACAGTTTGGGGAAAACATTCGAAAATGTTGAAAATTTATCACGTGCCGCTAATGTCAGTAACTGTGTCACATTTCTCAATTTTCGGATGTCATCATGCGTGAATTGCAGTATGCATGACCAATTCGAAAAATCCAGACTGGTCTTTCTTTGGATATAGGCCTTTTTCCGTGCGATATACGTTACTTGCCTAAGTGGTCGTAGGATAAATAAATTTTGTTGTTGTAATAGTCTTAGATACAAATACTGTGGGTTTATTGAACTCTTGACTTTCTTTTAAGTTAGTATTTGAGTGCTTTGGTTGAAATCATGTTATCAAAAAGCTTTTATAATCTTGAGGAAGAAATTGATAGGGTTGCAAATACCCCAACTTTATCCGGCTGCTTATGTGATTAACGATGTTTATTCACCCTTCAGTAACATCCAAAAAATTTTTTTTCAAGTTCGTTCATTTTCGTATTTTATCTAACATTCGAGTCGAGCGTAATGACCAGAAGCTTGACTGAAAGTGATAAACACGAAAAAATTGAACAAGACAGAAATCCCAAATTCACCGATTACTCTTCGTCTGTCTGAATCGTTTTCTTCTTCTTCGTTGTTTTCGTCGCAGTCGTCGTCTTCATCAATTTCGGCGTCTTCGCCGCTTTCATCACATAACAATGATTTTTCTTTGCCTTCGTTTTTATCGTCTTCGTCGTCAGCGTCTTCGCCATTTTCGTTGTCCCCGTCATCCCCGTCATTGTCTTCGTGCACTTCATTTTCTCCGTCATCACCGTTGTCTTCATATTCTTCATCATCCTCGGCATCTTTGCCATTTTCGTCATCTTCGCTGTCTTTCATCTGCGCCGTCTTCGTCAGCTGCGTCGGTCACCTTCGTAATTTTCGTTGTCTTCGTCGCCTCCATCGTCTTTTGTCTTCGCCGCCTTCGTCATCTTGGCCGCCTTCGTTGTATTTGTCGTTGTTGTTGTCATTGTTTTTGTTATCTACATGGTCTTCATTGTTTTTTTTCACCGTCTCATTGTCGTCTTTGTTATCTTCATTGTCGTCATCGTTTTCGTCATGTTTGTCCTCTGCATCGTCTTCGTTGTTTTCTTCGCCTTCATCACTTTCGACACATTCGTCGTTTTTGTCATCTTTTGTCACCATCACCAGCTTCAACAAAACAACAACAGTGTGACTAAATTCATCACCATATTCAAGTACCACATCAAAATCAGTCTGCCCCCGAGGTGTACGAAATTCCAGTGTATTCAATTGATTTTCAGTTCAATTGAATGTTTCAACCAACCAACGAACTATCAGACGCATTAGGTATTAACACGATCAAAGCTTGTGGATCTGATGGAATTTCGATGATCGTTTTGAAGGAATGTCTCCGGAAAACCTGGGTGATTCGACAAAGTACTAAGCATGTTCCACATCAGTCCAGTGCTTCATTAACTTCACTTTTCTGTCTACCAAGTACTTGAATTATTTATGAACTCACATCGCTTCGGTTATTTCAAGAAAGTCTACTGTTCTCGAAAGTCTACTATTCTCATTTCCGTTGATTCTTAAAAAATGTTTGCTACATACGGAGATTTTGCGGTAGTTTCTAAATTAGCATGTATTTCTATCTAAATTCAACCGTCTGCAATCTTACAAGCAACCTTCAGAAGTCTTCGAGAGACTTGTGCAAGCTAGGGTAGACAAGGTTGTGAAAATTATCAAATACTTGGATTAGATTATCATAAGGAAGTCATGAGTGTATATGGCCTTCCGAAATTCAGTTTTGTATAGAGCGAATGATAGCAAAGTCAGGGATTCTACACAGAGCCAAACCTCAGGGCGCTAAAATATCCCATTCCGCGCCTGATGCTGGAGTCGCTTCACAGGGTGGTGGCCATTAAGACGTAGCTTGAGATATGGTTGAATAACAAGCTACAGAATTATGAAGTAATACGCCGAAAAAGTGTGATGGCTCTTCACTTCTCCGCTGAAGCGATCGTTAGACTCCACGAAGTTCCATGAGGATACTCAATCAATGGAGCGAGAATAAAAGGTGGAAAAGATGCCATCGGTTCCTGTGTTTGATACAACACTGATGCTGCTTGAGATAATTATGCTGTTGAGAGAAAATGGGGAAACGCGTCCTTGAAATATATTGTGGAAGTGCTGGAACTTTTGATAATGATGATGATAATTATCGGGTATTTTGTGAATGTCGTAACATTTCGCATTGCTGAAAAATTTGGAACTCCTGAAAGGGGTTGAATAACTTGTAAAGAAATGATGTTCATTCGGGGGCAAATTCCTTTAGAACGATAAACGAAATTCCATCAGATTCTCTAGCTTTGATGGTGTTCAGACCTAACTAGATGCGTCTGATAGTTGGTTGGTTGGAACATCTGAATAAACTCAAAATCAATTGAATGTACTGGAATTTCGTATTTTGACGGGTGGCTATATTCTGGAGGAAGACTGATTTTGATGTGGTACTCGAATATGGTTTCCATGAATTCAGTTATCACTTATTGCCTATGTAATAACTTTAAATTCAGCAGAACATACCGACAGTATAACTGATCGAATTAAATTCAATGGAATTAGTGAATATTAGTTTGAGGATGTGGCTGAAGCTTATAATGCCAGATGATGAGGACGACAAAGACTACAACGATGACGAAGATGGTAACGGGGATGACGGAGATAATGAAGACGATGATAACAACGACGAAGGCGACGAAAACAGCAAAGACGATGCAGAGGACAAACATGATGAAAACGATGGGAACAGTGAAGATAACAAAGGCCACAAAGACGAAGACGAAAGAGACGGTGACGGAGATAACAAAAACAATGAAGACAATGTAGACGACGAAGACAATGACAACAACAACAACGACGAATACAATGAAGGCGAAGATGATGGAGGCGAAGACGAAAGGTGACGAAGACAACGAAAATTACGGAGGTGACCCACGCAGATGACGAAGACGGCGCAGATGAATGACAGCAAAGAAGATAAAAATGGCGAAGATGCTGAGAACTATGAAAAATGAATGAAATGAAGAAAACTAGGACGACGAAAACAATGATGACTACAACGACGAGGATGACGGGGAAACTAACGACGAAGACGATAAAAACGAAGGCAAACACGAAAAGAAGATAACTTGCATGTGATGAAGGTAACGAAGACGCCGAAGTTGACGAAGACGATGAATGCGATGGAAGCAACGAACAAGAAAACGATGCAGACAGCGACGACGACGACGACGACGAAGGGTAATCAGCCAAACTTTTGGACATTACGCTCTACTCGAATGTTAGATAAACTACGGAAGTGAACACCTGTGTGAAAAGTAAATCGCACGCGTGTAGATGACCTGTCAAATGCGTAATTTCTGTTTACATTTGCCTCTTCAAGCTATCAATTTTATAACTTCTGAGTGGTAAGAACAATCTATTTGAAAATTATAATTTTTTCATCTTCACAATCAGAAAATAGTTGCACTAGTGGGATTCGATCTCGCGTACTACAGATTCCAAGTTCAAAACGTCACATTGTTTTATCAACTGAGTTATCATATGAACGTAATTTTATTCCTACCTACATCTAATTATGAAATTTTTCTCATTTGTAATAATTAATAATAGTAATTATTATTTTGATCTCTTAGGTATTATGGAAGAAACTATTTTGAGGTTGACAAGGAAATCTGGTTTATGTTGTCTAGTTACCATAGCAACGGTTGCCATGGCAATAGTTTTTGCATAACTGACTTCAGCTAATCTCTAACTGATGGAACTACGTAACCACGCATTTCCGCAAAATAGAATTGAAGTTTTTGTTCACTCTTCACCCTAACAACGGTTATCATGGCAATTTATTTTCCATAACTGACTTCAGCAGAACTGAAGCATGCAACTTGACAACCATGCATTTCCGCAACATGGAAATCCAGTATTTGTTTTTTCGTTACACCATATCAACAGTTGCCATGGCAAGAGTTTTTCCATAAATAATTTCAGCTAAACGAATCCAGACCCATTGTAAACTGTGTCTAATTATGATTTTGATCTCGTAGGTATTATGTCGAAAGAAATATTTTGCATTTCAAAATAGATGAGGTTAGTTGAAATAGTTCTGTCAGCCAACTAGATCATATGCATCATATGTCAATAATATCGATATTAGGTGGTAAAATTATCGCGTGGTCGTAGGAAAAATAGTGTACATTACTTGTTACAAACGTTTAGGATTGGTATCTTTCGGTGAAAATAAGAAATTTTTTCCCATAAGCATGTGTTATAACTCAAAAGTCTTTCGGCTGATTTTGATAAAATTCGATTATTCAAAATAATGAGTGGCTTCTTTTAGTGTAGTTGAAATAAAATTATTTCCAGTGGCGTCCCACTGTAATTTTTGCCGTACCGCCAAATAGAAAAATTGATGGACGTTCCTGCAAAGTTTTTATATATCATGTTTTCGTTTAAAATCGTTAACTCCATTTCTTTTTTTGTTAAATTTCTGTCACAATCGCTTTTGTTTTTATCTGTGGCTGTTTCACTTTCTAATCTAATAGTTAGTACTATTGGCATGGTGAATTCAGGCAGTGAATCACTATTTGTCTGACACAGTTTTCGTTTCAGTTCAGGGAGGAGGAAGGGGATGACAAGAAATCAAAAAATACGCTCCTCCCTCGACTGCTTGACATTGACTGCATGGTATCGATACAGTTGAAGGACGGAAAACCAATACGTGTATGAGTATCACGCCTTCTGTGTGTTATAGAAAACTCTCCAAATGACAGTTCATTTCACTCATAATAACCATTTATTTCACGCCTTACGCAACGTCATGAAGCCATGTGTTGTTAGTGACGTCCTTAGACGCCCCGGGCGTCGGCCCTTCTAACAACCCTAACCCACAGTTCAACCAAGTATAATTATTTTGTCATAAATATAATATATGGTATCAGAATGGAAAAGTGTGGCAAATTTGCTGGTGGTTTGATTAGGCATAGTGAATTCCTCTCCTGTCTATGGCATTCAAGTTGTTTTATTCATTCATATCAGGGTGATACGGGTTGAAAACAATGGAGGATTTGGCGACCCAAAATTCAGTCTTATTATTCACGATTAAGGGCAATCTATCAAGATGATTGTACTGCCCTTGTATCAACAATTGAAGACACATGAATTGTCAGTATTTCGCAAACCATCACAATTTATTACAACTTTACCGACCCATATCACATGAAATAGTGGCTTAAAACACTAAGAAACAGATTGATAATGATGAACATCATTACATAAACGGTGGTTGAAAATGGTTATGAATTTTATTCGATGAATAGTTTCTGTCCAAGAAGCTGTATAAAAAAGCAATTCAAAAAGTTTATTCTCATCTCAAAGACCACCAATGGTTCAGAGTCTTTACTTATATTGGAGAACCAAGTAATTGATTGTATCAATCATAACGTATTTTTCTAAATAGTTATCGATATGGACAGTGATGATGATGTTATTGATGTCTTTGAACATTTTTTTTGTAAATTACTCTGATGTTTGATAAAAGAGCACAGATAAATTAAAAAAAAAATCCCAAGAATTTAGTGATAGAGAGAGATATATACTTCATTGTTTCGTAATCTACAGTGTGTCCCAGCTAAAACTTGTCACCCCCCTAATATCCGAACTCATGAAAAAAATTGAAAATCGCTCAGACCCGTCGATTTTTATTTCAAGGGGGAACACTTTCACCAAATACACCATCATTGTGTTGTCAACCCCCTCAACCCCAGCACCCCCTACTTCAGAATTTTCAATGGGACTACTATACTTGTGATACATCATTTTGAAGGGAATTCAATCCCAAATACATCGGTGTACTGAAATTGAGGATCGATCAAGTGTTGTTGAAGTTTTAATGAAAACTAAGTTTTATCCAGATATTTAAATTTTTCATCACCTCAAATGTTAGCGTCGTAAGAAAGGTTCACTGTGGGTACGCCACTGTATTGAAAAATAATATGCTGTCAGAAATAATAGTTTCGAAGGTGAGACAGACGTTTTTATGAAAAAAAAATTGCCCTCATGTGTTTTTGTATACGCATATCTTTGTTTACGCCTTGGTAATTGATGTATTCGAGTCACTGCATTCAACAATTTGAAAACATTCGAAAATGGTTTATACTGTACAAGAGAGAATATCCATTGAAGCTGAGTATTTTGAAAATGGACGATGTGCTAGAGCTACGGCTCGAAGTTTCAATGAAAGTCATCCAGAAAACACCACATCATATCAGTACGTGCTTCAATTGATGAATAAGTTCTTGGAGTCGGGATCAGTGCTGAATAAAAAACATGAACGAGAGAAGCCTAACATTCAATCGTTAAGACAACTTGAGACTATTTCTGGAGTTTCGAAAAGTAGCGTACATCGAATTCTGAAAGACGCAAAATTCCATCCTTATAAAATGCAGAATGTACAAGAATTGAATGAAGATGATCCTGACAGACGTACAGAGTTTTGTGAAATCATGAGTCAATTATTGATTGGTGATAATAATTACCTCTACAATGTGTGCATTTCTGACGAATCTTCTTTTTATTTAAATGGACGTGTGAACAGGCACAACTGCAGATACTGGAGTGACGTAAATCCCCATTGGTACAGGGAAACTCATTCACAAACTCCCCAGAAATTGAATGTTTGGGCTGGTATTCTGGGAGACCATATTGTAGGTCCATATTTTATTGATGGTAACCTCAACGGACAAACGTATCTTGAACTTCTTGATACAACTGTGAACCCCAGAATCACTCAGTTACTTGAAGACGATGATAGGTTACTTGACGGTCAGCTCACCTTTCAACAAGATGGAGCTCCTCCACATTTTGTTGCACCTGTACGTCAATTTTTAGATGATAATTTTACAGGGCGATGGATTGGAAGGCGAGGACCAATAGAATGGCCGGCTAGATCTCCTGATTTATCACCATTAGACTTCTTTTTATGGGGTCATTTGAAATCCAAAGTTTATATTACCCAGCCAACTTCTCTTGATGATCTACGCAGGAGAATTGTTGTGGAGTGTCGTGCAGTGACTCCAGAAATGTTGGAACTGAATGGTTCACATTTTGAACCTTTCATACGATGATAACATGTTAGGTGATGAAAAATAAAAATATCTGGAAAAAATTAGTTTTCATGAAAACTTCAACAACACTTGATCGATCCTCAATTTCAGTACACCGATGTATTTGGGGTTGAATTCCCTTCAAAATGATGTATCACAAGTATAGTAGTCCCATTGAAAATTCTGAAGTAGGGGGTGTTGGGGTTGAGGGGGTTGACAACACAATGATGGTGTATTTGGTGAAAGTGTTCCCCCTTGAAATAAAAATCGACGGGTCTGAGCGATTTTCCATTTTTTTCATGAGTTCGGATATTAGGGGGGTGACAAGTTTTAGCTGGGACACACTGTATATTACAATAGTTTGTATTGACTAAAATAAATATATACAGCTTTTAACGCAGCCAATATAGTTACAAACACATTAATTTGTACTTGTATGAATATATTTGAGTCGCACTTGCTGATGAAAAAGACATTAATTAATTAATTAATAATCGATCTTGAAACACTGTGAATATGACATTTCTGAAAATGGCTTCAGCTATCTTACTGTAAAAAAGATCATGATCCCAGTGATGTCGAAAACTTCTGACCAGTAGTTTATGTAAACTATTCAGAAGTAGCTACTAATATTGAGCATTAGCTTAAGATAGTATACATGTTTGTATATTAAAATTTTCTATTTGAATAAATATTATTGATCAATATTAAATAATTAATCAATAAAATATAATATTTTTCATCTATACCAGGGTTCTCTAGGTAAAAGAACCGGAAAATCGGAGTAATATATAAAATACAAGGTGGCTAATTAAAAACGAAACAGGCCTCATTTAAGAATTTTGATGTTGAATTTGAAATGTAAGTATCTGCGAACAATCACTAACGGTAAAAAATTTCAGTTATTCGAGATGAGTAAATGTGTTAATTTAGTATTTTTTGTTTGACGTTGATCTGTTGCGCTTTGTTATTACTTTTGTATAAAACACAGAAGGATACAATACACACAATACAGATGATACACACAATACACACCTGAAATTTGTGAATTCCAAATGATTGGCTAGTATTGTATTTTGAATTGTTGGTCAGTAGTTCTATAAATCGTGTTTTTGAAAATCAAACACTATGGTTGATTCCTTTGCGGAAAGCGTAGATATCATTTCGCTTTACTCGATAAACAATTAATTTTCCGATAGAACAGCTCAGCTATAGTATGTTCTAGAATTAGTGAACGAATTTCAACAGACAGGAAATGTAGCAAATGGAAAATGATTATTATTATCATTGCATAATATTCTATAATAGGATCTGCTTCACTCAAATAATTTTTCTCGAAGGATTCCTTCGACAGGAAGTGTCCTTTCGCCGATTTTATGAAAGCGCATCCACGCGTGTGATATAAATTCATCTTACGCTTCCGGTTTTCCTCAAATCATCGAAAAGAACAATATCACGGCATAACAAAAACCTCGGTAAGCCCTTGGTTTCTCTTATATGCAAGCGCGGATTTGTATGGTATTAAGGGATAAGAGGGTCCTGATTCGACGTGTAATGTGTACGATATATACACTTTGAAGTTAGACATCGTCAAAGAATCTTTTGTTATCTGTCACTTATTATTACGTTCATTTGAGACTTCACGTCTCTATGGGCGACAATGAGTTATTTCCTGCTTTTTAATTATCGGGAAACCTTTGAGTTTAATTATTTCATGACTTTAATCTAACCCTATATAGCGTTTTTCTCCCTTACAGTGTCGAGGAAGATACAATGGCAGTTCCCTTAATCCCACTGTAAATACTCCCCAATTATATTTTTTATAAACGGTTTTATTTGAAATCGTCGCACCATACTCCGGATCTTTTTCCTTTGATATTTGCTTTCTTTGCGATCTTTTATTTTCAGGAGTTTTCGGTTATTTTTTTGTTGTAATTCCAGAATTAATTAAAAGCGTTCCGAAATATATAAAACGCTGTGCATTGTTGAATGACTTTTCCAAATTATGTTGCATGACTTCGAAATTTTATAGTACCAGAAAATTTACGGAATGTTGGCCAATATTTTATGAGCTTGAGTTTTAGAAAACAGTTTTTAATTTTCTCTATATATTCAAATTTCCAACAGAACTTCAGTGCAGTAGAACAATACAAAATAGGACTGAAAACTCATTCAAAGTCATAGAAAACTACATGATCACCAAAAAGTACGTCATTATTCAACGCGTATATCGCCAATAAAGCTTTCTATGAATACGAAGAACTCATTATTGCATGAAGTTTACTGAACCGGAAGCAATAATAAGAAAAACAACCGTCCTTTGTGGGGGACATCATGTATACAAGTCAGAACCGACATACCAGTCCCCTGGGCACACGGAGACGGTTCCTTACTGCTGATTGAATCAGAAATAGATGAAGATGCGAATCTACTGGGGGTAGCAATAAGATACTTCAACCGAACTAGCACTGTCGAAATGAAAACAGCAGATGTTGAAACCTTGCCATAACGCTTCTTCCGGATTTCGAGGACGTCATAGTATTCGCCCCACGCGAACCAACCCATTATCTAGGTAGGACAGATCAACAACCTGACTTACTAGATATAGCACTGGTACAGAGCATTCCAACCATGATGGAAATCTCCGTGCTAAATATAGGATCCCCAGGTCACAATCTCCTTCTACTAACTATAGAAGAAGAGGTGGAGAATATAGCTCCTGTGACGAAGGAGATTGTTTACCGGTCCAGATACCAACAGACCTTCGATAACCACATGAACCTTCCTAAGGTCGACACAAAGTAGCAGGTCGAAACCACCGTTATCGATCTGAATCAGACCACCTGCAATGCCATGAAGCGAAGTTCGAAAGATAAAAAAATAATCTACTCACCAAATTCGAATCTCAAGGAGGGTTCCCACGGGAAACTATGGAACTAATCAGGCAAAGACGCAGACTGAAAACACGATACCAAAGGATACTAACCCCCGGAACCTTCGACAGTTCATCCTCGTGACTAGACAGCAGAGAGAAAAACTGAAGCTTCTCAGGACACCACAGTAGAACGAACGGTTGGATGGGTTGAACATGGAAGACATTTCCATCTGGAAGATGCATAAATTTGTAAGACAAGGCAAAAAAAAAGATGCTCTACGGTGAGATGAAACTGGTTTTAACAAACGCGGACGAGGCCGAAGCATTCACGGACTCCTTTGAACACCAGTGCCGTGAAAACAAGATCGAATATACAAGCGAGGTTGAGAACATGGAAACTCACGTAGACAGGATAGTTAGACAGCTACGAAGGACTGACGACTCACACATTATCCTAGAGCCAATATTCCGAGAGAAAGTGAAGTCCATCCTCAGGTTCTCTGCAACCTGGGAAGCACCAGACCCTGACTACATACCAGTCTGCTGCTGTGGAAGCTTTGCTAAGAAAAAACATAGTCGCCCTAGCCAACATCATTAACGCCGCTCTGCGACTCATCTGGAACTTTCAGATACTTCCCAGACTGGAAGGTATCTGCTATGATCATGATATCGAAGCTAAATCAAAACCACATCTTCCCACAGAATCATCGCTCCATCAGGCTAACAAGTCCATGACTGGAGCACTGAATATTTTGCCGGATGAACAGTTCAGATTCATACACGGACAACTAACGAAACTTTGTACAAGCCGCATGGTCGAAGCATCAGTGAAAGGCTGAAACCGCACTTCAAAGGGACACTTCACGGTTGTAGTTGTCTTGTCTTAGACGTCTCAAAAGCATTCGACATAGCCTGGCATGAAGCACTAATAGCGAGACTGATAAAAGAAGGCAGTAGGACTCATCAACTTTTTTTTGAGAAACCGGAGATAACGATGCATGGTCAAAAACGAACTCTGGACTCTAAGAAGAACAGAGGTGGGAGTCCTGCAAGGAGCGATGTTATCATCACACCTCTTCACGATATTAACGGCTGCCATGCCTAGAGCAGAAAACGAAATGACAACACTCTGTTCCTAGAGTCATTTCATGGCGAGGGAAATTACTGTTTTCTGACATATTATTTACTATGGAGGTTTTTTATACGTTCAAAACCATTAAATTTCAGTATGACAGTCGTGGAGGGGGGGTAACTGTCCCATTTCTCTTGTTAAGAATAGAGGCCTTTTAGACAGATCAGCATACGCATATCTCGGAAATGGTCTACCGGGCAGTCCACAACCCGGAGGAACCGCCCATGAGAGCGACGAACGAAAGGAGGCTGACACTAACCAGCATTTAAACCTGCATTTCCTCCCAGTGTCAACGCTTGAGGTTGCAGCAGCAGCCGTCACAATCATAGCAGTAACCACAACAGCAGCAACCTTAGCTATAGTGCCTTTCCCAACTACACAATCACGAACCCTCCTCTCGGTAAACCAACATGGTCAGGCAATTATCATTTCAGGGTTCATTGAACTCAAAAAAAGTTCTCCCTGCTGAAGCAGAACTGAGACGAGATGGTCAAATTTCGGACTGTCGTGATCCTGATGTCAACGAAGGCATTCATGGTGAATGTTGCCAAATTGATAGCAAGCTTCTGATTCTCATCAATTTTCTCCACAATCATCAGTTCAATGCAATGTTTCTGTATAAACCAAATTCCGAACGTACAAATAGAAAAGTAGCTATCGTTTCTTGTACAGCCGAATGCTTCCAAAGCAATCAAACATGGAACAGGTTGGTGCACCCAGATATGTGGAACATGCATCCCTTCAGCTACGATTTTTGTTCACTGACACAGGTTTGGACGATATGCTCAAAGCCGGTAAAAAAGTCCTACTGGTGGAGAATAAAATTCTCCAGGAGTCCAGAATAGCACTGCGTCAGCTCGACGAAGGTATACAGAAAGACGCTCTGGGAATATTCCACAAACGATTACCGAACTCACTATCCATGGGCTATCCATCGATCCGATTTTTATCAATGACATGTCATGACTATACACAACACCAGGACTCACCTATAATCACACTGCTGCTATCTTCACACTCATTCAACAACGTAAACGCGAATTGACAAAGAAAACGTACAAATACGCGACAACAGACTTGAAGATATCAGAGACATTTCGAATCAATAACCATTGGTCAAACTACTCGCAAAAGACAAAATCAGTACAGTAAGAAGAATAAGAATAATTGAAAACATAATAACAGAAAGCATTTACAGTAGGACCCTTTCGATGAGATCCAAGAAATTGTTAAGCAACTGCCAATAACAAAGCTCCAGTCGTGGATCGGTTTTATGCACTTCTCCTCAGGAACCTGTTGAGGAAATTCCTCGTCTAGCTGAAATACTTTATCTACGTCATTATCAAATGCCAACAATATTAAACTGATTGCGGCAGATATTGTCCTAAACTTGAAGCAAGGCATGCATATTAATCGGTTGGAAAGCTATCGTCTGATCTCTGTGATCAGTTTGGTCGCTAAGACGATTAACATACTCCTGCGTTTCGTAAATCTTGAGAAAAGGCTTATGCTTCACCCAAGACTTACTAGAAGAAACAGTCCGGCTTTGAAAGAGGAAGTAGAACGTCTTATTAAGTAGCCAGGACCGTCAACGACTTCAATCAACCACGGAACACGGCCATTCATATGACTTCCGATCTGAGGTCGGAAAAATTTGGCAATGTGAAAATGTCAGGTCATAGATAAAAGAGAGCAAGGGCACTGATCTGCGTTTGTAAGATACCTGGGGGTACATTCCAACCATGACTTACAGCTTGTATTCTGCAACCCATCGAATACTCAGTTACCGTTAATTGAGAAGATGTAGCATAATAGGCTACTCAGAATGGTCAGGAACAATGAAAGAAAAACTAGACTGGACGTTTTGCTCGCTGATATCCAACTTTCCTGGAACTTGTATATATACTTGGTTGTACAAGCATTTCACACCTGAGAGCTCTCTCACGAGGGACATTACCAGTGTCGAGTGTCCAAGTACAGTTTTAACAAATATATGTATGAAAATTTGGTCTGTTTTAGTTTCCATAAAAAAAACAAAAAAAGGCCTGTTTGTTTCTTTAGTTCGCTTTGATGTTCTGGAAAAAGTCTTCATTTGTTGTGTTGAGAAAAACAGTCTGGCAGGAAATCATGGTGGGGTGAACTGATGTATTTCTTCACGTTATTGAGAGTTGTTGAAGTTTACCCAATAACTGCTATGTTCCTTTTTTCCCCTACTAACAGTGAACCATATACGTGCTCAAATCAATAACTTATTAGAAATAATCGCTCGAAAAAGGGTTGGAACCACTTCAAATCATTCGAGAAAGAATTGCCAAAATTTCCTATTGTAATTCAATCAACAACCGATATCGAACAAAAAAACAAAGCTAATTGTTATGATACATATTATGAGTGACCAATTACCCAGTATACTCTTTCAAGAACACCTCAACGATATGAGGAGGTTGAATGGAGTGCTCTTACGCGGGGTATTTCAGAAGGACCTTTCGATTTTGGAAACAATGGAATGGTGAAAGAACATGCCTCTATTAGATTCTCTGAGTTTTCAACTAGAATTCGTCATATTAAGGCCGATTCGGATACATGCGTGCACATGCAAGTTTTTCCAAGCACGTGCGATTTACACACATATGCATTTTTGACCCTTGTGCCTGAAAACTACTTGACAATCCTCCAGAGCCGCATCAGTTGTTCAATGCATCCCACTTTGAGTAATATACAGGGTGTACCAAATTAAGTCGGCATCATTGCCAACTCCGTTATTATTGATGCTACGAATTCGGTTGAATGGGCAAACTAGTAGCATTTTTAATGGCCTTATCGAAGCTGAAAACAAAAAAAAATTACATTCGCGTTTTCAGAATATCTCTTAAAATGATATTTCTTTCAATGGAACACCCTATATTTTTTCATGCATTTCGATTCGTAATAACATTCTCAACAACAAAACTCATTTGACTTTTTCCTGTCTGGTGAACAAGGGGGCCACTTAACAGAACCATTTGTAGCAATCCATCTGTGCTGTTGCTCATTCCTGCTGAAAATAGATCATCTGACGAGCCTATATCAAGATCATCGAAAAACTCTTCCGACACTCTTGTTAATAAAATAATGTAACGGGGTCCGTTCAAAGAACTATGGAAGGAAAATGGACCGATAGTTCTTCCTCTAAATAGACCACACCAAACATTATTACTAAATTGTCTTTGCGGATTGTGGGGATGGACTAGAAATGGATTCTATCTACTTCAATAATGAATTTTTTTTTATTATACATCCCACGATTTGAAAAATGAACCTCATTGCTCCATATAATATTTCTATAGAAGTTTGAATCTTGTCTGCATTTAATCATAAACCACCGACAAAATCCCAATCGTCTCTCAGGATCACCAGGTTCTAGTGTTTGCACTGGTCTTAACTTATTAGGAGAAATTCGTTGAATACCAAACAGTGGAATAGCTATTTCTCTAGATAAATCTCTGATGGAATTATTTGGTTTTCGTCAAAGTAGGATTGAACGTCAATTTCTGTATCTTCAGATATTACAAAACGTTTTATAGTTCTCCTTTTCTCAAAAACTTTTTCATTGTTCCTGAATCGACGGTGAAGCACAGCAAAAAAACGTTGATTAGGTAATTTACGATCGGGAAACGAATTGTTGTAGTGTTGGAGTGCTCTTGCGCTATTTTTATGGCAAACCAAGTAGAATATTTGACAAACAGTATTTCAACAAAGTTTCAAGGCAACTTGATTGCTCATAATAATTATGTTTTATCGAATCAAACACATTTTTTCCAACCACATTCATATGACCCTCCAGTATTTTCTGTTCTGTACAAAAACGGCTTCAAAGTTATCATCACAGCAGACATATTTTGATTCACAAAATAAATGTGTCTAGCAGAATGAATTTAAGATGGAAATTATCGTTTTCTACATCAATGCCAAATAGCTCAGTGGTATAAATTGAGTGGTGCGACATTGATGATCTCGGGTTTCACGAGTTCACATCCCAGCGCAATTTTTTCTCTTTACTGTCTTATTTTGCTATTAGTACCAAAATATTGTCATTCGTATAAGTACCAAAATTGGGTGTTTGGACAATCATGAGGTTTTATTTGCCAGAACAAAGAAATTTTTTGTACAAGTGAAAGAAATAAATATTTCCACATAAGTCGCTCATTTTCCACTTAAGGAAGAAAGATGATATGAGCTTTGTTGTTGAGAATATTATTACGAATCAAAATGCATGAAAAAATATTGGGTGTTCCATTGAAAGAAATCATTTTTATTTTTATTTTATGAAATATTCTGAAAACGCGACTGTAATTTTGTTTGTTTCCGGCATCGAGAAGGCCATTAAAAATGCCATTCAACCGAATTCGTAGCATCAATGATAACGGACTTGGCAATGGTGCCGACTTGATTTGGAACATCCTGTATACTGATGCTAATCCAGTATATTTTAATTCGGTGTGAATTTATTGGAATCCCATGCTGATTTCCGTTTTAGAATTCAATTGGTACTAGCACTACACTGTTTGAAACCTTTGATGTGGTAATAAATATACCAAGTTTTATCCCGACACCAAACTGCTATTTCTCTACTTCTCGGCACGTGTTTCAGTCCGTTTCCAAGTGACAATTTACAAAAAATCAATGATAGGATAGAATTTGTAATAAAATTATGAGTGTGCCTTGCATATTTTTATCTTCTCCCCCTCCTCAGTTTTTCATTGATCACCTCTAAATAACCTTGAGATTTCTGCTGTGGCAACAAGGAGAAAGTTTCCCTTTCGTTCTCATTCAAATCACTCTTCAGCTGAACGTGTTACGGGAATAATCATGAAACAAAAAACGAACTTATCAGCCTGACCTACATTACTCCCCTATATGCTCTTGAAGGTGCATAAAAGAATATATGCGTTTTGTTCTAGTGAAGGGAGATTTTTTCCCGGGAATATGGTGGAATGAAGAGCAATATGACGTACAGTCAGCATCAAAATATGATCATTTACCGTATTCTATCAACGTACGACATGGTAAGATATTATCCTTCATTCTCATTATTTCAGAATTTGAGAGCAGGTGACGATCAAAGGACAAATGATCTTACCGAATTCATATCATCCAAAATTCAGGAAGACAAACATTTTTCACATTAAGTGATTTCGACGAATGAGGCAAAATTTATGAAAAATTCGTCGGGGGACGGTTTCACAAACTCTTTCAATAACCATGCCAAATTGTCCTGAAATAATCAACAAATTTAAGTCATGTTCATATTTACATTCTGAACGGGACATGATACAAAGTTTCACTACGCTTAGACGCAAATTATTAGCAAATATTGTCTGTTAACACTTCAGCATTTTTTTTGTCGATTCTTCCAAAAATGCTCCTCTAATTTTTTAGGGTTGAAAAAAAAAAAAAAGAGTTACGTAATTTTCGAGATAGCCCAATTCGGCGCCAATTTCTGAGCAACCCGTATAATTTTTTTGAAAAGTTTCCAATATTTAAGAAACTTCAGGCTTTATTCAGGAAAAGTCTGTCAGTTTTTGATCTGACGCTCTTTCTTTACAAAACATACTGCATCTGTCAGATATTTCAAAACATAAAAAAACTGAAAACTGACGCACTTTAGACATATGGTTTTTCCCAACAAGGTTATATTGGAATTCTTCAAAGATTCTGAAAATGCATTAAAAAACAGGTTTCATAAAAAAAACTCAGTTGGAGTCCGCTTCCAGCATACTTCCGGTTCATCTGCTAGTCGTATACAACTGATGATATTTTATCTGTAATGAGCTCCTCGGAACACTCTCGTATACACATTTTTGAAATATACTCCCATTAGTTTCCCATAAACATATCGACTCGGTTCATTTTGATACACCCTGTACACGTTGAGAACAAACTCACTAATAATCTATGACTCATTACTTAGAATATTGTCCACAGATTTCTCACTGCAAAATCATATCTGCCTCCGTGCAAATCGAAAGTATTTTCAAATATTCGTGGGCTAAAATAATATGGCAAATCTACACCTACACTACTTTCTTCGCAAGTGAAATTTTCTATGTGATCACTTTTCGTCAAACAGATAATCATTATGAAGTAGACAGTGTTTAAGTGGAGTCTATTCGATCGTAAATTGTTGTGTCATGTATTGTCAAAAATATGCGTTCTTGATCATCATCGTTGGCCTCGTTAACAACAGCGTTTTGATAGTTGCTATTTCGCAAAATGAAACAGCTGAAACATTGGGGTGAGTCCTTCGTCGTTTCTATATCATCAGTGTGTTGTTCGTAGTATGGCAAATAGTGAACTATTATTCAGTTCAGAACAATAACATTTCATAAAGCATTAATGTCACAAAAAGAACACTATTTTTTGTCCGGCATAGAGTTGGATATTGGAAAACAAATTATATATTTACAAAAAAATTCACTCATCATTAAAATCAGTTCGTTTTTCCAAAGCGCAAACAAAAGTCACAAGACTAATAAGTTTTTTTGAAATGGCTCAAGAGTGTGTGAAGTTAGTCTTTGTTATCGACAAATTCAAAAATTATTCGAAGAAGATCCATATGACTGAGATACAGCCACCCACTTGAAAAAAAAATCATCGATTTTTTGTAATAATTTCCCTACCACCCAGTGTCAAGTCACAATATACTTTATTGTCGAAAATAATATACGAAACATGAAATACACATAAATATGATAAAATACATTTCAAAAATACAAGAAATACAAAGAACATGTAACAAAACATAGAAAACAAAATTTTACATTTCATGATGTTCATAACTTCATATTGAAGTCGATATGCAGTCGGAATTCTTTTCTGGAACCCAGAGATGGCGCTGCAGTATTTTTTTTAGAGATTCCCAATTTGATTGAACGGATTTTTCGATTCAATTGGGCAAGGACTATGAAACCGGTACGGAGTTGTTCCCCTAATTAAATCGAAAAATAATTTCAGCTTTGATATTTAAAAAGCATTGTAAAGTAGTTCTTGTAGAAAATTCTGCCAACTATTAAACAGATATAATTCAACAGTCGTACGGGGCATAAGTTGTTTTCTGTTGGATACTTGCCGATGACAATATCTATAGCATAGGTTTTTTGCGGTAGATTTGGATTGGGTAATCCACCGTTTTTCTCAATTAATTTTGGTCTTTCGTCAAGTAGTGACGCCACCCTTCATAATTACAAAAAAAAACATAAAGAAAGTCATGGAAGATTATTAATAGGCCTTTCCTACAGAAAGATCGTAAACTGAACTTTTGAACTTTTTGTTATCTGTTATATTTTTGAGGATAGTAAGAAAATGGTTGAATAATTCAATACTTTCATAAATCAGAAAATATTTGGTTCAAGCGGATTTGGGAATAAGTAAATAATGCGGTCCTATCTGGATCTGTCACAGTTAGTTCCACGAGTGTAGGTATATGCTGGTTTTATTTTGAAAAAATTTATTTTTTGGAAACAAAGGTTACAATAGGCCAGAATTTGCCTGAATCAGACCTGAAGTTTGCTTACTCAATGACTGGAAACTTAAGAAAATTATATTGAAAGAAATAACTGAGAATAGGAGCCCTTTTGACATATGATATTTCGGATAAAGTTATTTCGGAATTCAACGTAGTTTTAAAAAATGCATTAAAAACAGGGTTTTTCATAAAAAAAACAGATTTGGAGTCTACTTCCGGTGTAGAGATTTAAATGACTGGGGATTGCTATAAATTTGAAGTTCCATAATTCAATCATTGTCAAATTATTGCGTTCCGTACATCAACTGATCGAGTATTACTGAAATTTTTTGTTAATATTTCATTTTTTTTTTCATGTTGGATATCACCTAATTTCAACTCATTTATCACGTTAATTTTCATTCATTATTGACCATTACTATTATTTATTAAGTTGACTGATTTCGAGTAGTCGTCTGCAAAGTTGGGTTATTGAAAGAAAATGTAATCGATTGAAAACTATTTAGCAAAATATTTAGTCAGTAGCAGAGAACTTTAAACGGC
This sequence comes from Chrysolina americana, assembly GCA_958502065.1. NCBI lineage: Eukaryota > Metazoa > Arthropoda > Insecta > Coleoptera > Chrysomelidae > Chrysolina > Chrysolina americana. The sequence continues at coordinate 6,795,538 of OY293420.1, forward strand.
TTCGACCCAAACCCTATGAATGTCGACTAGAACTGTATTTTAGAAATTCATTGTTTGAGAACATTTTATTGCTTTCAGACGTCTCCTGGATTTTGCACTACAAAGTCGTCAAAACTTCGGATATGATCCATATCTAGAGCAGAATGCCATCCATGCACCAATTCATTCGTACTATCAGAACAGCTTTCCACCTGCAAACTACCCTGATTCTCTCTACGCACCGCCGTATCCGTACAAAGAATCATCGTTCGTAACTCATCCAACGCATTTTCAAAAACCATATCCTGGAAGACCAATCTACTCCAATGATGTCAATCATCAACCACCACCGACCTGGGAACAAACGAAGCAAACAATCATGGAAGTTCTCTATTCGCTCTCAGCCAATGATGACCTGCAGTGTGTTCCAAAAATTCTTTGTGAGGTGACATCAGGTGAGTCAGAAGTTGTGGCAGACATTTTTAATTGAGGCTTATGACTGAAGAGTGGCTAACTCTGATGAAGAATAAAAATAATAATAATAACGAAAAAATGGTGGAAGCAGGGGGGCCAACTACCATCCAAGGCATTGGTAAGTTGAGATACCACTTTCCTGAGCAACAGGTGCAAAACCGGACCGGCAGCCAAGACTCATCCTGGGTATAAGAGGCTAACCTCCCGGTATATCCCACTACTTGGTCCCGAATGTACGTGGAAGAGGCCCTCACAACTGACCTTTCGGAATAGGGGTCTTAGACAAGGGAATGGGGTCTAGAACAACGATGGATTGTCACCTAACGAAGAACGCAATGACAACGGACGCTTTGCGTGGACGGACAAACCAAGTCGTCTGCATTGCTAATATAGCAGTGAGCCCGCCCAGAGAGGATACATGGCAAGAATGCATGTTCTGTGGTGTGAGGTACACCCACAGCATGCCGCTTTTTCCGCCCAAAACCTGAGGGATTATGTATCTGATCTTCGGGGTCGAGAATATGTCAGAGCTCCTCCTCAGCCGGTTAACGAAGTGGCAGAACTGGCAGATATGCCACGTGTCGATCTGGCTGTGGAGGAGGCCCGCATCATACCACCAACGGAAGGCATCAGAACCCGCAGGGCGCTTCATCACACCAAGCCCCTGAAGCCACAATAACTGGCACGAGTGGATGTAGAAATTCACAATGTCATTTCGGAATAGGATGATATCTGGCAGATCAACTCTGCCGTGTATGACGCCGCTCAAATCCTGTTCCAAGCAGAGAGGAGGGAAATCACCCCTCTGATTGCGAGGCATAAGCGATGCATTCATAAGATGGAAGCTAAGATCAAGTCAGTGAGACAACATGTGTCTCGTATCCAGTGTGTGGCGGACTACGTGGCGGCCAATAGGCCCTTCACGCCTACAGTGCGGCAAATTACCGAAATTTAAATCGAGCGCATCACACACTAAATGAAGGCGTGCTGTTCATCAGCAAATAGCACTTCAGTCTTGATAGGATACGAATGCTGGTGGCTGCAGCAAAAATCACTAGTGAGGCAGGCGAGAAGCTTCGCGGAAAACATGAAGTTCAGCAATAAACCTTCTCGCCTATTCCAAGAGCCTCCACGTGTTGTGGAAAAACCCCGGCGGCCGATCGGGTGAAAACCTTCTGGAAGGACATTTAAGAATTTCCGTAACCAATCAACGTAAATACTTGCGCAGTTCGAAGCTTTTTGCAGGAGGCTCCATCAGCCTGACCGCAATGAACTGCGCAATTAGATAATTCCGGAAGAAGTTCGACGGGCCCTCAAAGGCTCGAAACACTTTGCTGCTCCAAGCCCTGATAGGCTGAATAACTATTGGTGGATTGTACATGTACCCACCACCATCCAGCAGGAATTGTCAACTCATGGCTAGATGGGGTGCAGCAGATTCTGGATTGGTTCGTCGAGGGGCGAACCGAGCTAATCCCCAAGATTTGTCTGATCCCAAGAACTACAGATCGATAACATGCTTGAACGCAGTTGATCCGGTTTATGAACGGATATGTGAGCAAAGAGGGCCAAAGAAGGGGTCGCTATTTGCAAGGAGAATCTGCTGATCGACAAATGTGTCACGCAGGACTCCGTGCAGTATAAGCGTAACCTCTCGATGGCCTGGATCGATTATTGCAAAGCATTTGATACAATATCACATGAGCTCATCATGCCTTTGCTCAGATGCCTTGCGGTACCTGATCAACAGCTGATGCCGCTCTGGATGACTCGCTTCATCCTAACATCTGGTCGAGTCCAACAACTCGATGTAAAAGTTTGCAAAAGTATGCATCTTCATGATAGTTTGCATCCTGAGTCGCCTGTATCTCAGTTGTACTTCCCCAGACAACGGGGAGGCCGTGGACTTTTGATCTTGGAGTATCTTCATAACAGAATGGTACTGGATGGAGCCTTCAAAGTCATCAGTAGTTCAGATCCCCTTCTCTGCTTGGTATGCGATCATGAAAAAGCAGGAATTGGAGCATTTATTTTCAAGGCAGCAACCCGTGCAGCCGATGAACTCGGTCTCGTATTCGACACTGAACGGACGAACGCAAACTCTGTTTTTGTGCTGGAATCCGTTCAGCAAAAGCCCACGTCAAAGCTGCGGAGAGTGAGAGTCACATCAAGGGGGCAGCCGAGACCTCAATGCAATTCCTGTCAGCCTATCCAGCTTATGCGGTCTCAGCCCATATCCACAAGCATAATGCGGCGCTACGAATGTTGTACTGCTATTTTCGACACTCGTACGGTATAGACGAGACACCGGTGTTTCTATATGTTCTGTAGGAGTGCCGAATATATTGGAACTACTCATTTCCCACCCTCAGGCAACTACTAGCCAATAAGTCTGATGTAGTCCTCCTCGACCATCAAAGTTCTTGGCTACTGGCGGAACGAACAAACGAAAAGAGGAGAAAAAACGATCCCAATATCGACATCCACTCTTGAAACACTTCAGGCTTCACCCAATCTATTCTGTTGAATTAGTAGTTCTGATAATAGCAGTCCTTAACAATTAATAATCGAAAGAAGAAGTGATACTTATGATGGCGATTTTTTCTTCACAGGTGCATTAGTTGGACGACAAAGTGGAACAAATCTACCAGTTAATATTGACATGGAATCATTGCTGGGGTAAGTACTTTTATTAACTGTTTATAAAATTCTGAAATCGAATTGCTGGAGAACGATCCTCTTCAGTTTCCTGAGATACATAAAATATCAAGAAGTTCCTTTATCACGTTGGAAACAAAAAGTTCAACTACGTTGTTGCTTGGGTTGATACATTCCTTCACAATATAAATTCAGAAGTGAATGAATAATTAGTTTTCATGATTGATGATAATCTTTTTCAATGTCATCAACGGTTATGGTAACGTAGACCCATTTTGATCACATGATATTTTAGCAAAGGGTATTCTTCGTCAATTTAAAGTAATGTCAGATCCGCCGCTTTTCTCATTTCGATAGGACATAATAAGACAGTAAATAGTAAATAGTAACAGAATGGATAATCTAATTTCAACTCCCTCGCTTCATGAATGAGTATCATTGTTGACACAAATAAGCGAAATCAAATAAAGTTATAATTTTACAATTTCTCATTCCAGCATTCTCTCATCCTTCAGTGGGGTCCAGGCATCACCACTGTTAAATTTTGGAAAAGCTGCCTTACTTGGCTATTCTTCCAAAAACAACCCTCGTTCTTGCGATCGTGCCTACCCAGATTGTCCAAGGGACCCCAAAAAACTAGTGCAATATCTGAACAACCATAATGGTGGGTTCTTTAGGTATTTCAATGGAATACATCCCCCACATATGCAAATACAGAGCCATCCTCAGTACCATCAGAACTACCTACCTATCGATGGAATCGCTCATCAGCACAGCCAAGGCTATGCTCCATATTACCAAGGTCAGAACTATCAGAACTACAGGCCAGGATACTACAGACAAAAAGCAGTCGCAGAAAACAGGATACAAAATAAACCTACATCTTATATACCAGTGAATAGGTTCGGTGGTCAAAATGGGATATCATTCCCAAACGAAGATTTTGGAGGTTTCAGGTCGCCGAAAGAACTAGCCTTTCCTCCGAATAAAGACCATTTCTTTCTTTATAAAACAAGGAGCCCACTGAAATTTCCTGAAGACAATTATGAGGATTACCCTGATCAACCTTTCCGGAAGCCCAAAGAGCTGCCTTACGATATCAGCTTCTACCATTCGAATGATTTGGATCTTCAGAAACCCTTGCCGAATCACAAAGCGACACAAACGATTTTTCCAGTCAGAACCGGTACAGGAGAATTGAGACTGGACTTCCAGGAACAAGATGGTTCCTCTGTAGCCTACGAAGACGATGATGTACGGGTTAAACTCAACGGTTTCCGGAATGAATTCAGCTTCGCAAATAACGGAAATGATGATGTTCATATCTTTAATAATAATAGGGGAGGGAAGGCATTCTCGTTTTTTCCGAGTCGCTGAAAAATATCCTCATACGGAATAAATTAACCATAGTTTGTGATTGAAGGCCTTGATTTGGGTGTCTATCGTCCTGATTTGTTAAAATTTTTTTCAACGTTTCGATCACTTTTACTCTGTGTTCAAGTAAAAATTTTGTAAAATTTGTTTTGTAAAATTTGTAAAATTTGTAAAATTTGTTTTTACGAATCACCCAGGTTTTCGGAGAAATCCCCTCAAAAGTAAATAATGGACGTGCGTAACGAAAATAATTGATGTAATGATGACTGAAAACACAAAATATTTCATTTTTACAACTCGGAACAGCATACTTAGTGAATTTAATTTTTTATTTTAAGTACATTTTATCATTATTAAATTATTTATCTCCATTTTCAGAAATTGAAGTTTTCATTTTCAAAAACAAAAATTAAATCATATGGGTAGGTTTTTTAATATACGAACAATATACATGCAATATGGTGCAAATGAAAGAAATAAATCAATTGCTTCGTAACTGGATGACCACATAAAAATTTTTATTGTCGACTGCGCAGTCTGCTAAATTCGTGACGTCATCTAAGTGAGCGTCAGTATGTCTTTTCAGAAATTTCCCAACAAAAAACCAATTTTACAATTCACGATAAGCAATATTGAAGAAATTCAGAAAACATGGCTTGTAAGAGACCTCCCTAGAGGTGGTAGAAAACATATACTAGAAAACAAGAAACTATGAGCCGTGGTGGCGTACGGGTTAAGTACTCGCTTCTTAATCCAATCATCCGTAGATGCATGGGTTCGGACCTCAGCATGGTTATCGGTCTCGTGCATGGCATCACACGTATTAAATGGTAAGGGCAACATCTAGCCTAGTTAGCGAGTTGGTTAAGATATTGTTATACGATGTTATATGATGGAAAATTTAAGTTTCTTCTTGAAATACCTAACAGAAAACAACAAGACATAGACATCTGATGGATGTTGTGAACTCCCTAAATTTTCTCTTTGGAGAATATAATATTGAAAATTTGCGTTCTCATTGAGATATTTGATTGAAAAACTTTCTCAATCGAGAAATCGAGAATTTCTTGTTGTGGTTATATTAGGGGTAACTTTGGAAACAGTGCAATAAGTATTTTTCGTTCTCGTTACGTTTGGTGTAGCTTGAGGAACTCGCATTGAAAATTTCTTATTCTGGTTACATTTCTGATAACTTTTGGATGTCGCAATAGGCATTTCTTATTCAGATCACTTTCTGGACATCTTTAGGAATCCACAATAAGATGGAACCTTGCAAATGGAATGTGGATTCTCCAGGATTTACAGTGGACAATAGACAGTGTGAGTTTCGCTAAGTTTTAGCACATGGCGATCACCAAGACCTCGAAGTAGGATTTCGTATAAGATCCTAATTATAACCTTTCAGAGATCTCGCGGAAGGGTCAGTGTTATCTGGTTTCAGTTCAGCTGTATGCTGGATAGTGGGTTGTTCCTTAATCCTCTTATGACTAGGTATGTATTCTTTCGAATTCATCACGATAGGGTTGGATTTTGAGTTGACCAATTTTGGACACGAAAAGACACAAGACAAAGGATGGTTACATAAATAGAAATAATATTCAGAGAGGATGGTACAATCTCTCGGAAAAATGATTATCTGAGGTTTCGAAGGAAGAAAATATATTTTCGATAGCAGGACAGTTACGTCAGATACGGAGATACGTGAACCAAAGTGCTTGGAGACATTCATCCTGGTCTAGTGTATTCGTTGTTAAGTTCAGAAAACTTATCATGGTTGTACGGATTCATATTATTGATGCTGTGGTGGATGTGATATCATTTAGGATAAAAAGATACCTGTGCATAATATTAGTAGTGATAAATAGTGGCAATTTCATCATATTATATCATAATTGTTGGTACAAGTTTTCAGATAACATTATTAGGTGAATCTCCATATGACAAGAGGGTTGTTTATGTACTTATTCATCGATTTCGTCTATTTCATACCAAAATTTCTAAGTTTTTCAATCGTTATTATTACCTCTGAATACCACAAACAAAATTGTTGAACATACAAATTATGAATAAGTAACTTTATTAACATCATACCAACATTAAACAATATAACAAAAACTACATTATGCTATGGAATGGCGTGGCAGGACACATTTTCTAATACATGTTATTTGTAACTAGGTAATTTTCAAAATCAAAAGTAATTCGAAAATAAATTATATACATCAATAGGTAGGTAAACATAATACCTTCGAAGAAGTTGAGCAACGGAAGAAACGTGATACTAGCAGTGCGATTATTGTTCACAGGGCCGGCGTATAGTCTTCTAGCCCATTACAAAATACTAGTAAAAGTCCAAAAATTTCTAGGGAGAAACATTTGAACTATGTATTATTTCGATGACGTTGCTTTTGCAAACTTGTCTTATCGGTCTGTCGATTTTTTTACTACACGAGTTCGAATATATTGTGCCAGAGAGGTATCAACAATGTAAAAGAAAGAAGAAAGGTTTATTGCCTCTCATCAGTGACAGGGTAGGTCGGACAACATTATAATTGTCCTGTCCCTGCCAAATGAAAAATAATCAACTGTTCAACTAATATTTCCCTACGGATGACACAACGAACTACAACAAAGTTGATCGCAGCGCCATCCGCACGGAACAAGGCAAAACACTCCCGAGTAGCACAGTCTCCGGGAAGAGAAATCTGTAAAAATTCGAACAAGTTCCACCTAGTGAAAAATAAAAGGCAAACATCTGTCAGGATTAGCCAGGGAAGTAGTTGTTTTCTGACAGATGTTTGCCTTTTATTTTCCACTTGGTGGAAACACTTAGAGAGAAGGGTACTCCGTATTCTTTCACAATTTCTCCCTTACAAATTTTACGAATACAAATTTCAGTTTCAGCGATGAACCTTACTGAAGTTTTATTATTATTTATCTAATTTACTGTTGTGAAAAATTCCCTTCAACAATGGAGATAGTGTTTCATTAAGTATCTCATACACAGGAATAAAGTTTAAAAACAGGTATAAAATAAATAAATCACTAATCAAACAAATGAAAAGTAAGTATTAAGTCTTCAATAACAACACCAACAAACATTCAATTGTCTTTTGCCAGATGATAAATTTGAAGATCAGATTTTTTTCATTCGGAGATTGGAAAAAATTACTCTTAGGCACAATTATCTCAAGTTAGTAGGATTTCGGAAGCCCATCTAGATGATCCACCATTAATGCCGGCCCTGGAAGCAACTCAATGCCCAACAGGCATTTCAATACCCAATGACGTATTCTCCTTATCAACCATGGCACTGACCTATTCGTTGCATCCCCGCCCTCTCTTCACAAGCTGGTTGCAAAAAGATGGTGATGCAATGAAGTCACCAAGGAACACGCTGAGTAGATAGAATTCCTTGTGTTTTTCTGCTGATGCTTTGTAATTGCTAAAAAAAATGTCATATTTGAATATCATATATCTGGAGAACGAATACCATAATGTTTTATTTATTTCGGATTAGTAATAATTAACGTATACCGTTTTTCAGTCCCAAAGAAACACTGATATCATGCTTATATTTTCACTCTCATCCTAATCATGTGAACACTATTCATGGTTGACATACGGTACGAACGATTATGGGGTAAAGAAGGTAACTATCTCTCTGTGACGGGCTCGCTTTACCATAAGATCTGGTCAAGTCAGAGTCTAAACCTCGGACCAAATATTTCGATTTGGAGCCGAAGGGTGGGAAGCTGCACAGATTTGTATTCAGGAAAAATGTCAGTAATTTTGCTCTTTATCGGAATGAATGTGCACTTCAATGAGAAATAGTTTATATAACGACCTCTATGAAAAATTTTTCTTCGAGCCAACTTCAAATTGCAGATATGAAAAATTGCTCGTGGTATGTTTCGCCAAAAATTTGATTCAATAATAAAAAATGGATTATGTATTTCTAGTCTCACGTTTGAACCAAAGCAAGATATATTCGTAGACAATTCTCTATCAGAAAACAAATACTGCCCCCTAGGAACATTTAATTATAACTGATAGATTCTTTTATTGAAACAGCTATGACATTTGAAGAGTATTGTAGAGTAGTTTTTGTAGAAAACTATGCCAAAATTATAAAAGTTGTAATTGAACGAATGTAGGGGACGGTAGTTATTTTCTGTTGAAGATTTGCCGATTAACATACCTATAAAAATATGTTGAAGCGGAAGACTGCATTGTTTGATTCATCTTTCATTATTAGTTTAATTATTAGACTTCTGCCAAGTAGTATCAACAATTCTTTGCCTTTGGAAAATATATTTCTTCTGCAAATAATTCATCCTAGGTTACAACTTTATTTCTGGGACTACTGAAGATTTATTGGCACAGTCCAATTTTCTAACATATTGTATAGAATATGTTTATGAATCCTCAGTGCAACCTATGCCCAGTGCATGTATGATCATGCATGTGAATTAGGTATAAATTTGTTAGGAATTTCCCTGTCAACCCCTCTTTCTGGAGCACCGACACTTCCGGAGGACGCGCTAGATCATTTGCCACAATAACAACTCCCCACACAATGCGGTAAGTAACTATTGGGTCCGGGAATCATGTTTTCTGAGCAGGCGAAGTGAACCAAGGATGATGGCCTTCTGCATTCGTCTGGTCAAGATTTCTGCCATATTACGGCAAGCCGGTATGATTTTTAAGTTTGAGAGCAGTGTGTCCATCATTCCACCAAGGACACCTATTATCAGAACCACCATTTGAACAGAATGGTTTGGGTATAGCCTGCAGAGTTCAAAGAGTAGATCTCGATATTCAGTCCGTTCTCCCTTCTCTTTTTGGACGATGTTCGTTTCACCAGGAATCGAAAAATCAATGACGAAAATCGTCTCAGTCTGTTGGTCGAGGAGTACTTCATCAGGCTTATTGGCTATTATGTGCCTTAGGGTGGGGAATAAATAGTTTCAATAGATTCTGCACTTCTCATTCTCCATAACGGACTTGATATCCCCCGGAGCATAAGGCAACACTGGTTTCTCGTCTATACCGTACGAGTATCGTAGATGGTAGTACAACACTCGTAGCGCCGCGTTTAGCTCGTGGATATGGGCTGAGGCCGCATAAGCTGGACAGGCTGACAGCAAATGCATCATGGTGCCAGCTGCTTCACGACACGCTCTGCATCTAGTGTCAGGGACCTCTGTACCCATCACGCGACTATGAGGTGTTAAGACACCATCCTGGATCCCTCAGCTTCCGACTTCAGTCCACTTGACCTGAGGAAGGTCATGTTTCTGGATGAGCCAAGGTCTTCAGTGTTATTGAAGAAGAACCTATGCATTGGCTCATCCTTATGTAGCTGTGGGAGATTCTCACTCTCCGCAGCTTTGACGTGGGCGATTTGCTGAATGGTTTCCAACTCGGTGACCGTGTTTGGGTTCGTCCGTTCAGTAACGAATACGAGTCCGAGTTCATCGGCTGCACGGGTTGCTGCCTTGAAAAAGAATGTTCCAATCTCTGCGCTTCCATGGTCGCATACTAAGCAAAGAAGACGCCTGATGACTTTACAGGCTCCATCCAATACCATTCTTTTATCTTGACACTCTAAGCTCAAAAGTCTACGGCCTCCCCGTTGCCTGGGGCAGTACAACCGTGGAAAAGACGATTTATGAATATGCATAATTTTGCGAGTTTTTACGTGGAGTTGTCGCAGCTCTTCCTGAGTCCATTTCATCACTCCAAGTGGAGTAGAATCGGAATAGCAAGCATATTAGTTGCAGCAACTTTGTTCTTCCCCGACCGTTTTAATGATCAGATCTGTCGGAGTTTATGCTGATATTTGCCGCGGAAAGAGTTTTTAACAGTGGTTACCTCTTGTGTGTGGCTTTGTTCCACCCCTAAGTAAATATTCGTCGCTTCAGCATCCAGATGATGTATGATGCTTCCGTCTACGAGCTGAATGTCCTCTTCGTATTCCTTGCATAGTCCTATTTTGAGAGGAACCGTGGCACGTTTGTCGATCCCAACTTCATTCCGATAGCATGCGTTTACTCTTTCACCACCCTCTGGGGTTGCAGCAGTTGAATCCGCGGGTTATCGTAGTGCAACGGACATTAGCAATATGGAGATGCAGAAGAGAAGAAGGCTGGGGGAGTCTAAATATGATCAGAATCTGGTCTGTTTGGATTCTGACTTGATGATGTAGAAGACCGTCCCTTAGTTCGTCCGTTCACTCAAAGCGTCTGTTGTCATTGTGTGGCAGTCCAACGTCTTGGATCCCACCACCTTGCCTTTGGCCCCTTTTCTGAGGGGTCGGTTGAGAGGGCCTCTTTCTCGTCTGTTTGGAACCCAATAGTTGGGTGTATCGGAGTGTTAGCCTAGTATACCAACGGCCGACATCAGAGGGAATGAGTATTCCCTCCAGGATGCGCCTTGGCTGCAGGTCCGGTTTTGTACCTGTTTTCTAAGGAAAGTGGTGCCGCAACTCATCAAGGCCTTGGATGGTAGTTGGCCCCCCTGCTTATTGGTACTATTATATTCTGTTTTTTTTTTCGTATCTACTGTTAGATTGAGGCAAATTTGTCTGTTATTAACCCAGATTATTTAATATAAGGGCTCAGTCTCATATCTGTTATCAGTTATAGCGAACTGTTCAGTGTTACCATCGTGTCAATTTAAATATATCGGTCGGAATCTTTCTGAGGTTTCTATAAATGGCTTTGTTGAAATTGGTCTTTTCGGCTTCAAACGAAGTCTGGATACGGTCGAAATCTTTCTATGGTTTCTATAGATGACTCTGTTGCTCACTTTTTCAGTGGGTGCCAAAGTAATCGTTGTGACTGTTAACAAAACCGATTGGGAATCAATTACATATTGTGGCCGAGTCTGTAGTGATGAGCGAGCTGAATCGCGAAACTACTATGCAGATGTCACATGTTTTTGATTGCCAGTTGGAGGTTGTTACAGGAAGTATTGCAAAGTATATTCTGGTAGAAACACTTTGCCAGGCGTTGGGTAGACGTGATTCGGCAGTCGTATGGGGCTGTTGAATTATTTCTGTTTGACGTTTGCCGACAATTCTATAGTATAGGAAAATATGCGAAAGGCTGAATTATTGTTATAATCAAATTTCATTTTGGAATATGTTCAGTGATTGAAACTTGGAGGTATGTGTAAAATTGAAATAGAAACAATGTTTCTCTATTAAATTATCTGAATTCACTCAGCGAATGTCACTGGCTCGAGTGGGCCATTTTTCATCTTTTTTTAAAGCACGACTTAACGCCCATATCGAGTTTCAAAATAAATTGTCAAAACTTTTTTCGATATGATGCCAACTCTTTGAAGGACACTATGAAGTTATCATTCATTCATAAATTGCTTCTAGTGAAATTCACGATCAACTAGCTTCTCGAAAACGCCGAATTCACCGCATAGGAAGATCCATCAATTTCCAATCGCTAGAGACACAATAAAGGATGATATATGGAGAAGAAACAAACTAAAAAAAAGTCGTGCCGGACGTTTTTATTTACCTGAAAACCTCGTCCCAATCGACGGCCACTTCCTGTCGTCCGTTGATTGTTCTTGCTTTTTTTGCGTGATGTAAACACACTTTGGGATAAATGCAGACGTTCTCGCCCAATTCCGAAACTAATCTTTTCTCGGCTTCGATCATGTTGATCATTTCATCAGACGGGATGGCTCGACGTGATCGTTTAGGAACGTAGGTGCCTGGAAACGTGAGAGGTTTAATTTGTTTTGTAGAAGTGATTGCGAAACGAAATTGTACAGGATATCCATTTTGAAAGTTCCAAGTGACGACTTTAACGCTATACAGTTTTCTACCTGATGATAAAATCTGTAGGGGTCAATATTTGATGAAATATTTGATAGCAATATTAACATCGGTATTTATTGGTTCAACTGATGGAAAACTACAGAAAAAGCGAAAAACCCATAGCTGCTTTGTCAGACAAACCAGATATTTTGTGCCAATTAGCTACGAGCAGATTCACTAGCCTATATTATAGTCTCTGTACCTGTACCTATCAAAAGTTAAGGAATGTATAATAAACTAATATACATCTCTACCCTACAATTTTTAATCTCCTATATCATCTTTCCTTCTTTAATTTGTTCTTCTACTGTGTGAAAAACCACATTTATGGTCCTAGTTCTTGTACATATGACCTTTTTGTATATACAGTGTGTCCCGTTTTGAGCAGCCACACCCCCATATTTCCTTGAGAATAAAAGCTGTAGCACTCGGAAATACCCACCTTCATATTTACGGAACCTTTGTATATCTGTTGTCCATGGCTAACTATGACCAAGTGAAAGGTGAAAAATAGGGAAAAACATACTGGGGATTTTTTTATCACTAAGCTAATAGCAGATTCTGGTTCAGAATAAAAACCACTGGATCTTAATGCTTGAATCATTTGAATATGCAAGGTATTATCTAAAGCTAGTAGCATTATTAACTCCAATTCGTAAATGCTTGGTTATTATGAATAAAATATTGTTGGTAATTTTGTAACAGGGGGCGTTTCCAAATTAGGAAGATACTACTATAAGAAAAGTAAAAAATATTGCCAGCTACAAATGACACACTGTATAATTGATTGATTGAAGCTTTGAGATGTTGGGGTTTCAAAATATTCTGAACCAGAATCTGGTGTTAGTTCTGTGAAAAAAATCCCCAGTATGTTTTTTACACCCTGTGTTTGATTACTGATTTATTTATCAGTCAAGTACACTACAGAATTGTAATAAAGTCCCAAATGGAACGCACCTACATCAAACAAGTGTCAATAATTGAAACACTGAAATTTGGCTTACAAACCTGAAAGAACAAATTTATATACTCAAAAATAAATGAACCCATTTATTTTCATTAGTCCAGAACACTACTAACACTTGTTACGAACCGAAATATAAATATGTCAAATACACTGCAGAATTGTAATGAAGCCACAAATGGTACATTCATTAAAGAACTTTCAAAGCTGAGCATTAAGATATTAACCTAAAAGTAATGAAGTCAAGTACATTACAAAACTGCAATAACAGCCCAAATGGTACACCAATGAAGTTTCAACAAAAAAAAAACATTCGAACACTGGAGGTAAGTTATAAATCTGAAGATAAATAAACAATGACAGAGTCTTAAACTAAAATTTCGTTGTCCTCATCGAGTGTTTTTTTTGTTGGCATTTTCGTAGAAGTCTTCTCAGGATATTTTTATTAGGTGTAGATTTGGGAAATTTCCTGCGAAAACATAAGTTCTGTCGATTATCTTATAGCATCCGCCATAAATAATTATCAAATACAAGAAATCTTCGTGAGAATACTCCTAACTCCAAACGAGATATTTTGCACACAAATAAAAAACTAGGAAATACGCGTCAATTACATCGCATCGAATTCTGATATCTTTTTTGTAACTTCATTTGTTTTCAAAGCTTTCTTGGTTTGGCTTCGAATGAATTTTACATTCAAAATATGAAAAAAATCGGATGTATCTTGCCAGGGGTGTATTTTAGGTATAGGGTATTCTTCATGAATTTGAAATATTTTTTTCCGTAGTATCAAAAAATAGTAGTAATAGTGAAAAGGGCTGAATTTTTGATATGTTGTAGCTGGAGCCATTCTAAGTAAAAGTCTCCATTGGCCCAACTTGATCGTATGACTAGATTCGGCGCTAGAGGGCGCCAAATCATGAATTTTGTGATTTTTGGAAAAATTCAGCTGAATGAAAAAATATCAATATCTCATTTATGTTCAATATTGTGTGCGACTGGGTATTACTAATGTTCGCGACAAATATTTTTCCATACCTAATACAGAGAAAAAGTACGACATTATTTTTATACAGGGTAATCAACAATATACTCAATTCTTTGGAATTCACCTTCGAGGTTATATATATGATCGACCAAAATATAACGAAGCTATGAATACAGAGTGTTTGAAATAAGATAAGGTCCATGTTATATATATTAAAATTCAGCCATTTTCACCGAAAGACTTTTTCCCATAAGGTGTGTGCATAGTCCTTTCACAGTTATGAAAAAAATTATTTCGGAAACTAACAAATTGGGGTATAGACCTTGTTTCAACAAGAGAAATTCAAAATTGTAATGAAATACAGGGTGTTCTATTTGAAATAAGGAAGTTGCCCTGTACTTCCGATATAACTGAAAGACACTGTTGAAAATAGAATAAAATCAGGCTTTGATGATGGAATTTATGGACTAAAATGTAGAGAAACACCAAATGAGATACATTTTTGAAATCCAGAAGATGAGTACCACTGAAATTATTCAAAGAATACAGCTCCGTATTAGAAAAAATGAAGATGAGGGTGGCCCTCGTAGAAACCAAAAGTCGTATCGCAAATCAAAGCAAATGTGGAACAAAGACAAAAGTTTCATAAACACGTTTCCAAATTCCTAAACATGGAGGCGATATTGGCAAACAAAAGAAAACGGGCCATTTCGGTTTTCCCCGTATATTTTGAAAACGGTTTGTAATAATTTAAATTTAGAAACATTATTTCATTGTTCACTGATATTGGCAACTTTTGTCTAATTTGAGCAAATTTGTTTCATTTACCGTTTTCGAGATGCCAATAGGGGTACGTCATAAAGAAATACCGTCTGTATTTAATGCATGCCTTTTTTTACGCAGCTACAACCCTCAAGCGAATCCAAGCATCGCATCGGTATAGAGTGAGTAGCACGTTTTGGTGCAATACCAGAAATCCATTAACTGAATGGGCCGAAATCAATTATTTAAAATCCCCGCATGATACAGCTTATTGCATCAGTGAAACCATCTTCAAATGCAAAACCGTTAACGCCTAATAAAGCCACTCGCATAATTGAATTATCCCCAATTTGTATGCATCACTAACTATATTTACTCAACTGGGCTCAATCGATCCGTGTAAAAAATAGAAGATTGAATTGGAGACATTTCAAACTGAACTCGAAATAAATAATTGAACTAATAAATAGCTGACAGAGTATGCGAGTGCATCACAGGGTGTTTCTAGCTGGTACTAGAGAATACACATTATTTTTTATCTACGTTTATTTTGAAAAGTACCTCATCTACAATTATTTACCGTTTTTATGCTATCATCAGTTTTCCAGGTTGTGAATCGAATAAATGCAGATAATATATTGTTACGAGATTGATAAAAATCCCCTAGCTACGCCGCTGAGCCGACTTCGCAAGCGTTTGAATTCCGTCGATTAGGTAGTTTTTCTGTATTGAGTATTCTCGAAATCATCGCGAAGAGTCTGGCCTAGACGAACTGAGTATATAAGACGACACAATTCACTCGGAAGTTTATGAAGAAGTGATGAGAAAGTCTAGATTGTTTTTGAAGAAGTTAATAAGTGTTTGGAATATTTAGCTAGTTGAATAGATCCAAGTGTTTTTTTAGTCATTGAAGTAGTTGTACTTTTTTAGCGAAAGTAGAAATAATCAGTTGAGTAGTGTGCTCAGCGTATTATTTAGCAAATATCGTAACAGTATCTCTGTAGAGAAAATATTTCAATTTTTTTTTTTTTAATTTATGAATCTTCCTCAATCTGGAAGAATCAAATATTGATCAACATTACAAATAAAATTGTGAACAAAACTTTGATGTGGACACCTCATGATATACCAGATATTTATCATATAAGATGAGACTTTTTAAACGTGAATTGTTGTGGGTAATGTTCAGCAAGTATGTCTCTCCTGGAGTATTTTTTCACTGTTAATGATGCTGCACATGGACATTTAAGAAACGCTCAATATTTCTTCTCACCCTTGTGAGGTGTACGATTGCTATGATTTTTTATTACATGTAACATATTCAATTGTGTCAAAAACACAAGATTTCTGATTTAAAAATATGTCCTCTTTAAAACAAGAGTAAACCTTCTACAGTTTGACACCTAAAAATGACACACTAATTGTTCCTAAAATTTGAATTTGAAAAGCTTACTTCAAAAACCTGCAAACTTGAGTTAAAGACCAAAGTGGTTCTTCCAGGTTAGTAAATTAAATATTTTATCACTTTCATCAAATAAAGTGCTGAACCACAATTTAATATTTTGTGTTTGTGAAAATATGGTTTCCATTGCCCAAACTATTCTTTAGGCATGGCATACTAGATATAAATGGAGAATGTCAAATTCCCTGAAGAACGGCGAAATCCAAATATCTAGTACGATATATCGTTCTGATAAGAATTTTTTTTCGTGTCCAAAAAATTTGGCAACTTTAGGTCATATATCAAAAATCAATACTACGAGGGGACATCCGGTTTCACATTTTAATTCCCTAGAAAAAGTCTACAAAAAAGATTTTTGCGTGTGAAAAATTTTTTACAAATAAAAAAGTTATAGGTTCTGTCCCAAAATGCAAAATTTTCAAAAACCCCTCGTAGCTCGAACACATCTTCACATGTCAAGATGCAGTTTGCACTTTTTCTGAAAATCAAGCCTCGCAAGTGGGGTCAGTTTTCGTCTATTTCTCCTGGAAGCACCTACCTCAAACCTCTCATAAGTGCCAAGTTTGGATCAACCTGTGAATCACATACAGAAGCAGGACTGCTTGGAAACTAACAGTGACTATGAGATCGACAATAAGTGTTCTTTTCAACCTCCCACCTCTTAGTATATTCCTTAGGGATAAGGAATAAATACCATCAGTCCGAATCAGTCTCAAATGATCTGCTCATTTGAAAAGACAGTGCAGCAGATCACGTCACTAATGGATTAAATGTGATATCCAGGATAATAAGAAATCCTCGAAGTTCTTAAAATCCTAGGACAACATAATTATATTGATATTCTGAGTACCAGGAAACAACGAGTTTACAATGAACGAAAATACGTTCAAATGTGTAAGGCACATTCCAAAATGTACATACAGAAAGAAAGTTACTGAACCGTGAGTCGTGCATGGCATCACATGTTAAAAAGTAAGGGCTACGTCCTCCCTAGCTCGCAGAAGTCCCTCGAAGAAATCTGAGGGTTACTCATAAGGGTGCAGCCAGTTGAAGAAAATAATAATAACAGAAAATGTGTACAGAAAGAGCAACAAAACGACATATACGACTTACTATGACAAAGATTCAAGAAACTGCTTGTAGAAGATCTAAAAAGTTGCTGAGTATCATGAGAAAGACGGCCTAGAGAATAACATTTTTTCAAATGCAGTTCAGAATGCGGAATTCTTACTCCACTCTTCCAATGAATCGTAATCAAAATAAAACCACACAAAGAAACTGGATAACAATCTGCAACACATTATCTTTCATTTTTACAGACACACTTTCGTTTACATTATGCTGTAAGCTACAATCATTCCAGCCAATTAGGCAAAGGAGATCGCCTAACGTAATCATGCTAATTTCGAGTAGAATGGGAGGTCTAATTATTGGTATAATAATGGTTGGATCATTGAGGTCTATTACAACATTTTCAAGTTCATTAAGTTCAAGGCAGTTCGTGGAAGAACTTTCTATGTGACGAAATTCCTCATCATCTATTGCATGTCATTTAGAAATTATTTAATTTGACGACACTTGCAGTAATTATGGCACGTACGTTTTTCATTTGGAATGGTTTGGCAACATTTAATGTGTATATAGATATTTTGGACTTATCACTTTTTGAACTGGAATAATCTAACGTTTTTTACTCCAAAAGCAACGTTACTTATGAGGTAGAAAGAACAAATGCAACTTGGTTCAACAGCCCAGAAATGTAAAGTTACTTTCATTCGAAAAAAAAAGTACTGGAAACAGTGTATGCAGAGAACCGTACCTTAATTACTATTTCACAACCACAACGTGACCTTCAGCTATTCTAATGTGAATAATAGAAAGCATATTACCGTATTTCACAGCTAATAGTTGAAGTCTTGTGTTTTTTAAACAAAATCCCAGAAAAAATTATATAACTTTTGTTGTTAGCTCAGGTCGCATTACTCATCTGTGCTGAAAAGTTTAATTTGATGACGAAAAAGGTAATGAAAAAAAATTGTTGATACTGATTCTGAGATACCTCTTACGCTCAGACGTTATGATGGTTTTTGCCATCAAATTGCACAGGTGACTTGACTTTCTTGGCATGTTTAACTTGGAAAATATTGATAATCTCTTGGTATATCTTCGAACAAATCTGAATCATTCCAGAAGCAGCTATAGATTGATTATGTCTCATGATATATAACGAACCTACTCATCTAGTTTCTTCTTAGATACATTGTTTTTGTTATGGCGGATCATACTGTGTCTATTAACGCTGGTGATCCCCACAGTTCTGTACTGTTCGTCATCTGAAACACTGTGCCTCGTTATATAAAAAGTACAGACGCATTCAGAGTGATTTCGCATGTTTGGGGTTCACTGCCGAAGGTTATGAAGAAGCTTCCAATCTGAATTCAACGAAAAGCCATCCACTGACCCCCAAAAAACCACGATAGCTTCTTTTCACCAGTAGAATAAACCTAGAGACCAACAGAGCTCTAAGAATCTTTGATGAAAGCCTACAGGTGTCAAGACTCAAAGTTCACCTGGAACACACATCTGGAAAAAGTGCTGTCAAGGGCAAAGACATCACTAATAACCACTTTTGATGGAATGAATGTAAAACACTTTTGTCTAATTTCCACTGGATATTTTATTTATACGACCGGTTTCGGGTTTTATCCCATTATCAAGTATAAAACTAACTAGTTAGTTTCAAAACCCGAAATCGGTCATATATATATATATATATATATATATATATATATATATATATATATATATATATATATATATATATATATATATATATATATATATATATATATATATATATATATAAAATATCCAGTGGAAAATAGACACAAGTGTTTTACATTCATTCCATCAAAGTAATCATGAATTTCCACAAAATAAACAGGTCATCAATTACCCAAATGACCACATTCCTTTCGCAAAATAAGAGGCACTATACTCATACAATCCCGTTGGTTTTACGCTGCCATAGTGAGGCCCTCGATAACGTATGGACCACTGCTGTGGAAGCCAAAGGTTTGAAGTGACAACCACATAGAAGCACTTCAGCAGTTCATCAGAAGATCAAGAGAAGTCACGAAATAGACCTGAACGCGAAGAGCAGGAAAGTTCTACGCAAAATTACCTGAATATATGTCAGTGACAAGCGCTGCCTAACAAAAATTATTATAATAATAAAATTATTGTCTTCTACCGGTTGTTTGGCAACTTGAGCATCGTGATAAAGCAGATGACTAGTGGAACTCTTGCTCTGGCAATCGATGCCACCAAGACATTTGATCGTGTTTGGAACCAGGTACTCCCACTGAATTTCAATCTTATGCTTCCAAGCCTCCTTTCAGACAGATCTCTCTATGTTGTTGTTGATGGATTTGTTTCTGATACTCAGCCTTCAAACGCTAGTGTTCTACGGATTCATTCTGGCACCGAACCTTCTTGTTCAATTCTACTGAGCTAAGCTCTATGGCTGCGATTATGTTTATTCGTTCGAAAGGTGGCAAAAATGCTTGTTTCACCCGAGCCTTACAGATATTACTCTTTTACTGGGAGGCACAAGAGGAATCCTTCAAGAAAATGAGGCCGGTACATGGCACTCAACATGTTCATTGTTATCGAAAATCTTTCAAATCTTCTAGCAATTAGGTAGTGTCAAATCCAGAACCATCTGAATACTACCTTATAACATGTTAGGCGGTAGACCAGTCTGCCCAACACTGTTCGAGAAAAATTTGGAGGTAGCAGTAGCAAACGGCTACAAAGAAGGAGCAGTTTTATCCACGTTATTTGGGTGGTCGGTAGCGAAGCGGTTAGATGTCGGCCGTTGAAACTTCTGCTAGCACTTGGCCACGTTCGAATCCTGGATATGATAATATTTCTCTCAATTTCATCGGGATCGATACGCGATGTGAATTGTCTAGGTGCCAATCCCGAAGTCTCGTGCTAGCTAGTGCGCACCGACCAGCTGGGGTGGTGCAGAAGGTTTTTCTACAGCTGAGAAGCCACCAAAAATCAGTGAGTCGCTTCTGAGCGCCACGGCAAGTATCGTAAAGAAAAAACTGGCGTTGATGGGTTTCAAACAAGCTTTAGAACGAGAAAGGGAAAACAAACGATGATTTGTACACTCAATCAGACCACAAACTTGGAAACCTGAGAACATCAAGATTGGAAATCGTACTGAACGTTCCTCCCTAGAGCAATATTGTGATATCTAGATGAAATGGTATGGCAGGACCGATGAAGCAATTTGGTACGGCAAACCTACAGATCCACCAATGTAGACTAATCAGGTACTCGAATTCATGGACCCGTTTTCAGGATCAACGATCAACAAGCTAATTCAGAGCTAGTCTGGAGCTGTATTCCTCTTGTCGATGATCAGTCAAATCATAACGAAGTAACAGTACAGAAGTGACAATACCATTACCGGCTGGAACTACGCCATGCTTATAAACAGAGCTGCCCACAAAACGTGGTATTATCCCCCCTTTTGTGATCACTCCTGATGGACGATCTACTAAATGTCCTTGAAAGGAGGTGCAGAGCTTCAAACCTATGCTGAAAGCCTCGTCATTTTGGCGAGGTTAGCATCATGAATGATTTCTTGTAATATCCTCCAAAAAGCGTTGGTGCGAGAGGGAGCAGATGTCTGTTAGCACAACAAGACTGTAATAGTAGTACCCTTGACCAGATAGTGGAAATTGGAAGACTCAGATCCGCTAATGTTGAGGTCATATCATTTGCAGCGGAAGCGAAATATCCAGGAATAATTCTGGAGGAAAAGCTCACATGGAACGCTCACATACATGGAAAAGTTTCTTTACAAAGCCCAAGTATATTGGGTTTACCAAACATATCCACTGGAGATATGTGATGATTATGAGAGGAATGATCATATATGGAGGCAAAGCTCTAGTTTACAGAGACAGGCTTGTCTGACAAACCTGGAGCTATCAGTACCAGACCATGAGCAGTTATGGAAATCCTTCTAGACTTACCGCCAATCCATACTTTTCTGAAGAGACAGGGTAGGTTTG
This sequence comes from Chrysolina americana, assembly GCA_958502065.1. Taxonomy (NCBI): domain Eukaryota; kingdom Metazoa; phylum Arthropoda; class Insecta; order Coleoptera; family Chrysomelidae; genus Chrysolina; species Chrysolina americana. The sequence continues at coordinate 6,817,138 of OY293420.1, forward strand.
CACCATACAGAAGTATGCATATTGCTAGTTGTACATAACAGGTTTATACGGAATGTAGCAGCCAACATCCTGCTACGACATTGATGTTGGGGAATCCGAGCTCCTCGACTGGCATTTTTTTTTGGCGTAATTTGCGACGTTTGAAATCGTCGGGAGTTTATTTCGAATTCCTGCTCTTTATCTTTCTCGCCTTCGAGGGGAGGTTGCAGGGTTTTTTCTTAACTCGATTATTTGATAGTCAGGTATTCTTCATTATTATTACGGATTTTTCAGATTTTAATTCCGCAAGTTTTCGCAACTTTTCTTGAGGACCCAAATAACAAATTCATTAATCGTAATTTCCTTTATCCGAAACCATTGGAAATTTTTTCGAACACATACGCGATCTTCACTTAGCCTCCGTGAGGAGGAGTGGCAGGGGGTAAACTTTTTCGAACCAAAATCATTCCAACGTCACGAATTTTAAATTTTGCGAGTTTTCGCAGATTTTCTGTATAAGTAGGGTGAATCCGAGCTCTTCAGCATTTTTTGCCGTAATTTGCGAGATCTGAAACCATCGGAATTTTTCAAAAATTCCTCTAGTCTGCTGGGGGGCAGAGGGTAAAATTAAATTTTTCTACATTATTGCATTGTCATCGAAGCGAGTGTTTAATATAAGAGTTTCTAGAGGAGTTTATACATACTTTTTTACAAACTCATTTGGAAATAACGAAAATAAAATTTTTTAGGTTATCATGAAAGTTTCAGTTGAAAGACTTTGTCAGGCGTGTTTTCAACAACTGAAATCAAAAAGTACTTATCCATCGTAATGGATTTCAAATTTTGTTTACTGAACAGGAAGAGTCGTCCACCATTCTTTGTTGGGTTTGAATTAACAGCGCCTACTCCTAAGGTGGCGCATGGAGTTAGTAACGAAGCCTACAGGAACACTTTCGGCTGGAGGACCTAGGTCGATGGCCGTTGGACACATGTAGATAAATACTATTACTACTTCTACTACTAAAATCTTTTAATTAAATTGATTAAAAATTTATTGATTTCTTCAGTTCAAGCACTCAAAGATATAATAACGAAGTAAAGCTATTAAAGGGTCGTGAGGAGTTGAAACTTGCAACTTATTGGTATATTGTATGTACCGTGTCAATGGAGGATTGATAAAATCCCGGAAATACTGATATTGCATTCAATAGGATGGTACATTTCAGGGTACTCACTTGGGTTCAGAGAATACGCCAGTTTCTTCACGAAATTTGATAGCCTCACTGCTAATATAATAACTGGGAAACCAACTAACTCCACAGGCAACTCAAATGCCGGCTCTTGTGCGACCGTGGTAGCCGGCTGATCCAATAAAATACTCATTTGTATCAGCAAACATGTCAAAAACAACAAACCGCGTTTGTTCATTTTCAAAGACAATGCGATGCAATGTGGAACAACTACTTCACTGGTCCGAGGAATCGCTGAACTGAACGACAGGGAGTGAAAGTGACCACCACCACTCCTATGGTTTATGTAATAGAAAGACCAAATGTGACTTTCAATATGCGCTTTGATAATTCTGAAGAAATAGACTCAACGTAAGGTAATTCGACGACATTTGCGTTTCGTGATGCAAATTACGGTGAACTAGAAAACGAAATTGGGCTATGATTCGAGCGACTTTAGTGGGCTATTCAGCTTGTTTTTTTTGAATGAGAATGAATCAGGACATTCATCATTGAATAAAGAAGATACGATACAAGAATCGGTTAAAAAATTACATATAAAATAAATGAAAACACCAATTATGTTCAGAGAAAATCAAACGAGAACTCAAATTTCTCACTTTCAACCGATGAATATGAGATAAATTATACAAGTCTTAAAAGGAAAATTGAGTATTATAATTCACCATTTTGCATATTCTCCTATATTATAGTAACTTCGCTATACTTTTACTGATACTCTAAAACAGGTGCATACTAGTTTCACGGTTCACCCGATCATCAGTGCAGATCTGGTCAGGAAGGAGGGCTAATGCTCACCCAAAGAAAAATTCCTCATCTGAAACCCTAATACTCCACTGTTGTTAATAGCTGATGTACCCTACTCAATCTTCTCGTATATCGCAGAACCTCTAACATATTTTTTCGATCTATTTTTATACTTAGATACCTGGAATTCAAGCTTGAAAAACTGTTGTGATTCGACCACATAAAAATGGCCAGCATCCAGCAGGAAGATGGCACAAGGGTGTATGCGATAAACAACCCACCGGAAAATAGGATAGCGCCGATAGATTTGGACATAAGGTGCCCGTACCACCAAATACGAACAAAAGGACAATATGGGAGTATTCGATGAACAACAACACTGTGATCTACTCTACGACACTGCATCTCACTTCTCTTGGAACGGTACGACTATAGAACTGGTAGGGAATGGAAATGTGACCGGCCTATCAGAGCCCCAAACGGTCTCAGAGCTCGGATCACGAACCTGTGCTCTCCACACTCCAAAGGGGTATAGGACTTCTCTACTGTGGATTGGGAAGAGTACAGGAAAGTGCTGAATCGGAAAACCATGATGAATCTGAACATCACAGAAGAGCAAATCGAGACAGATACTCTGAAGCTTATATGGGCTATACAGGCAGCCACCAACGTCATTGTCAAGAAGAGAGCCGTGAAAGAGGATAGGGACCTACTTTCGGACTTTATAAAGTTGAACAACCGGGAACTGGAGAAATGGCGAGACCAGAAACCCTCAGCACTGAGAACAGATGCTGACGCTGGCTGGGGAGAGAAATCTGAGAACCAATCAAAAACCACATGGAAGAGGAAACTAGAAAGCCTCAACGCAGGAAACAGTTCCCTGTGGCACATCATGTCCAGGCGCCTACGAAAAAGGCGATTGGACATCCCTGCCGTGAAAAATTGTCGAACGCAAGCAATGATTGAGCAGGGGAAGGCCGAAATGTTTCAAAAATACTTCCAGAGCACCTTCCGGGCCGGTACAGACGAAACCGACGAACACCGGAAAGCCTTGGAGTTCAAACAAGTCACAAGGGACATCTTAGACGGGTGAACCTACTCGAATCTGATAAGCAGCTTCGAGACAGTGAAAAACACGATGCGAAGAATCCCCAGGAATGAAGCACCAGTTGTGGAAACAATGGATGCAATTCTGAACCTCCAAGGAAATCCCTGGTTCAGTCATTCCACATCAAATACAGAATCATGAAGTGACAGCACTACCCACAGAGTCTGGAGCATGCAGAGATTGTCCCGATATCAGAAGCGGAAAAGTTCCAAAGGATCAAGAGCTACCGCTCCATCTCCGTTTTGTGTGAGGTCGCCAAATTGGTAAACAGGATCCTGCTGAAGAGAGTTGTTTGGGATCTAGAGGGGCACCTTCGAGTCATCTCAGATGAGCAGTTCGGCTTGTCGAAAGCTCACTCTACAACCGGTGACCAGAATTTTCCACGGGATGAGGGAGGGTTTCCAGCAGTTATGGTCCTGTTGGACAAACAGAATGCCTTCGACACTATCTGGACGGAAGGTTTTGTCACAAAAATTTCGAGAGAAGGCAGGCCTAGATTCAGCAATGTGGCAAGAGTATCAGAGGTTTGTATAACAGGCGCTAGATTTGTTAGTTCCATGAAGGCAGGAGGCAGAAGGCAGGAGGCAGGAGGCAGGAGGCAGGAGGCAGGAGACAGGAGGCAGGAGGCAGGAGGAAGGAGGCAGGAGGCAGGAGGCAGGAGGCAGGAGGCAGGAGGCAGGAGGCAGGAGGCAGGAGGCAGGAGGCAGGAGGCAGGAGGCAGGAGGCAGGAGGCAGGAGGCAGGAGGCAGGAGGCAGGAGGCAGGAGGCAGGAGGCAGGAGGCAGGAGGCAGGAGGCAGGAGGCAGGAGGCAGGAGGCAGGAGGCAGGAGGCAGGAGGCAGGAGGCAGGAGGCAGGAGGCAGGAGGCAGGAGGCAGGAGGCAGGAGGCAGGAAGATATCGATATGGGGAATAGTGCATCGGATTTATTTGAAAGTTGTCTAATTGATGAAACGCACCTGGTTGAGTGTTCAAAACAATAAATTCAACTGGTGCACCGTAAAGCACAGTTCTGGGGTCCTTGTTATTCAATTTCTACATGAATGACTTATTTTCTGAGAACTTCAGGTTTCTGCGAACTATACAGTTATTTTTTACAAAGCTGTTACCTGGCGGGAAGTATTTGAATATGAAGAAGCTTTGATTAACCTGACACTACTATACACATACACGTTCATGGCGAAGTCAGGTCAGTTGCCAACAGATTGTTCAGGAAGCAAGCTCCCATAAGAAATATGATCCATACAGTTACACAATTTAAACTATATATGCGAAAGAAACTACAACAAGACTGATTTCATGTGTTGAAATTTTCAACAGCTGTATTCAAATTACGATGAAAACAGGCTCTCAAGGTATTCATCATAAGCATAAGGGTTAATAAATTCACAGTCTACATGGAACCAAATATTTTTATACATAAAATAAACAGTAACGGATCAAAGACACTTATATCATCTCCGATTAGAGGTTGTCATTTATTCCATATTGAGATAGATATTGTAGCCACCAAATCAACTCATTAAATCTCAAAGTTTTTTCTTTGGAGTTATATTTATTAGTCGATTATTTGTGTTACAATATGATACTGCATTTTGTTGATTTTCAAAAAATCATCATTTTTATGTTTTATTGGAGATTTTTCACTACTTCTGACATTTTTTTTAAGATTCGTGTCTACAACTTTGTACAGGAGCCGCGTGATTAACAACCGACGTACAATGTTGTGAAATACCATGGTAGAAGAGTACATCATCATTCATAGAGTTCAGGTTCATACATATTTTTTTTATAGCTTCAAATTCTTTGAATTTTTCACTAGTAGCTATGGTATGATCAATGATGTGCATTTGACCCGATATAATTATTGTTCGATAGTACGTAATCCACTAATGTCGCTCTAGAATTAGTAACATGAGTCGGTTTCATTGTTGTGTAATATCATATGTTGATTGAATATCTGCTTGTCCAGTATAATAACTATGGATGTCCTGTTGCTTGACGGGCAGTGTTTTTTTCTCATGAACTGCCATTGAAACATGAACAAAATTCAAACAGAGAATAGTTGCTTGAAGTCCATAATGAAAATTCACTTGAGATACCGGCGCATCCTCCATTTCCTCTGAAACTCGCATTAATGTGACCTAACAATGTCATCCAATTCTACCTATATCAAATACTTTCATCTCATCCATTAACGATTCGTCAATATTCAATACCCTTCCCTGTATTTTACACAAATCGTTTTTAGTAAACACTCTGTGATTCCTCAGAATCCCCTCTTCATCCAAGTGATATTTGGCCACGATTGAAAAATAATCTGAAAGCAGCTACTTCATCCTCATGATGCGATCGTAATCACTCCAAAACCTCAAGTTTTTGTTGGGCCACCCCAAATGGATGAGATCATAAAAAAAAGACAGTTGAAGAAAAACCGAAAAGAGTAGCAAACCGGATAGTAGAGATGGGAGAAAGAGAAATCAAAAAAGCAAGTTAGTATGAAAAAAGAAGACATGAGAAAAAATTTGTGTACATTACGAATGCGGGAGTTTATATATCACTGAGCTTTCTGTAGGTACGAGAGGTACTCTGAAACGGAAAGTCAAGAATGGGTGGAAGATGCGTTAAAAAAAAACGATTACGGTGAGAAATCTCCTGGACACAGCGGATGTGCTGACCAAAGTGGTGATGGTGGACTCAGATGACACATAGATAAGGACAAGCATCCAAAAATGTAAAAAGCAAAATATCCGGAGTTAGTTTGTCTGAAGGAGGCCTGGAAGTGATCGAATAAATCATCTACATTGGAGGAACTTGCCTGCAAACATCTAGAAAGGTGGTGGAAATGGTGCTGGCTGGCATACACAGACACATGAGAAAGAAACTGGGAAAGCTTAGAGAGGAGACGAAAAAGGATGAGGGACATAATTCGACACTTAGAGGGATGAGGGTAGAAATCCTACAATATATACAACAAGCGGAAGGGAAGGGACAAAGCGGAAGAGGTACTTGATGAGGTCATGAGCGGAGGTGAGGTGGCTCGGATACAAAGAAGGAATACTTACTGCTCACCCTGAATGCCCTAAAAAAAGAGAAAATGAAAATTCCCAGCCTGTGGGAGGAAAGAGAGTTGGATAATATTGACGCCAAGGGTATGCTGTGGGGCACCACCAAGAATAAGACAGCGGAAGTGATGAGGAGAAACAAGGGAGTGTGGGAAAAGTAGTGGGGAATCAGAGACACCATCCTCCTGAAAAACGAAACCATGGTGGGTACCCAAGGAGCTCACAGAGGTACTGATAGCAACGACATCTATGAAAGAACGGTTGGCGAGACGCAGAGTAAAGCTTTGCCACAGAATGCCAAAATGTGGAAGGTGTTGGAGCTACCATTGCGAAACAGAGCAAGGAAGTGCTTTTGATGCGTAAAAGGAAGACACAATGCAGCAGCATGCATGAACAACATGTACTGTCCAATGTGTAGAGCAGAGGGACATAAGCTGGGGTCCATGGGATGCCATGCATTTGAGGCAGCTTTAAAAAATGGCGCAGAGATATAACCAGGGCAGAAATATTGGACGAGGATGGCTATTCGTTGGAGATGTTGATGCGGAGGGTCTTCAGTGAAGCGGAGGCGGCAAAGGAGGCAGAAGAGAATGCAATAAACTGAAATCACAGCAGCAAAACTAAGGGTGTTCCAGTGTAACGAGGGAGGATCGGCGGCGGCACATGACATGGTAATGGCAGCGAGTGGTAACATAAATCTGGTTATAGTGCCAGAGCCAAACGATAGGAAAAGCATGTCGTAGTACATGTAAGGAACGTAGCATTTGGGATCGAGTAGATGAAGAGTCAGGAAGGGTATATAAATGTGAGCTCCAGCAAGTTCGAGCTGATACTCTATATATCCCCAATCTGAACCCGAAAGAATATGGAAAAAGTTAGAGCTGAGCGGAACGTACTGGAGAAAGAACTGTTGCGTCAGATACATGTAGGAATGCAAAAGGCAAGGATAGGTAAAAGAGATGAACATCTTAGGAGGACCCCGTATTGGTGGAAGAAATCCGCGAACTGAAGCGAGAATACTTAAGGACAAGGAGAGAGACAACGAGTGCACATAGATCAGACACGGAAGAAGAAAGTCAAGAGATGATGGAAATGAAGGAAGAGTCAAGAGAGAGGGATGGAAAGGTATGTGTGAGAAACTTGAAGGAACCTGAGGACAGGGGTACATGGTGGTAATAGAGCAGATGAGCATAGAGAAGACCTAGTCGGCTAGAGTACTATTTCCAATGGAGAAGGTGAGGTAGAAGGAAGAGCAGGTGCCAAAAATAACTGAGAGGAAAATACAGGAGGTGATGTCAAAATGCAGTACTAGGAAGCTTCAAGACTGAAGTCATGACGCGTACGGTTGAAGATGTTCCCTGGGGCAAACAGCTTTCAGAAAACCAAGAAATAATTCATACCTATTTTCTTTCGGTTCTTATAGTGTTCTCTAAACACTACAGAAATTTTCCTTTCCGTGGAAACCAGAATATAATAAGAGTAGTTGTTTTCTCATCTATCTGTTTATAATCAAACTTGGTTGATTTGGTATCGGTATTGCTCAAGGTTAATTTTGAGAATATAGAATGCACTTCTCTGTTGCTTTCAGAGATTCAATTACTAATTCAATTATTTCAGTTTTAATTGGCCATTATTCATCTTCCCTGTAGTAAACATCGTTACGTTCACTAATTTTATAACTATGACTTTAATAATAACTTGTAAGACGAGCTTACACTACAAAAATGATTTATAATAATATCCAGTTATGAACTATTAAATGAGGCTAATGAATGGGTTGTAATAATCATGACATATTTTTGATAATTTATGCCGTCATTACTGTTATTGAAAAAATTACAGGTATACGTTTCGCTCGTAAATACAAGAGCAATAACCATTAAACTCAAGTGATTTGGGAACATCTCTATCGAATCCATTTCAGTAACCAATATAACTTTATCAATAACAGAGTTGAGCTCCTAACGTTAAATTTCTAAGCAACCCATAAACATAAGAAATGATAGATAACTCCCCTGACAACATTATTACGACCTCAGATATGAGTGCATTTATATGTTCATATTTATTCAATTAATACGACCATGCCTAATCTCCGCTGCCATCCATGTTGTATCTGTTCGTCCGATCTGAAACTATTACTATGTGAATTCTACAGAATGTATCATAGTATGGTACAGGGTTCTGCTTCGAAGTTGCTCATATTTTGATTGAATAAATCACAAGTGAAAGGAATGAAGGGTGAAATAGGGGTGTTCTTCCAGATGCAGGAAATCCTTATGACTGTTTTTATTGGCGTTTCAAGAATTCTTCCAAGAATTTTTTTTTCCTTGAATATCTATAAGTTATTTGCTAAGGGTATGTATCTTATGTAACAGCGTTCATAGAAGGTAGTCGGTAGCTGAGGCCTCCTAATAGCTGCTACATGAACTCATCAATTCAGTTTTCGAATAAAAAGTACTCGAATGATACGAATACAAAATTTAGCCACTCTGATCGAGGAAACGATTTGAATAACTGCATATTTTTGTGTTTAAGTACCAATATTCAAAATATACCCGCCTGGAAATTTATTCACGACCTGTCTCGGTTAATATATCTTTATATTTTGTGTTTCTATGCAGACAAGTCATGAAATTTTTGTGCTTTCCTCACTTTATTATCTTGAAAAACATAAACCTTCAGTTTTCCTTATTTTACATCTGTATATTTGGGTTAATTAAGAACGAAATGTATATGAAAACTACTTCATTATCATAAAGAAACTGGAAGCCGAGATGGTGTAATATTTTTATTAGACTTTGTGTTACGGAAAACGTGCTTGGCATCTCGATGCAGATAATCCATCGTGGGTGAGAAGCAGGGTCGTCCCCAAGCAAATTGATGCATCAGGGTGGAGAGAAAAATCTCAGAATGAAGAAAAATGTAAATTTTTTTCGTAATCAGGTGAGAATGGACAAGGCACTCAAAGCAGTTGAGGGGATTAAGTGGGTAACAAAATATCAATGAATAATTATTTGAAATGAAGCAAGAATGAAAGAAGAGGTGCTTCACTAGAGGGCGCCATAAAAAGGACTGAATTTGATTCTAGTTTTATTGATCTATAGAACTCTAGCTCTCACGTTATTTTGGCAAAACCACCATATATTTTGAGCAACAAAGAATATTTAAAAGAAGCTCAGGTTCCAAATGGTGCTTGTTACGGAGTTCAATCTCGATAATTCATTCATGAGTCGGTCAAAAAATATCTTGAAAACTACCTAAAAATTATCAGAAGAAATTAATTTCGTTCATATTTCCTGACTTCTCACTTGAAGATTCTGATTTCAGAAATACTAATGGGCATCGTTTCAACCTTCATCTATGAGCCACCCTTTCCAGAAAATTGCCAGCATTTGTGTTTCAACGACATTTTTTTTTATTCTGATCAGCCAATTCAGCAATAATGAATTTTTCATTGCTTTTGTTTCAAGACTATTTCCTATGAAATCAATATCTCAAAACGCCGGTAGAATGTGAAATAATTTGTAAATGATGCATAGATAAATGAAACCAAATGTACTTTCGCTATCCAAGCTGTGTGAATGGCCTGATTCTCCACTAGTTCCAGCTGTACTCTATACGTGTTTGTGCCAACGCCTGCAGTATGATGAAAGGTGGATCTCATACTGTTTTTTTTTATGAACACGCTATTCAAGTTGAAAAATACCACCCTCACTGTACAAATCCGGCTCGAAGGACCAAAATATGTTTGTCGAATAACTATTTTCTATTTAATGTCACTGAATGAAACGCTTCTCTTTTTCTGAGGCTGTATTATTTATTATTGTAACCGAAACTTGTTGGTTGATACAATTGCCTGTGAAATTGAAACTACTGAAGTGCCTTGACGGACTCTTTTGACCCTTAAAAACTAGAAATTAGCATAGCTTGATTATCTTTGGATGAGAAGTTAGTTACTAACACGTTGATTTTTAGAATTTTTGTGAACTTGTATTCCTAAGAGAAATCATTACGAGTGCCTTATTTTTCGTTGCGTGATGATGAAAGAATGATGGCGTAATCATTAACTATTATCTCCCAGAGGAACATCTCGAACAGTTCCACACCCAGACATCCAGAAAAGTAGGAGATACCGAACAGCTCCACAAAAAAAAACTATTTAGAATAGGCCCACCCTCCAAGGAGAACATGCCAAACAGATGCAAACCCCAACTTCCAGAAGAGGCTCACACCTCAACATCCAGGGAGGGAAAAAACGCCAAACAGATTCAACCGTCAACTTCTAGGAAAGCATTAGATTCCAGAGGAACACAAATTCATCAGCAGATACCGAACAGTGCCAACTATCAACTTCCAGAAAAGCACTATATGCCGAATAGGATCACACCTTGACTTCCAGGGGATAAGAAGACGCCGAACAGCTTCAACCCTCAACTTTCACCGAACGATTAGATGAATAACAGGGCCATATCTCTACTGTCAGGAATGCAGACTCAGCCATTTACTTTCAGAGAAGCATAAGATAACGAACACCCCTCGAAATCCAGAGGAGCAGCAGAACAGCTTCAACTCTCAACTTTCAGAGAAATACCAGATTAAAAATAGGCCACACTCCAACTTCGAGGGAAGGAGAACATGCTAGACTGCTCCGCCCTCAATTTCCAGAGGAGGCCAACACCTCGACATCCAGGAAAGAAAAAATTCCGAACAGCTTCAATCTTCGACTAGTATAATATACTTCGACTGTTATGGAAGCAGCTTCCAGAAGAAGAGCGAGCACGAAAGAAACATTTGCAATAACCTGGTGGACTGATTTATGGAGATTTCGTTTTTTTCTTTGACATCGTGAGTTTATATTGAAAACTGGTCTACGAGGATGGAGCAGCAAAGTATAATTCCTTGGTAGTGAAAGAGTAGCGTCGAACTTGGCTATATTTTGGAGATCTTCAGGCAATTCCTGATAAGCAATAATATAATGTCTATATAATACTTACTTTTCTATAACATCTGATGAACTCTACATTCTGAGAACTGTAGTGCAAAAACTAGTAAAGAGGATCAAAATATGCCCAGGGACTCTTTTCATCAGGAGGTCGGAAACTACATAAACTGCAATCGTACATATTACACTTTTTCTTCACTTCATGTATCCTATAATTCCTATATGCCATGAAAAGCAATATTTTCGTAGTTATAAATTATAATTCATAATTCATCTTGGGTATTATGATGTAATGAGAGCGTGAAGAGTAGCGTGCTAAATATTGAGAGAGTATTACAATTACTCCTCGAATAGCTCGAAGAAGGGATATCAAATTGTTTGACATCACTACAAAGAGTCGAGTGGGATAACAGGAGAAGAGAATAGCATTGCGTCTCTCTCGATTATGTATTATGATAAAATTGCGTTTCTTGCTGCATATTTGGTGTCAATCATTTAAAAGTTGACAAACATTGGTTCGTTTTCTAAACGGTGCCTATGTTTTTTGTGTCTCACGGGGATTGAACCAGTATTTCAAAACCTATTCTCATCAATTCAGTTGCCTGAAAGTGAGAAATAATGAAACTGGTCAACCAAGTTCATTATTCATTTGGATACGCGAACAAATGTAGTAAAAAAAAACAATTACTTCGAATCATTATTGTTCTGAGTTGATTCGGTTAGAAAAATCGGAGAGGTTTTTGAAATCTACAATTTCTTTAGATATTTTGACAGGAAATTCGGAATTTCAAGAGAGTTATAATGCCGAAACTCCGACTTATTGAAAAAGTTGGAAAACTTTGTTTATTACTTGAATTAGAATCGCAGTTATCATAACTATTTTGATATACAACATGGCAACATGAGTTCAGTTTACCTGTGCATTAGAAAAGTCAATGTTTGAACAAGCAACAACATTAAAAATTGTTGTTCAACTCAAATATACTTTGCGCTATCTAGGAATAGGGCAAATAAATAGTACTTTGGTTCAAGAATATGTTTTTGATTGTGCAGGGCTAGATATTTCGAATATAAAAGTTTCACAATCAACATAGAATGCATAGGTGAGATATATCAGGATGGTGGCAATGATAGTCAGTTTGCTTTCGGCATGTTTACATTTATTCCAAATCAACTATATAAAAGTGAAAAAGTTACAAGTGAAAGACCGTCGGTAGTAGACGTGTGTATGGCATTACAATTGGCCGCTTATTATATCAACAGCAACATATACAATCCCTTCCATACATCAGAAAAAATATAATATATAGATATATGTATTTTCATAAACTTGTAAAAAATTATGACATTTATATCTGATAATAAATAAGAATCATCGCCCATCAATTTAGGACCGACAAACCTTCCAAGAAATAAATCTCTGCTATTAAAAAAAAATATTCCGCTTCTATTGGAAGGTTTGCCTTGCAAAAATAGACAATGAAATTTCACATAAGCAATTGGATTGGTCACCCGGGTGATATCACGGGCATAACTAGCCAGATTGGTCCAGACGGTTTGAATACATTAAATTACAAAGGCGGACAATGGTTCAGAATTATTCCAACAAAATTATTTCTCCGACTACACAATGGTTCACTTTTACCAAATCCAACAAGTGTTCTGTTTTGTTACTGCCCCTAGGCAAACAATTTTTTTTTTTCATTTTGGTTTTATTTATAAACATTAAATCATCACAGTTACTTTACTTTCGTTAAAATAAAATAAATTGAATTAATCTAACTGAAAACATAACACTGACTGCGAACTCAATGGATATAACAAAAAATACTTTTTTCTGGAGAATGATCTATTCATGAATCTAAGTAAGGTAAAAAAAATCTTAGAAAGATGAGTCTGTATACAATTTCATAAAAGACATTTGAAAAAATGTATTTGAATATCTTTCACAAAGGCTGGAAATGTTGAATTTGATGAAATATTGATTACCCCCGTTTCAAACGTCCGAAAATAAAGAAATCAGGTCAACAAAAGAACAATCGACAAAATATGATGAAATTACATGATGTACATACAGTATGTAGTCAGTAAAGATAATTGCGAATTAGAAAAATTAGCTCCAAGGAAATTCTCCAGAAAATTGATTTCTAAAACCACTAGAGTCCATATGTTGGATTTTGTAATAAGCTGACAAAGTAAAAGGGCACAATTAGATGGAGCCATAATTGTATGAACAATACTGAGATTTGAAATATGATTATACTTAAATTCTATCTATATGGCATTGGCATGTTATATTTTATACTGAATAAAACAATTAAACAATAAACAGTAACACACTTACTATAATAAAATATAAGAAAAAAAAAATAAAATATGAGAACCTAGTCAACCCTAAAAAACACAACGAACGACTATACTGACTAGGCATAACTACAAACAAAAAAAAAAAAAACATTTTGACGAACAATATTCGGAGATCAGTGAATACAGGATTTGGTGTAAATGTACTTCCAAAGCATTGGTTGTCATTTACAGTCCTGACTGCCTAAACGGCAAAATCACAGTAACGCTTTGAAGAGCATTCTAAAAACATAGTTTTTGACTAATCCTACTACTTAAAACTACTAATCCAACTAAATTGCTTTAATTTCTTTTAAAATATCAGCATTTATATATATTTATATAATATATATATATATACTCCTATATCATACGTAAAAAAGTACAGAAAGCTATATAAACTGAATGTAGCTGGACAAGTCGGTCAATCGCCCACCATCTTCCACAATGTCACCACAGCTCTGATCACAGTATGAAGCCAGAAAAAAGTATCATTCGACATCGTAAAGTATTTTCGAGAATATGACAGCCAGCCAGGTGAACAAAATATACTATAAAAGCATTATTATCAAAAAATTTCAACATCATTCGACAATAATGAATAGAAAGATACAGAAATGAAGATTTCGAAGTATCAAATTGAAAACAAGTACTGTTCTGGCTTGTACCACGACGATCATTAATACAAATCTTTTAGACAAATGTCTGCAAGACACTATTCAGGATTTGACATCCATCTTATAAAGCTCTTGTAAAGTAGGTCTAAATTTGAACAGGTACCTATCTGAGCGATGTAATTTGAGTAGTACTTTTCGATTTGATTCTGCGAAAGCCTTACATCTATTATTAATTTTGAATTGATGGCTTCCGATTGAGTATTGTTGGTACACCTGAGGTGTGATTCCGTGTACCATAGACTTCTACTGTCGACAGTTGTGTCTGTGTATCTCCTATTAATCCAACCATGATGTTATCTTGACTTTTTCGATGGAAAGAACAATCATACGGTACACGGAACTATACCCCTGTCTATGAATTTGTTGAAGTGATGCAAGCAATCGCACTTCAGGTTCTCGAAAAACTACGGACCTCAGCTGTCCCTTTTCTCTGACTTGACGAGGCGAGACAGTGCAACAATGGGCATTGGGTTCTGGTCGGCAAGTCGCCCCGACTTGTCCCCCATGTATGTACAATCTCAGGTGCGGGCTGATCGGAACTTTGCGGCACACGTCCAGCTTTCGCCGCACCGCTAATCTACGGAGATCATTTGAAAACCATTAGGGCTGCAAAGGTAAACTTTGCTGCTCTTTCCACTTAAACATACTAAACAGAGTCAGACTCTAGCGAAAGCAAACAAAGAGACGACGCGCCCACCTGCTCATTGGCTGTGCTCATGGCCTTTTGGCACGATTCAATCTTTGGCTATACTGAATCCAACTTTAAATTTTATTTACAATTCATTTACAATAACATATTGTCGAATAAAAATCGAATATCATCTAATCATACGAATTCCTGAGAGGGACCAAACCGGGTTTCACGAATTTGGTCCTACTGGATGAGATCAATGCTTTGATTGGTTTTCCTCTCTTTGGAACACACTTGTGCACAAATGACCAACGTCCACCTTCACAAGGTAAATTATCCCTAATCTAATACACTCAGATTGTGAATATATTATATAAACTACTATATATTCAATAAAAACACACCGAAAGTATATAATATGAAAAAACAGTAATAAAGCAAACATAATATAGGAATATAGGGAGCGTACCTCTACATTTCATAAAACTATCGATTATCGATCACTTTTGCTTTGGGAAAGTACAGGTTGAGACACGGTAATGCAGTTACCGGGTCCCAAAGAGATGCCAGCCGACGAAACAGATCATGGCGGTCCACAAGGGGGCAGAGACACGACCTTGTACAAATTTGGAGAATATACCCTGGCTGGTGTTGGTTTTAGCGGAGGATATTTCTGGGCCATTCATCTGAAACAAAAATAAAAGTAGGTTAGAGCTACATTAATGTTTACAGAAAATAGTAAAAACATTGTTTCTGACTTTCCAAGCTTTTGTCATCGTCACTGTGGCCTCTTGGTGACCTTTTGCTTTATTTTACATAAGACTCCCTTGTCCTAACAGCAGATATATCTCCACTAGACATCCGTTTAGGTTCATAATTGGTTCAAACGTCCTCTCCAGAATAAATAGTTGACATCCAAAGTGAACGACCAAAAGTTTTGAAAAAGATTGTTGATATTGTAAGGAATTGTTATGAACAAAATTGAAATATGCTAAAGGCTAAAATTCCTTTGACGTATATTGCTAATAACCAGAACATTAAATTTTTGATGTGATTGATTTTCCCGTTATTTTTGCAAAATGTATTTTACTTATTTTGAAATTTGTATCATTAGAAAAAATTCAGCTTTCTGTTCGTCTCATTTCAATATCTGGATTTTGCATGCAATGGGATTAAAATAAGTTCAAGGATGTAAGTAATACCTCATAATAATAATGTAAATGATGAATAAAAGTTGTTTGTTTGTGTTTCACTTACACTTTTGAAATCACTTATACCTAATCAAACCCCTGTACTCGCAAGATAAGTTGAATTGTGTATAAGCAGCTTAAAAGTGTAAGAGACTCACTATAATAATATTAGTTTTAATATATATCCATTATACGTCCATATGTGGTCCAGAGGTCCATAAAACAAAACAATGAGCAACGTTTATGATATATGTCAGACGTTAATTAGTAGTCCATTGGATGTAAAGTTGTTAAAAATGGTCGACAAATCGACATTCGGTGGATAGCCCAAATTGTGGACGCCCATTGAATGTTTATGTCCGTTTATTGTCCTCATTCGGAGGTCCAAATGTCCAGATACAATGAACGACTATAGAAAGTTGTTGTACCATTTACAATAGAGAGTGAAACGAAAGGTTCCACAAAGTCTTCTACCCCACTCCATATATTGAATGGTATGAATCAATCCTCACAGAAAGTAATTTAACTCTTTGAAAATAATTATGAATGCAGGTACCTAACACAATTTTGAATCTGTGGGAAGATAATGACTTTTTTTGATTCTGAATAAAAGCTGATTTTATATGGCTTTCATTTTACATATGAGGCAATATTTTTCTCCATGGTCAGTACCTTCTACTCTTTGAGGTACTTTGATGTATTCTGAGGGGATGCCAGGGCTTGAAGGAGTAGAAAGCAATGAAATGGATCATACCAAAACCAGTTCGTGGCCCATTCAAAATAATAATAATACTTCCTCATTAACACTCATAGAGAACGGCTATTATTATTATTATTATTACTTGTCCTTTGTGTTTGACGAAGATTACGAGAAACATTTTCAGTCTATGAATAATATCAATAAATGCTGATGTTTCGCAGGGAACCATTCTAGCACTAACACTGTCTCTTCTCTGTGTTTTATTAGGCACAGATCCGACCTATCCTCGAATACTGTTACCATGTGAGTGCAGCTCCCAAACACACACTGAACATTACAGGATTTTGTTTTTCGTGAGAACAAAAGAAAAAAATGGATAGCTTGATATTGAGAGAAGAGAAATTCGGTATTAAAGATTTAACCATTCGGGTCTATAGTGGTCTGTGATTATTGGCTTTTCACTGCGTTGTTCCACACAATCGACTACAATTTTTTTCTGATTTCTCTGGGAAATTTCGGATTCAATTATTATCTATTTATTCGAATATATTGATGACAGAGCGTACCAGAACGTATGTGAACTAGAAATATGTTTCGCTAGTGTTCGTAACAACACAGGGACATCTCAGGTATCCCTTTTATGTTCCAAAGTGTCCGTCGATACAAGGACATGTTTGGGACTTCCCAAGGTATACCGTAGAGAATATCCTCGGTACATCTCTCAGATATCCCAGGGATGTCCTCGGTTCCAAATTTATCATGTGAAATCCCATATCGGTCCTTTTTATTGTGTTGTTGATTAATTCACTGTATTCCTGAAACCTTCGCAAAAGATCACCGTTAGATGAAATATAAAATAAACAATTCAATATCAAAAAATGCAGAACACATTTTCAGGCAACACGGTAAAGATCAATCTTTTCAGCGGTTCTTGTATAAGTCTCAGGTCGTCGATTCAATGAATCACTGATAGAAGAAACTACACGAAACAAATAAACCACTTCTGAATAATTTACTCCCAATGGAAAAAATTTAAATGAACCAAGAAAGAATACAGAAAGTGATATTAGATAATATCACAGCTCAAACAAAGGAAAGCCATGAACGTATAATGTGAACAATGGAATAAATATAATTGTAATATAATTATCATCGAAACGGTATATTACAAGGTCAAAATTGCATGGGGCATACTGTAAACAAGTAGAAGTGACATTAATAGGTTGAACTCCCAACTGCTGTCCTTACAGCAAACTAATGCGCAATAAAATCATAAGAACCAAAGATAGATAATTTTGCAATCATACTACGCGATTCTGCAGTAAAACTGAATATTTCATGAGGCTCGACAATGAAGCGTGAACATGCATATAGTGGACAATATGCAACGCACATCGTCGTTCAACTGGTTGCATATCTCACGTGGCCTGAAAATGCCTTCTAACGAACTTGACTCGATTGGGAATATAACGGTGTTGCCGTAAGCGCTCTGTTTACGTAAGAACTTATATTTCGGACATGAGCACCGGGCACTTTATCTCCTATCGCCGCTCCAAAATGTCACTTCAGAAAAAATGGTAGGTACTTGTATTGTTTTGAATAATTGTGTATTATTTCTCTAAGGCTTGAGCCTATATGATGCTAGAGCCCGACTGACCGGTGCTAGAACATCTTCAAAACTCAAGATAACTGGCAACATAGCGCCAGGCTGACGTCATTCCTCGAATACAAAGGCGAGATACTGACGACTGAGAAAGCGTCATGAATTTAGATCCGTAGTATATCTATCGTAGGAGCATAAATGCACCAGATTGCAGCTATAATAATAAGTTTAATGATTTCTTGGAACGGAGAAATAATTTCATCTGGCCTACTTGTAAATAATTGTGAATAGGAGAATCGTCAATAATTTTTTCACTGGTGAGAACTGATGAGAAAATGTATTGCACGCAGAGGTATAGACAAATTCAAGGTCATATAGGCATAAGAAAGCTTGGAAAAATTTAGAATAAGTACCATCTACCTACTAGTCTGCAGTTATAACATCTAGGCGTGCACATTCAGATTGCTAGCAATAAAGTTGCTGCAGAAAGTCTTTAGGAAAAGAAAAGAGTCGTTGAACAAGGTGAGAATTCACCTGGAAACAATGAAATCTGGAATATTCTAAAGATTAGTTATACATATCAGTTTATTTTTTATTCAAACCGGTCATCAGGATAGAGTAGGTCCAGTTCATTATTTCCAATGAAATTGATTGATATGTTTAGTTCCATCAAAAATGAAAGTATGAACATGCCTTCGAAATATAATATGTATATGTATGTATATATATATATATATATATATATATATATAAATTTTTATGACATATAAGACAATACCATGCATTTATAATTCTACTTTGTCGTCTACCAACACCCGTAATGAAAGGATGGAGCATCATAAGTTCGGCTGATGAATCAAAAAATTGGTCTGTGATTAGCATAGAATCAAGCTGAGTACTCTACGTGCAGTTTCTAATACGGACAATAAGGACATTAACAGAAACTCTTCGAAATCATTAATTGAAGATTCGTGGTTGAGTGAATCAGATTTTATTTTTGTAAAAAATCATCAAGAACATAGATGGCTAGAACTAGGACATCGCAGCCAAAGATAATAAAAGAATTCGGTATTGAGACCAAGGAGATGAGAAATAGTGAAACGACTGAATTTTAGAGGTATAAGGAATGAAATAAGTGAAGAAGGTACGAAAATATATGAATCCAGATATAGTGAATCAGACAAATAATGGTTGATGGCGAAAATATGAGAAGAATGAAACGCAGGGTGATGTGATATCAAAAACTAAGAGTTTGTTAGAGGGTAAAAGAAATAGTAGTGGAGGAATAGATGTGAAGTGAAGGAAGAGTGGCAAACATGAATAGTCTTCAAAGCAGAAGTTGTATCGACAAATATTTGATTTGTTACAAAAAAGCACCCAGTGGAACATGCATTCTAGGGGGTGAGACGGCCTACATACAAAGACACGACACCCACCCACCTCTCGTGTTAGTAAAATCAGGTGAATCTCGTCAGTTAGTTTTCGCAGTATTTCACCAACCTGGTTCCAATCTTGCACACCGTGGCGATTGACAGCCGTTATGGACATCTTTGATTCCTCGCAGCAGGACGATTCCGAGTTGGTTCGTCTTCGGGTGGACCTGAAGGTGGCGTTGGCAGAGAGTTCGTGGCTGGGAGGAGCGACTTCCTGACTTGCTACGGCGAGCCATGCCAGATTGTTGAGAAGTTCCGGGATGTTGGCTGTTGGATTGGCGGAAGATGTCGATGGTCCTTGATCTTGAGTTTGGGCCTGACTCGAACCACTGGCACTGGTTCGGTCTGTAAAAAATCATGAATTGAGCAACGTAATATGTAGCCCGTGACAACTTGTGTAGCCTATGCAAGTGATGCATCACGCGTTTAGTGCCTCAACTCCCTCCGAATTTATTCTTATTTCGTACATATTCTTCCAGAAAACTATCTGTATTGCTGTTTGTATTACTACCCAACATGGCAATAGTGAAACTCAAGTGACTTGAGGAAACGACGTGGAGCGGAGTGCCCTTAACGTTGCAAGGACTTCAAAGGTACTCAGATATGTATATCGTACGCTATTATTATTATATATGCATCTTCAAAACCAATGCTGGGTATTAATTTTGGATCGGGATAGTTATATTATAATATCAACCAGATGCTTGTACAATGTTCCCCAGAACAAATTCCTACTGGGAAATCTTTGATTCAATAAATTTGGTTCTTTTAGTTATTTTCTGACATATACTTCGTCACTATGGCCTACACTGTGAGTGGATGAGATTAAAATGGAAAATAGTTTAAAGAACTGAATGATAAAACATTTTTTATTGGAAGTCCAATAATTTTTATTTTTATTAGATGACTTTCCATTGAATTATTTGTCAATTCTTATTAATTCATCGAAATCCTTGGATGAAAATAAAGTCAAACAATGAAATGTGGTTTGAAGTTATGACTCTCCCTAAATTCTGCGATACAACGTATTTTCAAGATTAGTTACCGCAAATAGATGATTAAAAGTTTATTCTACCTAGGAAACACTAACCACTGTCCTTCATTTTGGCAAAGTTATCATCACTTATTGTGTTATCAAGTGGAATGGTAATATCTACATAAGTTCAAGTGAATCAGAAATACTAGCCACATATAATTTTTTAGGTGACAAAAAAACCCACAAACTAACAGAAAAATATAACATCTGGCCAATATTTCACACGAATTGGTTACCTAAAATACTTATTTGATTTGACTAATCTCTAAAATTTAAAATAATCTTCGATTTTAATTGAATATTGAAGCAATGTAAATCTGAACAACCTGTATGTTTCCATGACGTGCAGCATTCGAATAAAGTCTGCTTGGAAATATAATATCCTTATATACTGTTGTGTTACCTGCTTTGTTTACGGCTTATTTCTATCCTAAATCCCTACAGAAAGTAAGGATATTAGATTACCGAATAGAATTTATACAAAAAATATTTTTGATCGCTTAGCGCCAATTGACAAGATTTAGATTTTGTCTTCATTGCGAATTCGATTAATGTGGGGTGTATCAAAGAGTTGATTTCAAGCAAAAAACCTTGTGAAATCAACAAGCCGTTTCATCATCAACACCGCTTATTATTCCAAGTGACGCTATTCTTACCAGTTCCAAAGCCATTTTTGCACCGTCACATCTTCCCAAGAAAATACAAAAACAGCAGTTCTGGTCTAGCAAAGAAATGAATCATTGTATCTTGATGATACTGTAGTACTTAGACGGACTTTACAGTTTTATTTTCGACTGTGTTTGGGATCGCTTGTTAGAAGGTGAGGCCCTCACTTTACCTGGCTCGTACCAGTCTCCCGGAGACTTCTGAGGGTTGCTCATAACGGTACAATTTTTGAAACATTGAGTACTAAACTCGACGTATATTTTGCTTACGAAGTTAGCATCATTAGGAGCGAGGATAGGTCATCCGAAGCAATCATAACTAGGTTACAGACGCTAGGACCTGACCCTGGGTAGTAAGGGTGGAATGCAAATTATCTAGCACCACGAACACATAATGGTTTGAAAAATTAACCAATCATTTGGAGATGCTACAAAAAAGATATGCCGGAAGTCCGCGGAGTGTGGCTTGCCTCCTCAACTTTTTTGTTTTTGAAGATAACGGAATAAAGTATGGAGGATCTGTAAACGACACTCAACTGACAAGTGACTCGGCTTCGTGCATTTATTGCAACATTTCATTCGAAAAAGTTCAGCGAAGAAAATAATTTCAATGCGTATTGTATTATCAATCATAGATACATCCTTAGGGGTATATTCCTTAAGTGTGAGTCAATATTAATATCTTTATCCACTTTTTATTCTTTTGTGATTCTTGTTCGTGGGGATGCATCACCGGTTATGCAATGAATTTTTGTTTCGAAGCATCTTAGGAATGCGATGGAGTTCCGACGGCTGGGTTCTTAGCCACTGCCTTTATCATTTATGCATTCATGATTAGCCTGGGGCATTTGACACGTAGGCTATATGGTAGTAAACACAGCTGTTGGAATTGCTACTACGTATTGATTGCACATGCACGCTGCAGTTTACAAGGCCACTCGTAAAAGGTTCATTTCACAACATGTATTTATCTCGGAATATAATAACTCCAGAGACTAAGACACTGTGACTCTGATTCTGATATTTCAAAATTTTATTTATGCTGCTCACTGGAGATAAATATGCGATAAACCGTACTATAAAATATCGAATGTAACTAGGTGTGTAATTATTACATCAACAGTGTAACCACATACTACAACTCAACGCGAGACATGTTTATCTTACGAAACGTAAGACTGTTTGTATGTGGTTAATGGTGTGTAAATAAATAAGTGGCTAAAATGCAAACAAGTCTGGGTAATCTATTGATGATAAGGGTATTTTTATAGGTATGGATCGAAATCTGGCATTTCTTTGTTCGTAAAATAGAAGGAAGTAATTACCCTGATACCTTTACTTTATTTATAAGTATATTCTCATATGACAGATGGAAGATTAAGTTGATTTGCACTTACTATAATTTCCTGCAATTGCGTCAATATTTTTGTCATTATCAAAGAGATAAAGGTGAACAAAAAACTAAACTGTTTTCATCATCCGACGCATCACCTGATATTTTGGGGAAAAACATACCAGTTATCAAAACATCAAAATAACACGATTATTATTGACTTCGATAGCTAGACGTTTTTAGATACCCTGAAAAATACAAATGACGATTCATTTTATATAAATATTCTCTGCGTATGCTTTACATGGAATATGAAATTATTCAGATAATAATCATCAGGTCAAGATAATGATAATTCATTAATAACTACTTACATATCAAACAACTTATAATTTTGTGTATAAAAAAATTATATGCATTCGAAATAAATATTGTAACAAGATTTGCAATATTATTGATAATTCAGATAAGAAATGTGCCCTAAAAGCAAGTTGAAATCTTCAATGTATTCATTGTGAAATATTGGCATAACCAATTTTATTTTTTAATGTTTTGACATTTAACCACAGTGGCAAAAATATCCCAAATTTGAGCAACTTTTAGATCACAGAATACGAATGATACCTACGTCACATAAAAAATTAATTTTAAGTTCTTGGTATTGTTAACTGGGCTTCCACTTTGCTCAAATCATAATTATAAAAGTTGAAAGATTTTTGGGAAAAATTCATTTTTGATATGTACTTACTCTATTGTCATGTGACAATTCATAAAAATAATATCTACCCATTTTTTTTTCTTAGATTGATTTTTTTTTTCAGAATGAAATTCACAAATTGCACCAAAGGCAACAAGTACAGACAATATTTCTTGAGATGCGATAAATACAGCGGGAATATGAAAGGTATGTATGGCGAAGTTAATAGAAAATTTAAAAATAGTCAACAAAACTGTGCTTTGTAGGAATTTAGATAATAAATAGGTAATATGATGAAAATTTTGTGAGAGGTCGATTTAAATTTTTTTATATGTAACAATTATATCGGGTATTGGAAAAAATAAATATTGAAAACGGTTTCACATTTTCTCGAAGTTATGAGCGCCTCAACCAATGAGAGTTTTGAATGTTACACCAAAGCGAAAGAAACATCCACTAGGCTCGAAAAATATAAATACTTGGCACTCCTTTTAAAATCGTATGAAAGAGTTAAAATCATTTTTACCACAATCGATCAATTATTTGGTATATTCACCGATCGTAGGGAAAAACGTGAAATAATTTTACAATCAGATCATTTTAAATCCTACTGAATTTTTTTGTATTTTTGGAAACATTAATCGAGAATAAATTAACAAAATTTTCTGTGCTGGTATATCAAAAAAAAGTAAATTCCCGCCAAGTACCTACCTGTACAGTTATATTCAAATCATTACTTCTATAGACAGCAAGAAGTTCCTTGTTATATTGTCAATTATGATGCTACTCTAATTCACTCAGAAAGTACTGAATAAGAATTTTTTAATAACAAAATTATATTTTCCTCATATATTCACTGTTTTCCCAATTATTTTATTTTTTCTATCAATCATTTCCTTGTGAATTTTTTTATCCTTGCAGGTGCACTACATTATCTGCTGATTTCAAACGTAAAGTGTTAGGGGAATACACCAAAAATATTTTTAAAATAAAGCAAATCTATGTATAATTACGTAATTCATTTATGAGTGATACCTCCCTACTTAACGAAGAAAATGTTGTGAACAATATTTTTCAATACATTATTTATAGATACTCATCGAAAAAATTAATGCATAAAAAAGATTGCAACATACTTAGAATTTTCTTTTTAAGTAATAACAAGGTAGATTTATGTATAGGTTGATTCCTAAAACCAATATTATAAGTAAAATTAACTTGAATGAAGCTATTAAATCGTCCTCTAAGCTCAAAAATATGCTAACTTTGTTCATATCATAATTAATTAATTTTTTTTTAGAAAATCACTAATCAGATTAAAAAGCAGTGGGTGAAAAAATAACTACTAACTATGGTAACTTCTGACACAGTTTCAAACACTTTTAGACATATTTTTCAAGGTTAAAATTAACGAATATTAAACAATTCTTTTCATGAGTTCTGATTGAAATAACACTAGGACAAGCGATATCATGATAAATATTCGAAAAATAAAAATGTATATTCCTATTTCATACTTGATTAAAAAAATGTTGCGAAAGCTGTATCGGTACCTAGATACTCATAGTCTAAATATTTCATCTCAATTTTTATCACAGTACCATGCCAAATAGGTACCTATATTAAAATAAACAATTTTTGTAGAGACAGTCTTTCTATTTCCCCCTGAACCTAAATCAGGAAACTGTACAGGTGGGTATACCTAATCCAACGAAAAAAGTATGTTGAACGTGAAACCCATTATCAAGTAAATAACTCTAGGTACATTTAGATAAGATCATATCAAACTCATAATAGTATAATTAATGAAGTTATTCCCAAAAATGTATGCAAACAAAACTATTTTATTCTTGTGTCGACAAGTCACAACAAGTAGCCACCTTATCTCCTATATTGAAAATTCGCCAATTCATTTAAAATTCGATTACATATTATGCTTCAGATGAACACAATGACGAAAAACACTAATGCAAAGCTTGTTAATAAATTCAGCCCTTATCATGCATTCCACGACACTTGATGGGCTTAGCGTGAAATATCCACAAAGTGTCTGTCTGCGTTCAAACTCGTGAAACGATGCTCGAAAAAAAAAACGAAAGGTTATTGACCCCAAAGCGCGTAATTCTTGTAAGACTGTCTATTTTTCGCCAGATGAATCAACACCAAACATAGTGCAGTGGTCCGATTTAATCGAGAAAAGTAGGCCTCGCTCTCGTGGCCGACCCTGAACCCCAACTCGCGATCAACAGTGCAACAGGTTCATGACTTGTTCTAAGACCGCATAACCTTGCGACGGACTGGCCAGTTGAAAAAACCCAGCACGAATATTGCGAAAACTACAATCATGCTGTACTCACTTCTAGTCGGCGGAGATGTTCTCGGGGGTGGAGTACCTCTGGATCTTCTGAGAGCGGCCTGAAGTTTCGTGAGAAGTGATTGAAGTTGAATGATGATAACTTCCACTTCGTTTTGTTCTTCTGGCACGATGAACGGCACTGCCATTGTCTCGATGTTTGAGAAATTCTCAGCGAGAATCACAAAATTATATCAAACACAAATAAATCACTATGAACTCGCGAAAGCACACGCTGGGTTAGATAGACACACGTCCACACGATACGAGATATCGACGAGGTTTGACAGAGCGACTAGCGAGCGAAGTCTACAAGCTACTAAAGCGTTAGCTTTGCTTGGCGTCCCCCAGCTCGCACACTCGATTCCTGGCACGAGTCACACGATTTCGGTTGTTACGCGTAACTGGCATAAGGGTGATAGGCTACGCTTGACTGTCGACCAATAGACGACACCGATAGGCGTGTCTACCAAAAACAGAGCAAAATATTGGACAATTATATTTAGAAATACGTACCTTTGTTATTAGCTTAGCTTAGACCTCAGATTGATAGATCACGGCACTGGGTCGAACTGGTTCACTTAATTTCCACTTTCCTTTACGGAGTTCACTTCGAGTTCTGTTGTTTCTCGCTTGTTTACTAATTGTGAGACAACATTTTACTTGAAGCGTTTCTTGCGATGCATCTTTCGGGTTTCGGTTGAATGTGTGAAATTTTGTTCACAGCCATGATCGATAGAACCAGTTTTGTGCTCCTCAGAAAATTGAATTAATTTCAAGGTTACACGTAATCCAGGATATTTAAAATGCTTGAAAAGTCTCTAATTATGAAGTCGACGTGAAATATAAGCATGGACGGAACGAAAGAGTAAAATACGAGACATATTCCCATTCCCAGAAAATTTAAATGGAAATATCGAATTAGGTACCCACAGAAAATCATTGTTCAAGCAATAAATACCTAGATAGGCATATATTTTCAACAGTATTGAATACTGATATAACCACTAAAAAAACAAACGAGAATACCAGTGAGATATTACCACTACACCAGTGAATTTCAAAATTGTCAAGTGAAAGTTTCAAAAAAATATTTTTCAATAAGTAAATCAATTTTCGTTGACAAAGAATTTTTTCCTTGAAGACCTCAAAATTCGCTGACAATTAAACGGAACAATTGAATTGAACGAAAAATTCATTTGACATAGATGTGTTACTTTTAAATAATTTGTGATTCTTTCAAGTTTTTTGGTGCTAATTTCGATTATTCATTAAATTGTAACTTTATGAAAGTGAAATTAGGTAAAACTAAAACACTCTTAGATATAGTTATTATTGGCCAATGAAATATTCGACAAGGATTGTTTTTGATAAAAAAAAAATGTCGTTTGATAGTTGGTATTTCATCAAAATGAGTAAATATATTTTTTTCAGATCGTTTTGATTATTATCAAAATCATGAAGCAACGAGTTAATATGTGATTAGTGAAATGTGCAGTTTATCGTTAGATGATTCAAATTAGTTTTAAATTATCAGAAGTATTAACTGAAAAAAGTTTGTTTCTATAAAGTTTTTTTTCTGTTGTTTTTTGTTTTGGGTGAGTTGCAAAACTAGATGTATATTTAACCAGATTAGTATAAGAAGCTTTAAAAAAAAATATTATGGTATTTTTTGCAAAAGAGCGATTTCTTAATAATCTATTAATCGACCTGAAATATCATCAAGTGATGCTCATTTTTAATTTGCTTTTGTTCGAACATAATTCGTTCTCATTTTTTTGTTTGAATCAGTTATGAAAGGGATGATAACCTCATATTTAGATATGAAGTATCACCCAATGATAGTTCTACTACTATCTTTTTAGGCATATGCGAATATTACAATAGTTTCCAATTTCGTTAGAAAAGTTCGATCCCGATCTCACTTGTTAGATCTTCGAGTACCTAGTTTTGGATTAACATATTTTTTTATACATTAACTCATTGTAATACGTACCAGTTCATTAAACTAGATATCAATGTGAATTCAAGTTTTCGATTAAAGTGAAATTCACGTTACTAAAAGAGTAAATTTGAGTTGTATCCAAGTATCGACGTAAAACTAGATGAATTAATTCAAATTTCCATGATGAAAAATTTTGTTGGGTCAATAATCAAGGATGTATTAACGTAAAAAGGAATAATAAAAATTTTTGACAAAAGTTATCCACACGAAATAATTGGAAATGCGACTCAAAATTAGATGAAATAATTGATATATTTGGTGAAAGTGAAATTTACTTTTCCATTGAGTTGCGTCCATAATCAAAATATTGGACGTGAAATTGAGAGAAAAAATCAAAAATTTTGACGGAAGTGATATTAACTCTTCCATATGATTGAATTCAAGACGTTTCCATCATCAAAGTATCAAGGTAAATTTAGATAAAATGATTCAAATATATGGCGAAAGTGATCTTACATGTCCTAATTAAAAATTTGAGTTGCGTCCATAATCAAAATATTGGACGTAAAACTAGAAGAAACAATTAAAAATTTTGATGAAAGTGATCGTAAATCACGAGTGAACTTGAGTTGCATTTATCAACTTGAAATAATATAATATAATTCAAATTTTTGGCGAAAGTAAAATCTACGTTTCCATACGGGTAAAGGACTTTGCACTGGATATATGCAATCCTTTGAGTCAATAGAGTTGTTTAATTTTAGAATTTATCATTCTAGTGATTAAGAGAAGAAACTTTCCTTTTGGGATTTTTTTTGTGGCTCACAGAGTGAGCTACAAAAATGCGTTGAATGGCTAACAACTGTGATGAAATGATTTCTGTACCTGCAAATGTTTCATTTGTGGATATGATATTAACTTTGTCGAAACAATTTTTTCCTTCGTCCATAGGAGAAGCCAAAAAAATGGGGTTGGAATATAGGACAGCTACATGAAATACATTAACTTTTGTGATATTCGTTATAAAATATACAGTTAACATAAGAAAACGCCCTTGTTTGGTAACGCCAAGAATGTTCATCGATGAAGAATATTTGTTTTGTATTGACCTATCGTTGTTGAATAAATATCTTCGGCATATTACATTAGGATAGTGTTCACACTAGGAGAAATGACAAAAAATTACAAAATTCAACTGACGAAACTTTCAAATACAGGATGAGTAACGAAAAAATCACTTTTTCGTATTTTTTATCGTTCCCTAGCGTTTGTCTCGCACTGTATATCAATTTTGATCAGGAAGAATTTTGAATGGTTCCTAGTCAAGTAGTCATGAAGCTCAAAATATGAGATGGAAATATACAAAAAGTCACAAAAAAAGTGACTTTCTGTCTTACCAAGTAAAAAATTTTCAAATTTGAGCTGCGTCTATCTTCAAATTTAGTCGACATTCATGTTCTTCAATTGAATGTAGTATCTGTCTACTTGAAGAGTTTTTCGAAGAAATTCATCCACTTCCGTTGACATTGCTGTTTAATTTTTTGGAAACAATTCATGATACAGCATCGTTCGTGAACATGAGGAGAAATCATGATTACTCATTTCTAGTTACGAGTTTATGTGTAATTTCGATGATGTATGTAGTTTACTCTTGTTGAAGTAAATTCAGTGAAAACCAATATAATATTCGAAAATGAATATGGAATTTGAAAATCAACGAAATATAAATGTTGGTACTTACGTAGCCGTTATTGAACTCTATCACCAAAATTCACAATGCTGTGGGCATGATATTTTAAACGTACAACCCACAATGAAGATGACATAACATAACTGATAGGAAACCTTCAAAATTTTGTTCAAATATGTAGTCAGTTGAACACAAAAACAGTTCGTGAGTATAAAGAATAACTTGACCTACAAAACTTTCAAAACAATTTCAATTGGTTCATAATATAAACAATAAATGGTAGGTACTGTATCAAAAACGAAACAGTTATGCATTTGTGAAATTTTGACTGAATCACAGATCGATCACCACTCCAAAACTCGTCCAATTTAAGAAGAATCCTTAATTTAAGCTCTACAGATAGTGATTTGCTATTTTAATAAAAGCGACAAACTTGATTGTGATAAAATGTGAATTATTTTCAATTAATGAATGAGCTCTCCATATAAAATAAGCAGGTATCGGATTCTAGTAAAATAGATGATTCAGTTCAACTTATCCCAACTGTGAGAAAAAATTTGCAGACCTAAGCTTTACTTCAGTTCAGGATGACTGGTTTATCCTTGAAGGTACGACAGTAGCCAAAAAGGCTTGTCGTGTACGATGATACATATTTTGTACTAATCCACTAACCTCATTATTAAGCCCACAAACCAAATTTGTTGGCGCTCTGCTTTGTAAGACAGTGAGTCTAGTTTTTTTTTTGCCAATTATATTATATTATTAATTAGATGTTATACGATATCATTTCGTAGAATCTGTAGTATGGGATTTCGCCTAAAAATTCCATTTCAAACAGGTATTTTCTTTATAGAAGGTTTCCCAGGGGAAGTCCTGTACTGGATTTTGCGTAGAGTTCTTATCTAACATGGTTCTGGACTGTCTATACATACGTTTGGATATTGAGAGTACTAGTTTTTGGTCAATAAGTGGTGTAGCAGATTTTTGTATACCAGGCTTCTTCATATATTTCATTTCTTGGCATTATAGGGATATATTCTATCATTACATTTTACTATTTTTCACGATACGTTTCATGTAGTCTTCAAGTTTTTAGAATTCCACTTGACGAGATCTGGAAAACTATGGCGTTTCGAGATTCGTACTTGTATTCACCATTATTTGTTTTTTACCGTTTAGAGAAGTCAGTCTTTCGTTATTTACCTGAGAAATATTCCCACTATTATTTGGAATTAACATTTTATTATTTAAGTATGTTTACTTGTTCGTTGTTTTGTTTCTGTGACATTATCATTCTCTTCAATTATGTTGCGAGCATGGTGGAAAAGAGAGCAAAGTGCCGAGCAAAGGAACAAAAGAAGAGACAAACAAACCATGTCGAAAACAAGTCTGAACAGGTATTTTGCATGCTGACATTGATGTTGCAGAGGGTTCAGATGTTGAACCAAGACAGATGCTCTGGGCTCTGATTTGCTTGGAAATGGGATAGGAAAATTACATTATAAAAAAAACAGCTCAAACTATATAATTTCACGACATCATTGGAATAGTAAAACAATTGGAGCTTTTTTTAATAACATTTTTATAAAAATTTGAGGAAAAACCAGTTTTCCTCTGTACCAAACGGAAAAATCGGTGGCGGATGTATATAGGGTGATTCCTCATGTGGTCTAATTAAACGTATTTCGAAAAAGTGATTCGAAATGAACTCATGAGGATCTTAACAATTTAGTCACGTTTATATAACGTAGAAGAATATTTGAAAAATAGGGGTGTTCCATTGAAAAATAGTTTAACGTTATACTGCTTACAACAATCTGTTCAATTCAAAATGGTTATTGTAAAATTTAGGCAAAGATCAAACTTGAACGTACCTGTGTATTATTAACAAAATCGTTGTTTCATGAATGATAAAAAAACACAATTACAAGAGAGCTTTTTCGGAATGAGAAATTCTTCTCCAAATACCATTTTCTATGGAGTTGTTTTGAAACTGCAGAGCATTGATAATTTTTTAGAAAATCAGTAAAATTGATGATGTAAGACTATGTAACCATGTTAGTTTATAAAAAGAACTACTGAAACGCAGTTTCACAATATTGCTAGATATACTGAAGAAGTCTTTTTGTAAAATTTTAGAATCGATGGGTTTTTCTGCGGGCTTTGTATGTTACTCTAGATGAGGACATAACTAATAATTCAGTTTTTGCGTCCTTCTTGTTTCATTTCTTGATAATTTCTTGTGATCATGATCTTAATTAAAGAAAATTAAGAAATAAATTCAGCTTTGGAAGATGACAGCCTATCTAATCGTAGGTCTTACTGTATTCGAAAAACCATCTTGAATTTTTTATAAACTTGTGCTCAACCATGTTATAAAGTTTTTTGAAACTATTCCAAGGACATTCACACTCACATATAGAAAGAATTTATCCATAGTAGCTTTACTACCATTCTGATAATTTTAATAAAACTAAACTGTTTTCAGAAAATTTTAATAGAACAGCAATAAAATAAGAGAGTTATTAAAATACAAATCTTATACAGCAAGATTGCAAGTTGAGTCAGTCTTCATTCATTCCGGTATTTATTGTACGAAATCTAGCAAAAAAGTGTGTTACTGAAGTGTCGGTTTGGAAGTCCAAGATTTTCTGTAGGAGGCAGCATCGAATACTTCAGATATTTCCGAACTTGTATTCGAACGATTATAAATAGACGGCAATTTACGATCGAGCACTATTAAACCTGACCGCATTCAAAATTAATATCGACGCCCGTTTATCTCGAACCTAATCCACCGTGGAAATCTTGTCGCTTCAAATAAACCAAGCATCAAGATAGGGGTGTACCGCTCATCGAATTGCACAATAGGAGTAAATAGGAATGCAAAAATGCAATTATATCTTTTTCACTCGACCGTGTCATTCCGAATTAGTGATACGAGCTTCACTCCTAAGGGTCGATGTAGAACTTTAACTGCATCATAAAATATCTTGAAAATATTTCCTCGTAGGGGTTAAATCAATTTGAAGTGTTGGTTAGGGGTGAGAATGTCCCATTGTTAGCCGCTGGAAAAATGCCGGGCTGTCAGCGAAGAATTTTCATGACGACATAATGTTGAAGATATTTGAAAGTTGAAAAGAACTACAGTATCTTTATGTGGTCATTTCGAATAACGAGTACTTCGAGACTGTAGCTCCATGTAATTGGATTCATCCAATCGCTACCCCTATTGAGTGTACAGGGTCGTCGTCCGCTGGCGTATAGAAATCTTCGTCACTAACTCCCAGATTTTGACTTAAGTTGTGTACATTGACAAAAAATCTGATAAGAGGTTTTCGATTTCATTCAACCAGAAGTGAGTATGGATTTAGAAAACCGTTATCGCAGTTTGTAATATATCTAGGAATAAGTTGATCAGTTTCCAATAGCAAATATAAAGTAGGATCAGTATCAGGTGGTTGATCAGAAATATTTTCCTGGTAACATCTAGTTAACTGCCTAGTCCATCTATTTGTGAAGTTTTAATTCAAACTCAATTTGGATACGCTTGATCAGCAAAAGGTTTTTAAGAAAATGGAGGAGTAATCTACCCCTTGGAGGGAGTTTATCATTTTTAATTCGTCGACGGCATCTAAACATCCATAAGAAATGTTCAAATATGAAATTTGAACAAGAAATTTGAATAATAAATGCCTGATTCATTGTGTAGTACAAGCTTATTATTTTTTCTACTCTATTGTTGATTTCTATTTCTTGTCTTCCAATGTCTTCTATTTCCACCCCAAAATATTTGAATCGTTCAACTCCTCCTTGTTCTCCTTGTCTGAATCTTTCTTGTATAGAAAAAGCTCCTGATGTTTTGTTTCTGTATATAACACAATATATGTTGTTATTGTAGATGTTTTTAATTATTCCTATAATTTTATTGTCGACTTCCCTCTCTTCCAGTAGTTTCCATAGCTTCTTCCGTCTTACTGTATCGAAAGCCTTTTTTAGGTCTATGAATCCCTTTTAAACTTACTTTCCTTGATGTGAGAACTTTTCAAATATTTGTTTATTGGCACTATTATTGGGCTGTTTCCCAATGTTCCGGTATCTGTTCTTCGTTCCACGCTTTAATTATTATATACCATCTAAAGAGTATTTTCATTCCCTGCAATTCCTAGATTTTTGAACATCGTTTTTAATTAATCTGTTCCCGTAGACTTTTCATTCTTAAATTACCATATTTTTTCTTGCAGTTCGTTTATGGTTATATTTTCTTTAATTTCTTTCTTTACATCCTTTTGCCTGTTTTTATTTTGTACTTTTTATATGCATTTCTTGAGCATTCTCTTTCCTTAGCAAGTTTTCTAAAATAGATTTTGACTCGATTTACTCTAGATTTTTTTCATTTCTTCACCAAATTCTTGCCACTGTCACCATTTCTTCAGATTCCGGAAATAATATTTTTTTTTTTACCTGAAACCTATTTTGTAACCAATAAACATTGATGATTAATCCTGATGATATGTATTTACTGCCTTATTTTCTTTCAGATTTCGAAGGTAATATTTTTTCTTGGCTCAAAATACGTTTTGTAATCAATGAAGTGGCCATCTATGCATATTATTAGACAGTTCTTTCGACACCGTCTTGAATATATTTTGCTACAATGAAAATATATCACATCAGCAGTTATTCAAATTTGTACGGAGTTTATTGTTATTTACAACTAGTCCCGATACAATGTGAGATGTTACGAAATAGGTTTTATTTGTAGCGACTATTTTACAGGTCTGTAAAAACGTATGTGCCATTAAAACTAACGACTTTTCCGTTAATCTATAATAACTTTTGGGATATTTGTCAGATCGAGGAAGTTTTAGAAGTTTTACGTTAGTACTTGTGACAGTAATTTGTAACCACAATAATTATATCTTTGAATAGATACATCATGTACCATTTTATAGAGCTATGTAATAGATATTATGCGATATCTTGACATGAACAAAAGGATATTTTGAGTACGAAATTGACCTGCAACGAATGCTCGCTTGTAGGGTGATAAACTGAAAACATTACGATCATAACATTTGTTAATATCAGAAAGTTTGTATTCGGGTGATTTCTAGTTAATTCAATCCATATAACCCTGGAACTTTTTTTGATAGCACTATAAAGCAGGAAAAGATCGAAAATATTTCTGTCGGTTCTGTATTGCTCAGAAATTTGGTGCCTTTCTAAAGTGTAGGGCTATGGGGTACCATAAGATTTTACGAAACTCATTCCATTGTTATTGTTCTGACTTTTCAAAACTTATAATAATACTTATTTATCTTCAAACCCTTCTGCTCGTAGATGAGAACCCGGTTAATACCTTGCGGTAGCTGGTAACTATATCTTCTTCACCCGAATCTTCGTCAGTATCATTGTCATCGCCCGTAGGTAAAATATCAAAATTATTCGGAACTACTTGAAGGTCCGGATTTTGTAGAGCTTTTATAAGTTCAGTTAATGGAAATTGATTCTTCCAAAGTTCGATTTCTTTGGGGAATCATCCGATTCAGCAATAATTGCTCATTCAATATGAGATTTTATAAAAACATCAACAAGGGATTTATTTTACAACTTGATATCAGTTGTTACAAGGTGACAACGTATCTATATCTCTACTCTACTCTTATCTATCGATTTTTCATAGTGATAGAAATCTTATCAGAAAATTTGAAAATTGAATTTCGTTCCATTCGCAAATAAGCTATAATTTTATCATGTCTGATTAAAAATGAACTTCCTTAGTGTTGCAATAAAGTACGGAGTCAATATCCACCGACCACTGAAATCAAGGAATTCCCGATCGTAAAAAAAAGTATTTGAGTTTTTCCCTGAATGGTGTGTGTAAAGGAAATCATGAATATACTCGGATACTAGACAATAGATGAATAAATGTTTCATTCGATGAAATGGAACGGCCTAAACTGACGTTGACACTTGGGCGCTGGGAAATTGAACACACACATTCTGCGAGAAATATTTTTTCCAACCTGTTTCAATCAGAACGACCCAACGATTTTAAGATACGCCCAAGAATCCTCCGAAACCACCTACGTTAACCAGCTCATCCCCGTACGAACGACAGCCGTCAGAAGTCCAAACTTGTGCGAGCTAAGGATTAACAAGGTCTTACCTTTTAACATGCGATTCCTAGCTCGAGACCAGTGACCATGCTGGGAATCGAACCCACGTCCCTCTGACTGATAGACTAGCGCTCTACCATCATGACCACTGCGGCCCATAATGGCCCAGATGATCTCGAGGTACAACCCTGAGTGCAGGCATTCGTGAAAAAAGAACCAGAGGAACTGTAGGTATGTCCAAAACATCAGTTAGTAGGGAAACATTCCAAGAAACCCCAGAAACTAAGGCTGGAGAAGCCTCCACAGATGTCTCCAACTAGAGTAATACAAGTGGGTGAAGAGAGGGTCCAGACTAAGAGGCCTATCTGTAGGGGCGCTAAAATCCGAGGAAGAGAGAAGGAGATGAGGAGAGTAGAAATGAGAGGAGGGATGAGAGGAGGGATGAGAGGAGGGATGATAGAAGGGATCAGAGGAGGGATGAGAGAAGGGATGAGAGGAGGGATACATGAAGGGATGAGAGGAGGAATGAGAGGAAGGATGAGAGGAGTGATGAGAGGAGGGGTGAAAGGAGGAGAGGGGGAGAAGATGAAATGAGGAGGAGAAGAGGTAGATAGGAGAAGAAGAGAAGAGGAGGAGATGAGAAGAGGGGGAGATGAGAAGAGGAGGAGAGGATAGGAAGAGAGTTGGAGTGGAGGAGGGGAGAAGAGAAGAAGAGGGGGAGGATAGGAAGATATTAGGAGAGGAGGAAATGAGGAAAGGATGAGATGAGAAGAGAAGAGGAGGAGAGAAAGAGAGGAGAAGAAGAGGATAGGAGGAGGATGAGGAGGAGAAGAGGAATATTATAGTTACTTCTATATAGCATTTTCAACTATGCTACAATAATTGCAACTATATAATTTTTTTTCCGTCCGGCCTAACTTGATAAGCATGTTGAAAAATGGTGAAATATTCTCAAATGAAATTTAACAGAGGAAAATAGCGACCGAAGTTCATCTCTCAGTCGCAGATGATTTCACATCTGACTTTATGAACATCATGTTCATATTCTCAAATAAATCAAAATTGATAAGCACATTCAACAGAAACCTTCATTCATAACGTCAGAAAAACAAAATACTGACGACCTGAATTTGTTTTCCGAGAAAGTGTTTGAAATAAAATATTTTGGGAATTTGTATAGAGGAACTCCTTTCGTAACTGACATTTTCACCCACTTTTAGCGAAATAACGTCTGATGAAATCTATGTTGTACCATAATTATTATGTACACGAGACTGATTTTAGTGAATACTGAATTTTTTTTCCAACAGTATTGTAGATGGGTCGTTGAATGACATGAATATTAGTAAACAATGTTGTTTCTTTGAAAAGCGGTTTGCTGGTATGATGACTGCCTCTACTTGATATGCATTCTTCCCTTGTTGATATTAGGTCCGTTTTTTGTGAATATCTTACGATAAAAAAACCCAAGCAAACACTTTTTCACCAATGATTGCTTTCTTTGTATTCAGTTTTATATATTACTTTGGTGAATAAAGTCGTAAAAACATATTAATGTTTGACAATCATTTCAAATGATTATCTAAAAAAAGTGTACGTGACTAAAATAACAAATCTATGTGAAAACGTAACGGAATTAAATTAATAGCCCTATCTCCCAACACTTGTTATCACCACTTGTACCTGTTTTATGGAAGTAATCCACGATGGATTACTCATGAATCATGACTCACTCGTGGTCCACTGCATACCTATTATGCAGGTGAATGTTCCTATGATAATTTAAATGATGTGAAACGCAAATCTCATCCATAATTCTTATATGGTTGAATTTCAAAGCGTCGATGAGAATGCATGAACTGTCGAGGGGTTTTTGATGTTTCTCAGAGTGAGTCGAATCTACTTACAGGAACAGTTATTGATTTTTATTTTCGATTTTTCAAAACATTTTTTCACCACATGTTCTCAGCTACATTGACTGATAGCGTGTGACTTATACCAAACATACGAACCCGGAATGATTTGTGCTAGGAATCGCACGTTTAAAGGTAAGACCTCGTTAATCCTTAGCTCGCACAAATTTCGACTTCTGAGGGCTGTTGCTGGTAGGAGGATGACAGCTGGTTAACCAAAAAAAAACAATAAAAAAAATAGATATTTATAGAAAAACACATTCTTAACGATTGGAAATACTATTTGAATGAAAAAAATAGAGACGTATCTACCTTTGCTATATTTTCTACTTAAAATTCTGCTATACTTGAGTTTCCATTTTACTTTACTTTACTTTTTCTGTACTTTCGCTGTGTGAGTATTGTGTAGTGCTTCGAATTAGGTTCATGTTATTATATTTATTATCTTTTTTCCACCGGGTCCAGGACAACAACCCTTTTTTTAATTTAAGGTGGCTGAAGTAATGTGTTAAAATTGTCGGATTGGCACTGGTTCTCAGTTATTTCTTTCCCTTCGTGAACTGTTATTGAGAAGTACATTTAATTTCTGAAAAAAAAAATTATCAAGTAGTTTTTTCTCATAGAATAAGACTATGTTATAATATCAATGAATTCAAAATTGCAAATAATAGTATATTATTCAACAAGCACACGAAAGCAATTAGATGTGACTAGAATGTAAGTCTCTTATTCAGCTTCACAAACCCCTACCATTGAATGAATTGCAAGGAAAAACAACAATGCCAAAGAAGGACACACCTGCATTCTTTCCATTTATTTTTTATTCTATAAAAACCTTTATAATTCACACTATCAATGCAAAATATGGCGGATAGTTACAATAATTGCATATGTGTTAAATAAAGACAGAGGCGCCTTCGCTATGGTAAGGATACGCTAAATTACCGCCGATAATGAAAAAAAATTGGTTGGAATGACCGCTGAGGTAAAGCATCAAATTAAATTAGTATTATAATAAAGATCATCCAGGAAGCCTAATTGCCTTATAATTAATTTCTTTGTTCGGAAATCTTTTCTCGACATGATGGTGATGAATCATTTCTTGCACTGTTTGCGATTTCGTTGTAATTGCACGGCAGAGATAAGGTTGTTTTTGTATTAATTAACACATGATAAACAACTTTTTGGAGCCGCAAAAAAGGAGTCTTGCATGTATTAACTACCATAAGCAAGCAGATTAAATTAGATTTTTTTATGATTGTACGTAAAAAGATTGGGAAAGGTAGTTGATTTTTTTAAACATCATTCAAAAAATCAGGGATATCCTTTCAGTTCCGACTTCAGGAGTCTGATCAGTCAGAACTCCCTGCAGAAAAGGTATTCATAGAGCGTAGGTGGGAGATTCAGGATTGAACTTGTAGAAATCTTTTTGAACTGGTTGAAGACAATATATTGTTCACAACAACGTACATCTAACATTCATCAAGTCCATCATGGAGTTCCCCAAGGATCCGTGTCAGGTCCTCTTCTGCTTTCTACTAATTCTGATTGACAAAGAGGGATTATTATCATCATTAATATTTTTTTTTCATTCAGGCTTTTGGATTTTTGGATACTTGTGTTTGTATTGTGTAAATTTTTTTGACGTGTCTGTACATGCTATGTTTGTTGTCTCTCAACTTTTTTTATTTTTCCATTTATTTAACATACACTTTTAATTAAAAATATAAAACACCTCGCATTACTAACTGCGGAAATGTAAGGATGTAATCATCCACGGATATTTACAAACATGAAATACAATAAACCAAGCAGGTCACCTATAAATCGCAAACGGTATCAAAGCAATAATTAGTGCTTTATTGTGTGCTCGTGAAACATAAAAATGATAAAACAATCAACGTTCGCAAATTCAATATGGCGTTTGTACTACACGTGCAACAAATAGCATGTCTACGTTTCCACTGATTACTATAATTTTCACAAACAAACGCTTTTGTTTTGGCTCAACTGAAAATTGCGGAATAATTATCGAGTTCCTGAAAACTGATTTGCCAAATCAACGAAACCAATGGGAAAGTAACTCTGACTGCGTGTGTATGAGAATGAAAAATCAAAAAGCACAATGAAAATTTTCAAGCACGCCGCATACCTTAGGAAAATATAACTGATATCTCTCCCTCTTTGTGATTATCTTTCACCATCTCCAACCTCACTCGTCTCTTCCAATTTTTTATCCATTTTTGTATATATTTTTTAATGTGTTTATGTTTAAATATCAAGTTAATTCTATTATTTCTATTGAGATTCAGAATAATAAGGTGCTCCTAGGACCCTCCCCACTGCAATCTTTGCAGATCCATTGTGTGTGCCCTCATGTTATGTAAAACTTCCTTGTTTTTTTTCTCCCGAATTGCCGAAAATCTTGACCTAGTTAGACCTTCGTAGTAGTAAAGTGTGTTGAGGTTTCCTTATATTTTTGACAAAACCTGCGTATTGTTGTGTTTCCAATCCCATGATGTGCATGTGTTTGTTGTGTCTTTTTAGTATCCCAACCAGGTTCTTGCTTATTCACCTGTTTTTGCACAATATTAGTCAGACACTTGCCTTGGATATGCTGACGACATAGTCATCATGGCTAAAGGCAAATTCGAAGGAACCCTCTGCGATCTCATCGAAAGGGAGGTAGAGACTACCAAAAGATGTTGCCTTTCTGTGGGGTTGAGAATTAACTCATAAAAAACCACAGTGGTACCATTCACTAGAAGAACAAAGTTTCAGCACCCAAGGGCTGTTCGCCTCGACGGAGCAGACTTAAAATGGAAGCAAGAGGTGAAGTACCTAGGGCTTACCCTAGACTCAAAACTACTCTGGAACAGACACGCAGAAAAGATCGTTAACAAGGCAAAATCATCACTGATGGTGTGCAGGAATATTGCAGGAAAAACGTGGGGCTGTGACCCATCAATACTGCGATGGATGTACACCATGATAGTGAGGCCTATGATCACCTACGGAGCAGTAGTGTGGCACGGCAGAACCGAACTCGCCATAACAAATAAAAGCCTGGAGAAAGTGTATAACAGGAGCAATGAGGTCGACTCCAACAGCAGCAATAGAGGTAATTCTGTACCTCACTCCTCTCCATATCATGGCGAGGAGAACTGCTTGGGGAGCAAACCTCAGGTTGGCTAAAGTCTCAATCTCAAGCTCAAGACTCAAAGAGACAGCACACATCGTAAGGGGCTCAACCCCCCCCCGGAAGTGCACACCTTGCCGATCTCCCAACTGACGAAATTACAAGGAAATTGTTTCGAGAAATTCTTTCAAAGGGAATTAAATACCAAGAGTGGATGGAGCATAGAATCCATTCGAGCACTGGGAAAAAATACCATAACATGGTACACAGAAGGGTCCAAAACTCCCGACGGAGCTGGAGCAGGAGTCTTTGGGCCTCGCACCAAATACTCCGAACCCATGGGCCAGTTCCCCAGTATTTTTCATGCCATTTATATTTTAGTGAAACATAGTCGATGGTCTCAACGAAAGCACATATAATAATAATAATACTCCCTCATGAACACTCATTGAGTGTACCCGAAGGCATAGCCTGTATTTGCCGTGGTGCTCTTACTGATTTTTGGTGGCGTATTCACTTTTCAGCTGTAGGAAAACCAACAGCACCACCTCGGGTGGTCGGTG
Source organism: Chrysolina americana (assembly GCA_958502065.1). NCBI lineage: Eukaryota > Metazoa > Arthropoda > Insecta > Coleoptera > Chrysomelidae > Chrysolina > Chrysolina americana. The sequence continues at coordinate 6,858,261 of OY293420.1, forward strand.
TGCACTTCAAGCTAGAACCAGACGAGATTGGCATCTAGACAACCCACAATGCACTTGCTTTTCAACAAGGCATGCAGTCGCCTATCGATCCGATAGTAGAATAGAAAAATTCTCTTGTACCTACATCGGGCTCGAACCGACTATCGCTATGCTAGAGTTTCGAACGGCCTGTGCGTTAGACCGCTGATCCACCGACCACTCCTCCACCTAACCTAACCTATACTTCAATTACCTTGATGAACCTCCTCATGACTTTCTTATCAAAAAAATCAAATATCAAATAGGGTTTCAGGAGATATCCACTCTCAACCAGATACAGTCGTGTGTTTGATAACAAGAATCAACCTAAAATGAGGAACATTAACCTTCCTATTACCTCTTCCATACAAAATAGTTATGCATACATATGATGCAACACTGATCAATAGAGATTCAGAAGTGCAAACTTTTCAAAACTTGGCACGTCTTTGATAAAAGAAGAACCAAGAAAATTTAACTTCTTTTCAAACAACTTGCTTGCTAATGAAGACACGGCTAATATTCTTGGAATCACTGCGACAATAGGCTCAATTGATATCCATATGTTGAAATGTATGAAAAAATTGTAGACATTTTTTTTGTATCACGCACACTTTAAGAATTCGTGAATCTGAATTATTCTTTGTTCCGGAGAAACACGACTCTTGTCACGACATAGGGATGATTGTCTATATTTATCAAATAGAACCATTGCTGTTGCCACTCTATGCATTTATCATGCTGTTTCATATTCATAAAAATATAAATCTTTTAACTATGTTTATTCTGTCGAAGACTTTTCTACCACTGACATAGTTTGAGTAAATGTGGAGTATACTCACAGATGATGATTCTGTTTCTCATTCTTGTGATTGTAAATGCGTCTGATGATGTCATGTTTTTTTAATTCAATATTTTGAAAGCATTGCAAAGTAGTTCTTGTATATTCCAAGTATCGAACAGATATAGTTTAACGGCGGTAGGGGGCAGTATATGTTCCGACAAAAATACCTATAAGCTTTGTTCTGGTTCTGAGAAATATTGGTTCTGGGACTTCAGGATTATAACAGTTGTTCATAAAGATGGCACTGAGGGTTCAAATCCCAGGACTTCGGAACCAGAACAAACCTATTGTGTAGGGATTTTTGCGGAAGATTTGATCATCTAAACCATTTTTCATTATCAATTCAATGGTCTTCCGTCAAGTAGTATCATCCATTTTTCATGTGTCATATACTCTAGTAGATCAGACACGTTCTTATACCCTTCCAAAAGGGTTCCCCAACAACTTTCTGAGGTACCTGGCTATTATACCACTGGTGCCCTTGTTTCATTACAGAAAGCTTAGGCAGATAGGTGTTCTCGTCAAAAAACTTCTGAAGATTTTTCGAAACATCTGTTTTACAGAAGTCCTACAAAACTTTTATTCTTTTATTATTATTACTCATTGCCTGGCGGCTTTGTTTTTTGCTGAAGTTGGGTTGAAACTCTCATAGCCTCATTACTATATTGATTTTGTTTGTTTTTGTATTAAATTGAATGCGCTTTGTTTGTCTGATATAATTTTTGTCAGCTCTTTCATCAGCTTTCACAGTCGTTAAAATTGTAGTATCATCAGAAAACGTTGCAAACGTATTATGTTCAAAAATAGGAGAATCGCTGGTGTACAGTATGTAGAGTACTGGTGCTAGTGGAATACCTTGAGGTATTTCTGCCTCTATTTTTTCCAAGTCAGAATAGGCTTCTTTCTGTGTTATTCTGATGGAAAAATTAGCGTAGATATTTTTTCATCTCGAGACGAATTGTTTCCAGAGTTTAAAAATGACAGGCAAGCATGAATGAAATATTCGGAATGTGACTGGAGTAGAGTTCAATTTCAGAAAAGAGAATGGTATATTTTTCAACCAGAGATGAAAAAACTGTTTTTTTTGTGAGGTGTAAGGTTATCTTCGATCGAAGCGGGGCGAGTGTGGTAATCTCACGAACGAAAAAAATGTATTTCATCTCGAGTATGAAATGCTATTTTTTCTACTATACAGGTTGTTTATGAAATACTAGAACTTCGCTATGAAAACCATATTAGTTATAGAGAATTTCTCAGTTCTTTTACAGACCTCAATAAAGAGTTGAATTTTGTAGAACCTGAAAGACATTGTGCTGGTGAATATTTTTTGTTCTGAATCTTCAGAGTAGCTGCATATATTCGGAATATTTTGTTCTGAAATATCATTCATCCCACGATGTAGGTGGAACCATGACTCAGTTCTAGCAAAAGCAGTTCTCGAGAACACAGGACGTAAAATATGACATTTCATATGTATTTTAAAGCATACCGTGCACCATATTCGCGAGTGGAACAATTTACAATTCAAAAATAAACACTTCATCTAGCGCCCTTGTGGAGTATGAATAATGCACCAAGTATTTCTAATTTTTCAGTGACGAGACTTGAGTGTGCGTATTAGCATAAATTGAAATTTGCATGTAGGTAATATACCATAATACAGTATTTTCATATAAAGGAACTGGAAGCATTTATCATGTCAATTTTTATTAATAGAGACATCGAGATGCACGTAAAAACGGATGACGGCAATAAAATTGGAAGTCGAATAGTGGAATACATTTTCTCTTTGTCCGAAGTCTCTTGGCTGTCGTTTCCGCAATGTTAGTGAGCAGGAGTGAATCCACGAAAAAATCGTTTTTTTGGTCGGAATATATGCTGATGAACGATTCTATGATGGGAAATCTTTTCTTGATATCGATCGATAAAATTAAAATTATTTTTGATTCGACAGAATGAAATAGAATCATGTCTTTGAGACTGCGAATTGGATTGTGTGTTCGTTTGTCTGTTTGTTGTCGAATCCTTCAGGGTTTTAATTGGTTACGTTTGACAAATGCACCTTCATGTTGTACCTTGCAGCAACGATACATGTCTTAGGGGGTTGACGATGCCTCTACAACTTTCACCCACGCACTATATCAATTACCAGAAGATATAGATTATCTGTGCTTTTCGCAAATTCTTCCCGAACTCGGCACATGCCACTTTCAATACTTAACCATAGCTTTCTGCAGCTATTTCAGAGAAATCATTAAATAAAGTACCGAGGTGGTCCAGTGACTAAGGTAACTAGCAGAGGAACTTCTGGCTCGCATCAGACAGACGTTCGAGGCTCCGGTACGGAATATTTTTTCTCAAGTACACGGGTCTCTTTAGGTGGCCACATGCCTCGTTGTGAGTCAAGTGTGATGTGAGTTGCCTAGATGCCAATCCCGACGTCTGGTGCTAGCTTGAAATGCGCACCGACCACCCGGTGTGGTGCTGTAGGTTTTCCGGGTTTTCCTACAGCTGAAAAGTGAATACACCACCAAAAACATCGGTAAGTCACCCCGGAGCACCACGGCAAATAATAATAATAATAGCTGTCCTCTATCCGCACAAGCTATGCTTTTGGGTACACTCTATGAGTTATCATTATTATTATCATATAAAGCGTTCTTCTTGAGTAATGAGGAACAAATATCAGACGTGATTCAATAGGAGAGTCAGGGTAGGTTAATCATCTCAGTCAAACGAATCATAAGCTTGTTATTGTGAGTTGGGGCCAGGTCAAGTCATTCTTTTGAAATTTCTAAATTAACAAGCAGCGACCTTATCCAAAAATTCCCTCAACATCCCCCAGTTTGCTGTTGGCTACACTGGTATCTGAAACAGAATAACCATATCCTACATCATCATAGAAGAACTGTGACCATTGTCGGTAATGCAGATTCCTTACTAAGTGGCGATTCCCATAACCTTCTTATGTCAGTTGTGATATCTGTTTTTATCATAGAAGAACTGTGACCATTGTTGGTAATGCAGATTCCATAATTAGTGACGATTCCCATAACCTTCTTATGTCAGTCGTGATATCTGTCAGGCTGGTAGTTGTTTTCTGTCAGACGGTTGACTCATATTTTCCACTTCGTGCAAATGATTTATATTACGACTGCCCAATTTGATAGTTTTATTCATTTCATCCTTTCCAGCAAACTTTTTTAATTTCATTCAATTCATCATTATTCCAGAGGAGTTTATTATCTGATTATTTAACCTTTAGACAAGTTTTTGAAACCCGCACAATTCCGGTATATTTTTTGTTCGTCTAACTTATACAAAGTGCCATTGGATAATAAGGCCAGGTTACTGAAAAAAACTATATAACTACAACAATATAGTTTACCTTTGATTTAGTGGAGCAGTTATATAAGTCAGAAATGAATAATCAAGAAAGGTATAATTGGGCCGAAAAATTGAATAGTTTCTGGCAGGTGAGGTCTTCTGTGTCTTTGTTTATAAGCAAAATACATTCCTCGTGTATCCATATGCCACTTGATATAGAAAATCGCATACCAGCCACTAATCATTGTCGCTGACTGAACACATCTAAACTTTTGTAGCAGCTGTTTGCCTCGAATGAATCCAGCTCTCTGTATCTGCTCCATCCATCTCTATTTCTGGCTGCAGACTTCCACTTTTTCAGGCGTTGCAGAACTCATATTAGTTATTTTCTGGGTACTTATAGATTTTTGACCTGTTCTTGCAAAACTATGGAACATAACTTGTTCTTGTTGAGTGTTTCCATTCGCTCTGGAACTTTCAGAAGCCAGTCCTGTTTCTCTTGGGTTCCTTCAGCTATTTTTCTGTTCTTGCAAGATTTTCTGCAATTCTTAAATTCCTTAATATCCTTTCTATTTCTGTTCTCGTGAAGTTTGCACAGATCGGTCCTGTTCCTTTCGATTTTCTTCAACCTACTCGATTTTCTGTTCTGTTCTCCTCGTGTCATTCCTGCATGTCATATGTAGTCTTTTTATCCTTGGAAAATTTTCCAGAGCTATTCTTGTTCTTCTTGAGAATATTTTAGGTATCGTTTTCTCTGTCGCCATTTTTTCTTCATTTGTATCCTTCTGCGTCTTTGTTCTTCCCCTCCTTTTCGTCGTTCTTCCTCTTCTTATTTTTCTCTAGCTCTTTCTTCCTCGGTTATAATACTGTATAAACCATAACAATTCTTGACTCATAACAACTGCTACGAATTTCTTTGGATCTTTCTGGATATTCCTGATACCGGCAAGTATCCACTGACTACTGTTTCTAAATATCTTGGGTCCTCCTAAAACTTTCTTTTTCTAACGATCTCTACCTTCAATACTAATCGTCCAATCTCCTAGGGTCCATCCAAAAATTCTTTGGAAACAGTCTGTAGCCAATAATCCAACTTCAGTAAGTTCCAATGAATTGATTGAGTTCACGCTGCTATAATAATCTGCTCACTAGATACTAATTCATGCATTTTACTCGACTTATCAACTTCGTTTCTACTTGTCAGTCCGCTAGAATCAACTTCATTATATAGTCCCATATATTATTAGGCTTATTTGAGAGGTTCCCAACTGTTGATGGCGCTAGGCGCATTAAGTACAAATGTTGCAGGTACTTCCAACAATATGGAATCACAACCGTCTGGTCTCATTAACCAACGGTATCTTAAAAATACTCAATGCCATCGCGATTTTTGAGAAACCCAATCATTTGCTCTTGATTCAAGTGACAAAACCAAATACTATTTCCATTGACCAGTTCCATATATGGCCCAAGACGTATTATAGTCAATAGCAACCTCGATCATTATTTGTTTGGAGGGGGGAAATGGAAAATCAGGTAACCGCCAAACTGCCTTCTCTGGCAGATAAAATTGCCACCATATCTCATTCAAAAACATCGAGATTGAAATAACATTGTTTTAAGTTTTGTTCTAAAATTTGTTCTATCCGTCAACCGGCTGCAACCATACGAGCAACCCTCAGAAGTCTTCGAGAGACGTGTGCGAGCTAGGGAAGACGTGGAGCTCACCTTTCAACGTGTGACGGTTTTACGGTTTTGCCAATACATATGCACTCACTCAATTCGAATACACAAATTATTTTTTGTTACTAAGGCCATCGTATTTTGAGTAATACTGATTGAATAAATCACATGTATGTTAAAAGAAAACTAGTGTAAGTACTACCGACTCTCTTTTTTTCAGTGAGTACTCAATGCACAGTTTTGATGAATATTCTTATTTACTCTCTCACTCGACAAATATTTTCAATGACATTAATAACTATTATGAGTGAAGTTAGGTTCACATTCATCCACCAGAAAACTCCCATCAAATATTACTATATCGATGACCTGAAATAATACTATTGAACACAGCATCCAATCCGAATCTCATTAATAGAAATAATCGAGCTACCCCTCGCTGATAACAATAAATCGTTTCAATACGAAGCCCTCTTGAGCGAGTTGCGAAACAGACTGTAAATAATAGAAGTGGTCGTACGAAACGAGATAAAAGTATGATTGAGAGACCACTCTCCGCTCTAGGGACATATTCGGCTTGTCACATTTCTTTCGTATATGAAGATTGAACCGCAACCAACAAATAAATGCGACCACTTGACACCCCTCGCAGGAACAATAGTGCAAGGTGGTTACGCGATGCTTCACTTATCTAACTGGTCGTATTCCAGTGGAGTGGCTACTATTACGTTGACGTCTCATCACAGTTTTTATGTGGATTTTATGTCGGTTATTTATTTTTTTGACTGAATTGGAGAGCACCCGATACGTCTTCATTATAAAAATGATACATGGGGGACAAATTGAAATCCGTATCAGAGCTTACTTAACAAAAATATCAACGGCGTCCATCATCACCTACAGACAAAAACTTGGTATTCTAACAAAAACACAAGTTGATTATTCAACCAACAAGGTCTAGGTGCTCTTTTCTGCTTACGGACTCCATTTTTGATTCGGATTCAAAAGTGGTATCTGTCTTCAAGTTTAGTTTAGTTTAGAACCAAACAACTTCCGACATTGTGTTTCAAGCTAGCCACAGCCAAGCAAGTAGACCCCCATGGGCATTTTTTTGTTATCCCCTGGTCTCCTCATGCATGGTGTCCTGCCTACCTTTGGATTCCATCCGCTTTCCTTGATGTCTTCAGGTGTGTAGGTGCTTGTTAGGAAAGCGAGTTCCCTCAATCCTCCTTCTCAAGCCCTGGTAGAACTGGTTCCTATTCGGGCGTCGCAGCGCCCACGGGTGTTTCCATCGGAGACTAGGTAGTTTTCGCTGCGAATTCCTTCCATCGTCCTCCTCGTGAAAGTCCTGGTAGGACAGCGGGCGCGGGCGATTCATTCATTGGCTACCAGTCCCGCAGAACTCGATCCGAGGCCCCATCTCGGCTCCTACCGAAGACTCAGGTTTTCCATTTCTTGCAGCGAGTTCCTTCGATCCTCCTTCTCGTGGATTCCCTGGTAGTGATGGTTCTCAACCAGGCGGAGTGGCGGAAACGGTCGATTCATCACCGGCTATCAGTCTTGCAGCACCCAAGCCGAGGCCTTCCGTTGGCTTCCACTGAAGGCAGCAGATTTTTTTATTCTCGCATCCCTCTGTAATGTGTGAGTGGATATGTATTAAGGGTCGGGGAAACGTGTGTTTTTGACATTGGTGTACGGTGGGCTAGGGCCCACGGGTCGCTACTCCCATCGGCTGCGGAGCCTCAGCTACCCTTAGGGTTCAATCTGCATAACTCTTCCTGAGTCGAATCTTCTGATAAAACAGACGAAGCACGTGGTCAAACTGATGCTTGCGCTATCACTTATGGTGATCGAGGGAACTACAAGCATTCCTGATGTAAATAATGAGTATGTTATACATTCGATTTTTTTTACACTACCAATCCTGATCTATTTGTGCTCCTCCACTTAGGAACTCCGACTACAATCACACCTCCATTATTTGCTGTTCCTCTACATTATATTATGGTAAAATACGTAGACGCTAGAAAAGAAATATCAATTTTTGTGAACGTTTACAATGACGAACATTGCAATGAAATACTGCAAGCTGATTCCTAAGATCCTGATGAATATACTATGAAAGAAATTATATTTTAGATTTTAAGGGAACTGTGCAAGCTGTGCAGCCCCACAAGTCACTCGACCTGTACGGTCTTTTGTGCGTGACACTTCTTGTATTCAAGACCCGGGATTTTGAGAGTTCGTTCGAAGTTCATCAGTTTCTGATGTCAAAGGGCCAGGAAATTGAACCTCTTGCAGAAGAGTGCTGGGCATTCGCAGTTTCCGCGGAGTTCTCGCTGTAGCGGCAACTATCACTCTCTGACTCGCCCATAGTTTTGAGATGATACCCTGAGGGCAGTGCCCAGAGGACTTGTCTTTGTCCTGGTACTTTATTCCAGTGAGATTTTATTTCATCGAATTCCCAACGTCGAAACTCTTCTTTCAAGTGGGCTTTGGAAAGTCAACAAAAGAGTTCTGGATCGGTGTGATTGAGTGGTGTGATTGCCCCTTCTTTGGAAAGATAGTCTGCTTCCTCATTGCCTTTGATGCCCCTGTGACGTGTAATCCACATCGGGTTCCATTGATTTTTGCTACCAGGCTTGTTTACAGTCCAAAGTTGGCGTAGATTCACAAGTATGTGACTTCAGAGGTTTCAGTGCTGCTTGGCTATATGTATATAGATTTGTGCCCTTCGGGTGTCCCTTCCAAGGCATTCCTGGGCATATGTACTTCTAGTTGTAAGATGTTTGGGGTCATACCAAGGGATTTTGAGAGCCTGAAATTTGACCCTGTAATGCCCGCTCCAACCCCTTCGTCCATCTTGGATCCATCTGTGTTCCATCCGTTGCCATTGCCAATTGAGAATCTTTCTCTGTGTAAATCTGGTGGATGTTTATGACCACTTCAAACTGCACTTCGAAATCGTACTTGATCGGCATGATATCTGTCGGTTTAGACATGGCTTCTAGGGAGATATGTTCCAAAATCTTTAGATGGCCGATTGTCTGGTACAGTACAGTGTGAAGGCACTATTTGCTATTTTTTTCATTACACATAGGTGCAATGGTGTAAAGTTCAGCATTGCCTCTAGAGCTGCAGTAGGGCACGTAAATATTGCTCCTGTGGTTCCCAGGCAAGCTAGCCGCTGCACTTTCTGCAGCTTGCCTTGTGCTGAAATGTGTTGCATTTTTGGCGAGATGGGTTTGATGATCGTTTGGTATGACCAATAAATCATTTTTGGTTCCAGACCCCATGTCTAACCGAAGACTCTGCGGCATGTCCAGCTTGCCGCTGTTTCATGTCAGTTTTTGTTGGAAAATGTCAGCTGGGTCCCATTCAGGGTTGGGGCTTTATTTTCATACTTTCGCCTCCTGGTGAATGGGACCATTTCTGTTTCAAGTCAATCCTTCACGCACCAGCTCCTGATTGTGTTCATGGCTACTTGCATGCGGTCGGAGATTACTCCATCATGTTTGCCCTGAACGGTAACTGCCAGGTCATCGAATTAACCTTGAGTCCTGAACGCAGACTCATGTAGTTTTATTAACAAGTCTTCGACAACCAGTGACCACAGTAAGGGCGCTTGAACTTCCCCTTGGGGGCAACCTTTTTCCGCTGTCATCCTAACTGTCTCTCCCCCCAGAGTCGCTACAATGATTCTGCTTTTCAGCATTGCTTGTTTCCAAATAAATGCGATAGTCAGAAGAATTATAACACTTTGAAGTTGGTGCGAATCTCGCTGAAGAATAGAAGTGAACCTGAGTGGCAAGAGATACTTTACTGCTTTACAACATGGTATGTGGCCATCTAAAAAAGCCGAAGGATACTGTGCTCTTAAGCGACTGTCTGATTCGAGCAACAATTCCACGGCCGGAGTCTTAAACCGCTGTGCTACCGAACACCATGTTATTGGACCGCCCTTTTCGACTTTCCACCAGGTCTTTGTTAATAACATGCATTCGTATTTTATGCACAATACATTGACCAATTTTCTGTAGCTGATAAACAACGCCGTATCGAATTTTCCATATTCTCAATTCAGTCTTCTTCATCACTGATACGAAAGAAACTCAGTATCAGCGTGTCAGCGTTTTAAAATTTGCTCCCCTAGGAAAAACAACTCTTGGCAGTACTGTATATTCCGGTACCAAAACATCATTATTTCACGTTAACTCTCTGACCGATTGATAAAAATTTGTTGTTTAGTCTTCGCAATTCGTAATACGATACGCTTTTATGAATTAGTTATTGCTCAAATTTGCTAAGAGACCCTGTTTGTTTGACAATATTAACAGTACACACGTGTTTTCCTGTGCCACAACTTCTAAACAAACTGGAGAAATGTTCCGGGCATATGCAGCTGCAATATGTCCCACGTCGTTTACTTGAGAAATTCGTGACTTCAGAATTATTGTTTATGTCGCTATAATACTGCCGTGTTTGAAATAACTGACTGTAACCCAGCAGATATGATTTGTACCAATAAACGAGAAACACCTATGAAGGTACAGATTTTTACTAGCACTAACAATTTCTTCTTCACATAAATAGTTCGTTGGATACTGTTTACTCTTCGGTACATACATGACGGTAGTTTTCATACCAACCCATCCTCCAGAGATCCCATATGAGCAAGCTATACAAGGAATGAAAGTGCACGATACGTTCCTTTTTTCTTTCCTTTCCGCTCACCTGCGATATAGAAATTAATCATTCATTTATTTACTCTGTTGAGAATTTCCCAGTTTGACCCTGACAGACTGCCAGAACCACCATTCCAACAGAGTAGTTTGGGTAAAGCCTGCGGAGTTCAAAGAGTAAGTCTCGATATTCAGTCTGTTCTTTCTCCACTTTTCGTACGATGTTTGTTCCATCAGGAACTGAAAACTCTATGACAGACAAAAATCGTCCCACTTTGATGATCAAGGAGGACTACATCAGGCTTATTGGCATGTAATTGCCTGACGGTGGGGAATGAGTCGTTTCGGTAGACTCGGCACTTCTCATTCTTCACAACAGACTCAAAATATTCATCGGAGCTTAAGGTTAACACTGGTGTCTTGTCTTGTACGAGTATCATCTCATTCTCCACAACGGACTGAATATCCCCCGGAGCATAAGGCAACACCGGTGTCTCGTCTACACCGTACGAGTGTCGTAGATGGTAGTACAACACTCGTAAGGCCGCGTTATACCTGTGGATATAGGCTGAGACCGCATAAGCTTGACAAGCTGACAACAAATGCATTTTGAACTCAGGAGTCCCACGACATGCTCTACATCTAGTGTCTAAGACCTCTATACCATCTTGGTCAAGCCATTATGAATCCCTTGGTGTACGACTTCAGCCCACTTGACCTGAGGAAAGCAAACTCTTGGATTTTCAATCAACTGTCAACCTGCAATTTCATTGTTTCGAATACTTTTTTTATTACCATACAGGTGTGTTAACGTTTTTTATTAACACCAATGAAGAATTGATTGAGATTAATTTTTAACTATCACTCAGCTGCAAAGTTTTCGAACTTTACGTTTACTGTTTTTTTCTTTTTATGCGAAATCTGATTCGAATTGACCATTAACATTTTTTCAAATTCATATATTACCCATACTCCCAAAGGTTATGATTTTCTTTATCATTGAATAAAATTCAAATGGAGAAATTCATTAAAACGAAGAAGCAATCCTCTGAGGAGCAATAATCGAAATCTCGAGCTGGAGCCATTTCAAGAAAGAAAAGTCATCAATCGGCCTTTCGTCACTCCCCTTTTCTTATCAGTTATTATTGCGAAGCTTTCTATCTTACGGTTTGGTCGCGTCTTCCTGATGTCATGCACGATGATTTGGACGTGGTACATTTACATATCACGAGTGCTATGAAAGGGAATATTGTTATGACGCTCATTTATTTTAAGTAGACGCAATTTACATTCATTTTTTCACCAAACCAAATTTGCGTCTTGAACAGTTGATAAAGCTTATCTCGTTGAGTCGGGAATGGGGGACAGATCAGAATACGTTGCCAATCTAATGGAACTGTATGGATATCTAAAATAATATTCTGCTTTGAATAAATTATTCGAAGACTGCACATGAAAGAGAATCGATACTTTTTCATTTTTGGCTTCGAGTAGGATGTCTGTGATGTCCAGGAAAGGCTATTATGAAACCCAGAGTAGATTACGGAAACTCTGTAAAACGTAAAATGAACTTTGCTGGATGAAAAAATTGATAAACTGACGTCCGGAAATTATCGAGCTTGACGACAAAGGGAAGAGCCGACCAGGTCTGTCATTTTCATCTAGTATAAATCGCTTGGTCAATGTATTACCGAAAAGCATCTGCAATTGAGATATTTGTAGGAAGATGGCATAAAAAAACTGTATAAGATTGCAAATAAGCTGCCGTATTAGCCCAATCAAAAATGTTAAAATGGATATAGAGATTCATCACTTGGTAGAAACCTGCTACTTTAACACTCACTTGTTTAAGGAAACGATGCACTGATATTCATCAGATGTGATACAAATTAACCTTATTTTAATTGAATATTGCGCACTACATGTATATTAATGTTTCAAAGAGAAGTTGTAATTGCTTCCATAAATTCATGGGAATCAATTCGAGGATCGAATAATATTGATGAAATATTCTGTTGTCGTAAATAAGAAGCTACTTGATGATGATAAAGTTAAACCAAGCCGATTGAAACCTGATATTTTTGTCTTGAAATGCAGTGAAAGTGATTTTTAATAAGGCGGCAATGGAAGAATGCGACATCTGTGCCAAACTGGACAAGACAATAATACCAGTTTTCTTCATAATCATTAATGCAGAAGGAAACCTCAAACAATAGCAACGCAATGCAGGAGATGCCAGAGGCAGGGCCACACAGCTACCAACCGCAATTAGGACTCGTATCTCACTCAGGAGTGAATCAAACAATCAAGTCAGCTGCATGTGCCAACTGCAGGTTATTACACCCGTTTATTTTGAGTTACTGGAATGGATAGAATGAAACTTGAAGTCGGTTCTTTACACAATTCATTTAGAGCGCTCAACAGCTCCATACCAGCTGAGAGTTGGTCAAGTGAGTGCTCAGCGCTTTTATAGCTGCTTGTCCCACACAATATTCTATGACAGCCACCTCTGCCTGAAATATAGCAGATCCGACTGCTTTGTTGTTGCGAGCCCCATATGGACCAGATCTTCTCCGCTTTTGCTGGTGGGTCTTTCTCTCAGCATTTTCTCCTGGAGATGGTTGTTTTCAATGTTCTTTCGAAGCTTTATTTGGAAACTATATCATCTCCGGGTATTCCTAAGGAGTTATGACGCTTATTCGTAGAAATCGAAGGCACACGGAGAGAGTTGAGTAGCCAATACAAACAGAGCCCACACCTGACACCTTAACCGAACAGGAACCAGAAAATGGTCGTAGAATGCAAGATACCAAACAACAGAAGGGAGTAGATAGTTTTCTTATCAGCAGAAAGCTCCAGAACAGAAGGGAGTCAAATGAACGAAATATAAATCCAACTATAATTCCAATCCCATCAGGAATGAAACCCAAGAAAGGAGACACCAAGATGGATGGCCGGTAGATCAGCGGTTTAGGTATCAACTTCTGCTCGCTTCGGACAGCGGATTGAGACCACAGTACGCGGTAACTTTCCTCAAGTGCATCGGTTTCTTGAAGCGGCCACATGCCTTGTTGTAAATTAAGTGTGATGCGAGCTGCCAAATGCTAATTCCGACCTTTGGTGCTTGCTTGGAGTGCGCATCGACTATCCGGGGTGGTGCAGTAAGTTTTTCTACAACTCAATAGTGAATACAACACGGCAGAATGATAATAATAGCTGTCATCTATCCGTACATGATATGCCTTTGGGTACACTCTAAACGTGTTTATGAGGGACTATTATTATTATTATTATCAGTGACACAGACGAAAGCTTCCTCTGTCCGGACCGGAATTGGTGGTTATGTCGGACGGATGAGCTTGACAAGCTCCTGTCAGATGACCTGAGAAAATTAGCTTTTCAGAGCAGAACCTTCTAGTTGAGTGAATATCTGCAGTATCTAATAATGATAATAATAATAAATCAACTGTATTCAGCAGGAGCTGTTTTTCAACTCAACCCTGTCTCTGCTTAAACCTCTCACATGGCTGCGATATGGCCATTGTCTGAGGATTGACCACTGAGAACAGTCTAGAAATAGTAAACTGTTACTTGAAATTAGGTACTGAAATGATAACTATTAATGATTTCATTTGTTTGAGAAGAAATCCAATGGAAGAGCTAGAAATGATATTTTCGTGAAATCATTTTTATACCATTGTTTATGATCATTGGTGACTATTGAAGTTGCGTGAAGAGTTTCGAAAACTTCACTCGATATGGTATTCGATGATAATAATGATAATTAGAAAGGTATTTTTATGCCAACGAATAGAAACGAAAATGTAAATGCATTAATTTTAATGAGGGAATGGGAAAACAACATTTTCATATATGTCTAACCATGGAATGAGTTGCAATAAGCCAAAGAGGAGGTTGCGACAGAGACGACTGTATATTTTGATAGAAGAGGTGAGGGCTAGATGTCTGATCCATTGCAGATTTCAGTTTCTTAGTAACATATTGTGTCCTAGTGCCCAGAATAGATTAATTCTGTTCTGTTCTACTTTTGTTTTCATAATTTCAGAGTTTTCTCTAGTAGTCTGAACATCAATCTTCCAGTATGGGTTTACGCTCATCAAATATATTTTTGTATCGCTTGCAATTTGGACTGGGATACTACTTGTCGTGCTTGAGGAGTATCTGACATAGACGGTATCTTTCAGATCGTGTTCCATTTGCAGCACTTGACCCGTCAGTCCTATGGGCTTGTTCCATTATTTACCATCTGCAATTATGACCACAAAGTAAGGTATGAGTATGTTCTCTGGATTTTTGTTGAAGTATACAAACCGTTCATCTGCAACAAAAAAAATATCAAGAAAATATTTTGGTTGGTTTCCGGGTTTTGCCGTGGTCTTCTTTGGTTTAAATCTCCAAACGTTTCGACTGCAACTGCGGCAGTCATCTTCAGACTTCAAAATATTGACGCCAGCCGTGAAAGCTTACATTTCTATATCAAGAAAATGTTCAAATGAATCTTTGGATAACCACTGGCAGCACCAGCCAAAAAAATTCTGACACCAAAGTTCATTCCAAAATAAAATTCGTTCGTGACCAAAAGCATGGTATCCCGCGAAAACGTCACAATCATTTATCATCGTTTATCGTTCAAATTCCAGATTTATTGATAAAGCATAATCAGCGACCCTAATAGATTTGAGTTTCAATGTTATTCGAAATCTCTGATTATTTTTCATAACCAATGATTGATAAGATTTTGTACTGTCTAAGTAAAATATAAATCTACTGAAATTTTTGTTGAATTACGTTAACACCATATTCTGCGCTAATCTGGTCTCCAAAAATGATACACCTTTTTGGCTCCTCATTTTTCGTCAAGTAGATTTTTGCTTTTTTTTTTCTCAAGCTCAAGTATCAAAACTGTATTTCTTCGGAATTGAATAAATGGAAACTCTTTAACGAAACAAATCTGTCTATATCAATATTTATACAATTTGTAAAATTTTTTAAGAATATTCTTGGACTTCAATTAGTATTCAAAAGTTAATGTTTGAAGCGACCCTCAATCCAAATATTTCATAGAAATGTCACTCTGAGAGAGAACGTAGCGTATCAATAATAGATGTAATTGATCAACGATTTCAGCCCGATATTTGAATATTCTGGGTACAGTGTTGATTGACTTGTTGATGGTAGATCCATCGTGATCCATATCCTATCCTGATATCCTACCACAAATAGGTTGAGTTTAATTGTCAGTGGGCCAGTGTGCCTCACTTTCTGGACGGTCTTCGTCAATCCCAGATATCCTCCTCATGGATTTTTCGAAGCACTTACTGTGTTCTGTTCCTCTGACGCCTGTCTTCCACAGCATCCTCCAACTCCAACACACGCTTCAGGATCACATTGTTCCGGGTAAGGGAGTTCCATTAGGCCAAGTAGGATTCAACTGCTGGCTATTCCCTGCCATGGACTTCGATTACTCTTCTTCCAGCCGATGACTAAACCAAGATCTAGATCTTTCTTCTGGTATTTCTGGATCTTGCTGTCACTGCTGTGGTTCTAATATGAATTGTCGACTCCTCCTCTGCTCGTCGGCAATGTGAGCAGTCATCTGGGCATAGTCTCCTGGATGAAGCATCTGCTTCGTAAGACTGTTCCCTGTTTGATGTTGAATTTCGAAATCAAATTTTTGCAGTCATCAATCCATCGTGCTACCTGATCCTCGGAATTTTGAACAGAAGAATCCATTTAAGGACAGCATGGTCCATGGTCAGTTCTCAAGAGGAATCCTCTTCAATATCCGTACTTGTCTTCTACTTCTTCGACAACAGCCGAAAGCTCCCACCTAGTGACACAGCAATTCCGCTCCAGTTCACTAAGGGTCTTGCTGAAGCTTCCAATACTCTTATTCTGTCCTTCTTGGATCTGATACAGGATAGCTCCAGTCCAACGTTGCTGGTGTCCGTATCTGAAATGAAATTCTGGTTCGGAAGGGGATCACTGGAACTCTGTTTGCCCTCCCGCGAGTCCAGTTGGTAGTTTAGCGATTTTGGGGAAACTTACTCCAGCACATATGGGCGATAATAGGTACACAAGCCAAGAAAACTTTAAAGCTGCATGGCGTATGTCTTCTGGAATGAGCCATTCTTCAGGAACTTTGATCTTCTACTCATCTACTGCTACTCATTCCCCAAAAATAACATGGAAAAAATATCGTACCTCTTTCTTGGGGCTCAGTTTCAATCCGGAGTTTCTATGTCGTAGGAATACCTCCTGCAAGTTTTCCAACGTGGTTCTCGAACGATCTGCCAACCACATTCAATAATATCTAAAATGTGGCTGGAACATCACAGAGCCCGAATGGCATAGCTGTGAACTGTAACAGTGTCTCGAGCTGATGGAGAGAGCTGTCTTGTCTCGATCTCCTGGACCCAGTTCTATCGAGAGCCGTAGAGCCAGCTAACGTGTCAGTACCGACCTTATGCTGAATCGTCTTCGTTCTACCCACTTTTTCTGGTCCGATATTGAAGATGTTGGGATATTTCTTGATTAAATCTCCGTTTGGACTTTTGTACTAGTTTCTCGGATGAGGCGGCGTACACTCATAGTGCAATTCTTTGTCCAATTTTCTCATCTTGTAGCTTAGGCTCAAACACTACCACGTTTCTATTGCTCCCAATAAGCCTCTACAATGGTTAAAGACCTCCCAGGTACGCTCACGTCTCCGGTCAACGGTAGCCATATGATTTTTTCACTCCTCCCATGAACCACCAGCTTTCGTCCATTGATGCGTAGGAGGCCGTTTTTGAGATTTAGCTCGAACTCTTCGGAATTCATGGAGTCATCCTCGATAACCGCTACTAGAGCCCGGTATTCTGCTTTAGTGCTACCTAAAGTCACTTCAAGTTCAATTGGTAAACAGATAGCTCAAAGGAGTCAGATCTGGAATATAGTGTTTGGAAGGAGAATCCTGATTACCGACAGTATGTGAGGCAGAGGTAGCTGCCATAGAATACTGTCAGAGAATAACTCGTTCAGTAGGAAGGCAGAAAATGAAACCATTGCCATTTACTCTGACGGCTCAGCACTTAAAAGATCAACTCTTGGCTGCTTTAACGCTCTAAATGCCAGAGTCACGTTGGCCTGGAAAGGACTTCTGGAAACCTGAGTGGCAGAAGCAGTTCACCAAGAAGGAGCATCGAAAGATCTGGTGGGTCCAGATACCTTTTGTGGCAATGCGGAAGAAAATATAAAGGCATCCATAAATGAATGAATGCAAAACTAAGCACAAGAATGATAAGCTATACCGAAGAATGGGGCAGGTGAAAATGTTCGTTAACTAACCCTCTCCAAATTTAGGGTAAACCTGCCGAGCCACAATTGGAAGGAAGTTAAAATAAAAGTGGGTCTGCTGGCGGGACATTGTCGGCTCAGTAAACATAAGAGTCTGACATAGAAAAACCTTTGGAGGTTCTATCAGGGAGCAGAAGAGACCTCACTGCGAAAAAACATGTTATTGCAGAGATCTAATAAATAGGCGCGTGTAGTATGTAGAAAAAAACAAAATGATGACGTCTAATTGAAAGTACCACTGTCGAAGCTAAATCACAATAAGTCCCACAATAGGCCAGAAAGCCAACGATGATGATAACAAAATTACGAGTTTGTTTTTTGGCTAGAGTCACTCTGTAAGTAGTCGACAACAATGTAAATTAGATGGGTAAATGTAGCGTACATGAACAAAATGATTTAATTATATCTACACACATTATGGTGTTAAAATACACATTTAATTGTAGTAAGTAGTAGTATTTCCATCGGACCTGCTGTACCGCAACGAAAATAATAATACTAACAAGTCTCTTTCTTTTTTTCGGGTATATGTCATCAACTAAAACAGCAAATCTGTACCCTCTGCCCACAGAGCGTAAAATCCGATTTATCGAACAAAGAAATTTTTGGTAAACATTTTTATATAACAAGACCATAATTACGTGGTATAGCGTCAAGGGTTTTTGTCAGGGATAATGTAACATCAAAATTCACAGTGTAGAAATAATAACAGTTAATGAGAGATCACAATAAGGCTGAATCCTAGTTACATCGTCATTTGTGTTGATCGGTCATTATGCTTTCCCTTGGAGCTTATTATTTAGGGGACATTTGGATTATTATTTTTAGCAGGATGGTTAACGATTCCGGAAAAATATTAGTTGGCCTGAAAAAGTTATACGATATACACGAGGGAAACGCTTCTGTGTCATTTCTGATTACTGATTGTTTCAATCACGCAATTTAGAACTTGATTATAGTCATTAGAGTCGATTCAATTAAAAATGATTTCGAGCGTATTAATCGAAATAATTAAGCTACCCTTCGTCGATGCTAATAAATTGCTATGAACTAAACCCTCTCGAATTGAAGAACAATGTGTTGGCCATGACGGAAATTATCTGTCTGAAATAATGATGTTACTCGCGATTTTGTTTTTTCATAGCGAAAGTAATTGAACAATGCGGGAGAACTATCGACCTTTAGGGACTTTCGGTATGTGAAACCGCCATGTTTCTCACCGGTTGTCTATTGAAGAGAAGGTGGGGGAGGGATGGAGGTAGACAGAAATGGAATAAAACACAGAGGGTCACAGAGAGGACAGACACAGCGAGAGACAGCAAGAGATAACGAACTAGACGAAGGCAAAGTAAGAGAACGAGAGAGAACGGAGGAGAGACAGCCAGAGTGATTAAGAACTTCCAATTTGAGAGCAGCAGGAACCTAGGATTTGAACTCAGCAGGGACAAGTAACGTCTGCCTTTCTGACCACTAGTGATTTGGTCCATACTATAACGATTGAGCCCCGGAGTATTCTTTCTTCACTGAGGCTGTTCGGAACCGATGGTCATTCCCATGTCAAGCAGAGGTGTACTTCAATAGTGTAGTGCGTTCCTCAGTACTGTCGTATTGTAGTACTGTAGTACTGGCTTAACGTTTTATCAATTATCCTCTGTCTCCTCATAAAAATGGTCATTTGACTTTTTTCTTTCGAAATGCATTCATTGAGACTAGAAGAAAACAGTGCAAGGGGAAGTGTGTGTGAGTCCGAGATATTTGACCTCTGGCTTCCATTCGATAACATTCCCGTCTAATTTGATTACTTTGAGGTTTTTATGTTTATTTTCCTTGTGAAAAAAAGCAATCAGGGTAGTCTTGGTGGGGTTGACGTCAAGTTCCATCGATTGGAACCATTCTTTAGCGTAGTCCTGAACTCTCTGAACTAAGTCACAGATAATACTCTCGAATTTGTTTCTCACCATTATTACTATGCTATCTGCATAGCCTTTACACTATGTACCAATCATGGTCAAACTGTAAAAGAGTCGATGAACTATTCGGCTCCACATAAGTGGGGAGGCTACCCCCTTGTGCATCCTCTGCTTGAGCAGATGGAAATGGTATTTTGTCCGATTTTAGTCTCCGCTATTCTGGAAGTAATTGCGACATTCATTTAGTTGGCGTGTTGTCTACTTCTCTGTCTTCAAGTGCTATTTTGACAACTTCGTGTGATGCAGGATATGTCAACAGGGATATGAATTGAGGAATTTTTCTCCTGGAGAACAATATTTTTATGCGTTTTTCACATGTGTCAGAATTGAAAGAAAATACAACGTAGTTTTCGAAATTTTCTGGAAAAACTAATTTTTTTGTTGAATTTCAATATCCTGTATCTCAGAAATAACGGTTGCGGCATACGTTTATATAAAGACTTTTTCATAAAATGATCTAAGGCTTATTGTCCTTCAATACTGAAACACTCTCCACTCTTCCGTAAAAACCCAATACAATAGGTATTTTGTCTGCAAGTTTCCAACGGAAAATAACTATTGCTCCCTACGGCCTTCAAATTAAATATGCTGAGGTATTCACCTTCCGTCTGCGAAGATAAAATATGAAAACCACTTGGTATTCTGCAATTCAATTACTTTTAAAATCAACACTAGGAGCTCATTGGTGGGCAAGAAAAAAATAGGCACCATATTGATTTCCGCTCTCCCAAATATACGCAAGATCATATAAATACCATTTTATTAGAGAAAACATTATTGTTTCATATTCCATCTGAAAAAAGCTAACCACGGTTAGTGATCATGCTGGGAGTTGGACTTGCTCTATCATCACGACCACCACACCATGTTGAAAGCCAAATTGATAAAAGTTTTTGATGGAATATTATTTTATGTTGAACGATTGAACATCACGAACAAAAGTACGTTCACAAGAAGTGAACGTTGCACAATTTCTGTCAGATGTACTTTAATCTCCGTCGTGGTATCACCACGAGAAGTAGTTGTCTTATGTCAGATATTTGTTTTATGATCCCCGGGAGAATGATGGACAGAAGGGTGTTTTAACATTGTTAAAAATATTCGATTCATTCTCGAATCCTTCGCTATAATAACAGATAATTTGAAGTTCAAATCCTGTCATTTTCTCATGAAGGTAAATTTGTGGGTAATTTGCTATTACACCATCCCAGAACCGGAATCATTGATATTTGGCTCGTAATGGGACATGTGCGTGTCAGATCTATCCGCCATCTACTTATAATGAAGTGGAAGTGCGTTTCCCGCCTGCTTTTGACGACTTTTAAAACCCTCGAAACGAGCGCCTGGTACGATCTAACGTTGCAAGAAAAGGTTCAAAGAGGAGTATAATTTACTTTGGAAACTTCACTAATATTCATAAATTTTCCATCGCGGTTGATTGTGACAAATCGACAAAAGCTTTAATGCTTCGGATGGATATCTGATACAGGGTAGGACTTGCTTCACTGTAATAAGGTGCCCTGGAATGTACTCTATAAATTACGCATATATCATCGAACATTGTAACTAGCACTGAAAGCACTATAAAACACCATCACACAGTTTGTCTACAGTTTAAAAAATAACATCTGATACGTCGCCTTGACGTTCGATGTAGTTTCGTATGGCATGAACACCTGAACTCAGTATGAAAATTTAATATTTTCTAAAAAGAGCTATTCGTCTTGTCGGTATATTCCGCCCACAAGAACGCTCATTTCTCTGGAACACAGCCGAAAGCTTGGCGATCTGTCTTTATTTTGAAGGTATTTTCATGAACTCTTCTGGGATATCATCAATTGTTCCACCATCGAGATTGGCCCGTCGAGCTTATTTGTCGTCACTTTTTCAGGGCTGGTTCTTCCAATGAACTGCCAAGTTTTGAAACTCACTGCCTTGGGAGGTGTTCTCTGAGGCACTGCAGAAATTCAAGGACACCAATTCCTACCTAGTTTTCGCTAGACCCCAAGATGTTCTCTAAACATTGCAGGATTATATCCTTTTCGTGGGAATGACAACATAAGAAAAAAAAACAATGGCAATTGAAAAAACTTTTTGAAAAAGCAAATGAACTGAAAAAAAGCATGTATTTTATGGAAAACAAAAATTTTTTGAATTTGTTTAATTATCTGTCACAAGGAAGGCGCCAGTTCTATAGAGGATGGTACGTTAAGTGGCCTGGAAATATTTGTTACCCCTTACCATCCAGTTCCTCGAAACCTTCTTTAAAATCTTCTTTAAACAATGCGAAGACATTGAAATAGATGCATTTTTCAGATTCTGTACTACTCATGATAAGAATCAAATATAGAATATATTATTATGGATGGATATATGCGATAATGAAGTTCTATAGTATACAATTGGTGCGTTCAGAGACGTAAGAGTAGTAGTAGTTGTTATTGCGAGGAGGCCGTTACTTTAGCCAGGCGCCTACTTGCCTAGCCCAACCCCTCCTCAAAATAAACCCTCAAACTCTGTGTGTCTATGTGGGTGCTTGTCAAGGGAGCGAATTCTTTCATTATGCCTCTTCGTGAAAGCCCCGGTAGAGCTGGTTCTCAGTCGGGCGGTGCGGCAGCCACGGAAGATTCCATCACCGGCGACCAGTCCCGCATTATAAGATTTGAACCCCCCTCCTCTTGGCTCTCACTGGAGACGGGTTTTCCTGTTTCCGCATCGAGTTCGAGTTCCTTCCATCCTCATCATCGTGAAAGTACTGGTAGGGCTGGTTTCCAGTCGGGCAGTGCAGCAGCCGCGAGATATTCGTTCACTTGCTATCAGTCCCGCAGATCCCAATCCGAGGACATTTCTTGGCTCCCATTGAAAGACAGGTTTTCCAGTTCTCGTTGCGAGTTTCTTCAATCCGCCTACACATGAAAGTCATGGTAGGGCTGGTTCCCAGCCGGGCAGTGCAGCAGCCGCGGCGATTCGTTCACCTGCTACCTGTCCCGCAGTTCCCAATCCGAGGCCATTCCTTGGCTCCTATTGAAGACAGGTTTTCTAGTTCTCGCATCCCACTGTGATATAAGAATGTGTATGAGTTGTGCCTGGGAGAACATGGGTGTTTCTGCTATCAGTGTAAGGTGAGCTAGGACCAACAGGTCGCTGCTTCCGTTGGCTGTGGCGCCTCAGTCAATCCTAAAGTCCGCTTTACTCTCGTTAGCCGTCATGACAAATCATGCCGTTGCCCAGGATTCACCACGTGGAGGTGAGAGAAGCGTTGGGATGCCCGTACTCCAGGCAACCCCTTGAACCCCGAGACGTAAGGTGAATTGTTGAAGAAACATTTATATTTTCAAGTACGTAATTCAGTTGAATTTTTATAGTTATACCTTCTCTGCCATTTATTTGCCTATACTAGTGAAAAACCCGTTCCTTATGTCGCTAAAAAATACCAATTGTGTTGCTATAGTACATAAGTACAAGATTTTCTGGTTGAAGCCCCTCCCGTTTAAATGATGTTTGGTGTTTCTCTTGTTTGAGTTATTTTTTGAATTTGTGTGTTTTCTGTTATTGTGTATCGTTGATGCCTTTTTGTGTGGTGGGTGTGTGTCTGATATGTGTTTTTTATTCTGCTTCTAGCCTACCTTGTATGTGTTTTTCTATCAGTGTTGCATTCTTGTTGTGTCTGTTTTGAGTTTGTTGTATGGGCCGCTTTGAATCTGTATGGATGGTGATACTTATTTTCTCTTCCTCAGTCATCTCCATTGCCCTTAAAATGGCCAGCAGTTGGAAAATTGTTGAAATTGTTATATCCGTCAACTGGCTGCACGCTCACAAGCAACTTTCAGAAGTCAGAAACTTGTGCAAGCTAGGGAAGACGTAGCCCGTACCTTTTAACGTATGATGCCATCTCATTTGGAATGGCCATTAGTGGAAGCTATTAGCATCTGAAAAAACTGTAAGTGAAAACTCCGAGCCGACCCTGGATATGCATGATTACCAAATCATTTAGGGTGTTCGCTGAGCTAAGACAAATGATATTATAGATGCATTAGGTGGTAGCGCGGCTGCAATTCTGACCGGATAAGTAAATAAATACGGAAAAATAACAAACCAAGATAAATGGTTCTGGCTAGCAGCTCGAAAAAAATGTCTGGAAAGCTTTACCGAACTGCCAATTCCACTTTTCGCCTCATTGTGCACGAGATACACGGGAGAGAATTCAATATGTGAAATTGTACATAAAAAAGTCATCTGCGAGAATAATGGTTTCGGGAGAATGAGAAATAAATTTCTGTTTGACTAATAGAAAAATCTATCGCTGTTTGCGTCATGCCCTGAATACATTACGGACTGGATTTACACATTAAGGTAACGGGGCGGAACGGATGTGATGAAGTTTGTCGTGCGTTCCGGAAAACAACAGCGACAACAGGATAACTCCCGAACGAGAAAAAACATTTGAAGTAGAGAAGGAGCAGAAGGGAAATTTTTAGATCATTTTGAAATGTGAATTCAAATGCGGATAACACAGATGAAAGCGCATCTGTATAGAATATCAATCTAATTAAGAGAATGTAGTTTTCCGAAAAAAAAGGTCCATTTCGATTTATTGCGTATGTCAGTTTGATGTGAAAAACTACAAGAGAACTGAAATATTAGAAAAAAAATCATAATACTCATTTTTCAATTCAGAATCTACCAGCGGCGCACTACAAAAAATTAAAGGGGAGAAGTGGGACCCATGACTCCTGAAAAACTCCCTGTAAATTCTCAGAAGCATTTGTCATTCCCAATAATGTGAACATGACAACGTAACATGTGTTTGAGCTGGATATCTCAAATAATGCAGGAGTTATAAAGAAAAAAAATCGTGAAATTTCAGCACCCTGTAAATTGGTAACGGAGCTTTTGAGGACCTATCTGTATGAATTTTAATTCATGAAATTAGCCGAATCTATACTCCCTTCCGTATGTACAGTTTCATATATGCACATCAATACAGGGTGTCAAGTTGAAATCTTCCCACCCTCAATATCTGCTTTTCAGTAAATTATATTAAAAATCGAAAAAAGTGGTCAATTTTATTTTCATGGACACTTTCAATGAATATTTGGTTCAACCACCTAGGAGGGGTAGATGTTAACCTTAGAATATCAAATAGGTAAGGGGGTTAAGTGGCACATCATTTTGACAAACTTTTTTTTTCCAATGGTATCCTGACTTTTATCCTGACTTCATTTTCAAGGAGCAGTTTCCGAAAAAAAATAGCATTCTTAACTTACAGAAGTAATTAGAACTTGCCTGCACTGAGATGTTTGGTTTTCAGTTTATTATATAAGCAAAAATTAGTGTATCAAGTCTCCGTTTAGTAGAACAGGTTAAAATATTTATCAAGGACACAATAAGCCATTAGCTTCAAGAAAATTACATCAAAAAGTGATCTAATAGAAAAATTTAGATGGCAGTTGAGTTGCGTTTATTAAATTCTAGATTTTTTTATTTTTAATACCACCAATAGCCTTCATCTTTTGCTACTTCTGCTGTCACAGCTTCTGTTTGTAAGCAAAAAATTGTTCAGCGAATTTTAACGCTCTAGTATTTTAAATGCAGTTTTATTTGTTGAGCTGTTCAGTGTTAGTTTTGATGAGTATAAAAAAGTGTAAAAATGGTTTGATTTCTTCAAGAAACAATTGAAATTATTTCAAGTTATGGAGACGTTGGAAAGTGCGTACGAAGGGCGGCATATCTTTTTAATGAAAAAATCCAAATTGTTATGTGAGTCACCGATATGTGCTTTATTTGATGACACAGTTTTACGAAACCGGTTTGGTGAAAAATAAAAAAAGAAATAGATACCTCAGAGTACTAAATGAGGAAGTTCAAATTGAAGTTTTAGGAACATTTGCTGCAAAGTCCACGAACTCCTTACGATAAGTATTTGAACAGCTGTAAGAAAACCTCTGAAAATGCATAAGTTCCATCCATATGAAATTCCGATTCTCAAGAGCTTCATGAGGATGATTGTGATAGAAGAATAGAGTTTTGCGAAACCATATCTCATCAAGTCAATGCCATTTCTGATCTTTTGTTGAATATTTGTTCCAGCGATAAATGTTAATTTTTTCTGAATAACAATGTTAATAGACAAAATTGTCACTATTGGAGTGACGAAAACTTGCTCATTTTTGAGAAGGACATACACAACACCCACAAAAAGGTAATGTTTAGGCTGGTATTCTTGGAGATACCATTATTGATTCTTCATTTCACGAAGAAAATTAGACTGGAAATCTGTACCTTGACATCCTTGAAGAGACTATCAATGTATAAAACACCAATAAATTATCTATCTATCTATCTATCTAATCCTCTTATAACTAACGAGCTATAAACTCGAATTAATGCAGAAGGTGGTGTACTTTTGCAGCAGGATCTATTACATTACGAGCAGGACGGTGCTCCATCATTATTTTTTTCCTGGCTGACAGTGATTAAACGAGAGATTCGCGTGTAGATGGATTGGCAAGAAGGGAGCAGTTGAATGGCCTCCGAGATCACCGGATTTAACTCCCGTAGATTTTTTCCTTTGGGAATAACTTGAACCCGTTGTTCATAAAACACAATTTACTTATATTGATGAACTTAATGAACGAATACAGCAGCATGCCGGTCGAGTACTGGTACTGGTAACAGACTGTGTTACTGTTTACAGTAAAGTCGAAAACATTTTGAACAGTTTATATGCTAGTTTAAAATTTCCGTATCGCAAATACTTTTTTTTTTGCAAAAGGAAAATAAACAACAAATAAAAAATCATACGTGTGGAATAGATGTATTCCTGTTATTCAAGGGTTGAAACGGTGCTACCTACCTACTATTCTGATCATTTCTATCAAAAAGGAGTCAAGACAATGATGCATCTCAGTGCAGCGAGTTCGAATTTCGAAAAATTGATGTATTTTTTCGATAGATCAAGAATGAAAAGTTTTCAGAATAATACCCGGTATATGACGTTTGACAAGTAATTCCCTACATGAGAATACGTCGAGGGATCCATCACTTATGTACAACTACAACTAGTTTCAAAACGGTAGTCAAATCCTCACTACTTGCTTACCCGTTCATTTCTTGATGAATGAACTTTGTTGGCGAATGTTTCAGTTGCCGATGCGTACAACCAATTCAGTTTTACCCAGATTCCATGCTGATGAAAAGAAGAGAACGCTCAAGAGAACGCTTTTTTCCATTATAAACCCAACTTACGTAACAAAGAACCGATTTTTAGCCTTCCGATTCAGTGGCCATACTATTCAGGCAATTCAGTACTGGGTTGTAATCGTATTACTAACACTTCGTTCACATTAATTAGTGGTGTGTTTCGTCAAAGGTATCGATCATTTGTTGATTAACCAAGTGCAAAATTGAAAGTCACCGACACCTGGAATCAGTTGAGCCCTCATGTTTGTACTAATTATCTATACTACACTTTCCTTAATTATTTGATGGCAGTTTGCCAAATGCCTTCGGAAAGTTTCTTAATTCATTTCATCCGCGAGTCTTCTGGTAGTGACTGAGTTCTTCTTCAGTATTTATGGAGTGTGTTACTCAAAGAATCGTGAAAAAGTCATCTCCTCAGGCATTATATTCCCTCTCACTAATATATTGATTATTTTTTATTGTTATTAATCGTCTTCTGTATTACCAACAAATGAATATATACAAAATTATTATTCGATGCTTCTATTTTCTGAAAGAGACACGTTTTGATAACAAAAGTGTCATAAGTATCTGTCAGATATAATTGAACCACAGGATACTAGTTGCGTTTTTTTGTTCCATTCCGGTAGCGGTGTCGGAATGAATTGACACATGACATATAAATGGAAAGAATAACAGATAAATTACTGAATATCTGACATCCATGTCAATTTTGTCGTTTCGTTTGTATGTCATGTCATATGTCAACCTATTCCTTCACCGGCATGGAAATGGATAAAATAAAACGCACCTAACACCCCAATTTCTATAACCATTACTTCTCAAGGAATGAAGGACGCTATACTTGCGAAAGATCATCAACTATTGGTGAAAAATTGATTAGATAATTCAATCTTCCGCCTAAACATATAAAAAGTGTTTTCGTCAGAAAGTCTTCAAAACAGAAAACAACTCCTACCCTATACGGCCGTTGAATTATATCTGTTGGATCATTGGCGAAGTTTTTGACGACAACTACTTTGTGATGCTCTATGAATATCTATTGATGAAAACACATACAGTATAGTGCAAATGAACGGAATTTGTTCTGAAATTTTTCCTAATTGTCATCCGGCTGCACCTCTGCCAGAAACCCTCAACAGTCTTCAGAAAACTTGTGTGAGCTGAGAATGATAAGAGTCTCACTTGTTAACGTGCGATCCCAAACACGGTCTAGAATTAGTATTGGTATTGTCAATATAATCGCTCACATGGTTGCTTGGCTTTCTAATCGACACCACCAGACTTATCCACTACAACTCCAGTTATTTCGTGACGAATATCAATCTTTGTAAATATAATGGAAAGACCGTTACTGGAAAAGAAACAGCGGCGGTCATAATGGAGGGGGTCCATGGAGAACATGAGCTACCTTGTATAACTCAAATCAAAATACCACCAATAACCAGCAAAAACTGATGTAATGGTTAAGAATTCATTACAACATTACACTGATTTGTGCTACACTAAAATTACACTCAATTAACTAGGAATGTTCATGGTCATAACACTGGACATACTCAATTCAAAAAGCATCAATACGAAACTGACCAACAAATAAAGAACCAACATTTCAATAATGGTTGGTTATGGCAACAAAACAAGGACAGAATGGAGTTTGTACTGATAATGATAATAATAATACTCCCTCATAAACACTCGTTGTATAATATAAAAAATTTACAAGTAGAGGAACCATACAACAATCCACGATGAGCAAAATTTAAATTTAATTCTGATAAATGTGATCTTTCCGCATATGATATGAAAATTTACTCAGTAATCACGGATATTGCTGACTGTCTTCGTCTTATACTACATACCCTAGATGAGTAGTGTTCTGCAAATAAGTCACACTGTCACACTAAGTCACCACTGTACGTTGGTAATCGGGAGATCATGTGCCATTCGAGGAAAATGTCTTTATTCTCTGACCTTTGATTATAACATTGATAACTGTTTCCTTTTTTTTTTTGATATATCAGGAATTGACCAGTCAGGCCCTGTCTCCGGAGCCCCGATACATCCGGAGGGCACGCTGGTGTGTCATTAACCCCAGTGAACACTCTCCACGTCCGTAGGGTGAATGACTACTGAGTCTTGGTGTATCCCCAATAGATGCAAGTGTTTTTTTAGGTGGCAGTTATTAGTTATTAATCCTACCATCTACCTGAGGAAGTTCCGGCTCAGTTCCAGAAGATGCCTCAAAGTTTTCTTGTGAGTATTGCCTGAGGCGTCTTTCCATGACCCATTTTTTCGTGTCCTGTGTGATGTCTGCATGATGGTTCTGGTCCAATGAGAATTATTGCTGTACCCGATTTAGCAAGGGCATCTGCCTGGATACCCTGTTCTGTGCTCGTAAGTTGTTGAGGTTTTTGTGAGTCTCCCAAATTGAGTTGGAAGAAAATCTGCATGATCACAGAGCCTTTATTGACGCCTGTCTGTCGAAGAGAATGACTATGGGTTGGTTTCTAGGATCACTCTTTAGAATATCTCTTGTGCAGATGGAAATAGCTGTTACCTTGGCTTGGAATACGGAGGTTTGAGTACCGAGACTTAGTCCTCGGTCTCTGCCCGTATATGCCAGCCCGTACCCCATTGCTTGTCTTGTCCCCACTCGAGGGATTCACACTCGTAGGAAAAGCAATTGAAATCCATAAACACACGGATACTTTCAATAGGAAGAAGAAAACCGTGAAACTAAATCTATTCCGAAATCCGATTCTCAAAAACGCTAGGAGAGTCTCATTAAATATCGGCAAGCCGCCAGCCAGGATGTCAGCGGACCCCATAGTCACGCCCCCAACTTTATATAAGCCTCTAGCTCTATGTAGAGCCTCAGAACAACAGCAGATCGGAGATGGGCGAACCTCTGAAGAAACAACTGCTAAAACGACTGATGCATTTGAACTCAGAAATTAATATCGCTGAATGCTTCCAGGCCAATATTGCTTCAAGAATACTTCGTTCGTATAATTTTTGGAATGTCCAAGCAATTTTTAACCAACATCGCGAAATTTCCATATTTTTCTCCTCTCCAATATTACGTTTGCACATTTTGCCAATATTTTCTTACTTCACTTCAGTGGTGGTTCAGTGTTTATCATAGGAATATTGAGAATAGAAGTGGTCTTGAAGTTGATCCTTGTGGTACGCCATAGTCGATACGTGTTAAATTCTTTGTGACAGATATTGTGGGCTTTATTGTTTTTTTTTGAAAATTTAAAAGAATTATGTCACCTTGAGGTCTAGTTTTCAGTCCCCTCTACTTTTTTCTCGTTCACTCTTCGAAGGGCAATCATAATAAATAAGTTTTGAACACACTGTTTTGACTCGGGTGCACACTATAAAATTCATTTATGCAATCATATCTTCGTGCGTCACTTCATCCTCCTCATCTCCAGCCCTGATGGTTAATTCCTATTCCAACTTTCGATCCGCGGACATAAAAACGGAATGGAATCAAGTAGGACCGAACAGTTAAGACTGAAATTCAGACATAAAAATGACGATCGGATATCGCACATAAAATGCAGTGATTTGGTGGAAACATAAACGTCAGTATGCATATTCTGCTCACAGGCTTTGAACGTCTTAAATAGCCCCAAAAATTGGATTTGCCGTTCAATAACCATAAAAATATATAGCATTTTCAAACTTCGTGTTTAATAGCTGTGGGGTTATGTTTATAAAATAATGCAGTAAAATGAACATTTCAAAGTCTAATACATAGGGCATTATAAGGAGATATAAACCCCGAAAGTTGTTAAAGTGGCCGTCCCGCTAGAATCGTAACCTTTCTCCGCGTCCCCGTCAATTGACCCAAGTAAAGCACCCTAACTTCCTCACCCAAATTCGTAAAACAAGGTCTGCTGAACGCTTCATTCCTTCATTCATTATCTGAGGAGTTCTTTCAACCGGTTAACAATCGAAACATCGAATGAATTCCAAGCGTTTCTTCATGCTCAATAAAATTCTCGAAATGGAATTAAAAATAAAGTAAAGCAAATTGGAACTAGCATTGCACAACGAACAATTGGACTGAAAACTAACATTCGGGACAAGATATAACGACTATCCGAATGAATAGCTTCGGATTTGATGCTGAATCCGATATTTCTTTTTCTTCGTTCTCCTCGAGAAGCAGAATTAGTCATGGGCCACTTCTTGAACAAGAGTATCCCGAGTTGAACATCACTGAACAGAGTGTTAATGGAAGAAATTCAGTGAATCATTGTAGCTTGGAGGAATAATTTCAACCAATTCAGATATGAAATTGATTTTTCCGGGTTGAAAGGCGGACTGACGTACGAGGACGGTCTGAAAAGTAATCCACCTATTATATAGGATATATAGGAGTTTGGTCTAAAAACATCAAAATAATACAACAACTCTAGACATGACTACCCAACACCCAGAAAAGTTTTTCTACAAGAACAAGAACATAATTGGCAATGCTTTCTGTATCAACCAGCAAATGTAAATCAAAACAGGTGACTATCTGCATACTTGTTTCACGGTCTTGCCCATCATCAGTACATATCTGGTCAGGAAAAAGAGCTAATGCTTGAATCCACCATCCTGCAATTGATTCTCATCTGCCTTTGTCACAAGGCCCTTCGATAACTAGAGCACACACTAAGAAATAAGGCAAACAGCAAAAACTTTCAGTGACTGTCATACACAAAGAGTCACAGTTATCTAGACATTTGACAGAAGACATTGCATACGAGATCCCACATTGTTTTTATACCGGTAGCGCCATCTCTTGATTATGTCAATTACTCTACACTAGCCCTTCCTCGTATAAGGGAACTTTCGTTTTGTGACGTTTCGCCAGCATATTTCATAAAAAATATTCAATGCAATTCATTGCAATTCAAACGTTCGTAATGAAAGCATAAACAATTACATCAACTGAGAGTAGTTCAATACCATACAAAGCTGAGACTGAAGGTGCAAAACCATGTACCCCGCATCGTCACTAACAGTGACAGGAAGAACGTTGTCCAAAAACCTGTGAGATGTAGTTGAATGTATGTCGTGGTATTAGCCAGGGAAGTAGTTGTTTTTTGTCAGATGTTTTCTTAATTTTTTCACTTTGTAGAAACGTGTGAAGAGAAGGGTACTTGGATTTTGTCGACCAGTAATTCAATTAAACACAAGGTAACGTTCTGAACCCGTATTTCTGCAGTTTTTCTGGAACTCGTTGATAGCCCTCTAAAGATTATTCAGATGATGTGTTATATCAAACATAACATACGAATACTCCATGTATAACTATGAGAAGACAGGGAAGTCAAAGTCAACAGATGACTGAGCCATCTATTTCTGGTGTAACGGTGATCAGAAATAAAGTTTGAGATTGCCGCGTCCCAATGAACGCAAGTCGTGAAAGACGCTGTATACTTGTATGTGAGTTATCATTTATGAATTATTATCCTCTGTACGGTCCATATAATATCTCAAATTTAGGCTTATGTGTGGCTTAATTACATTTGCATGATGAACAAACAATCCGGGCACTCATTGATTGGAGCTTAAGTCGTGTGCAGCAGTTAATTTCTTTCCTCAATTAGCGAAGAGGATGGAAAGATTATGAGAAAGAGTTAATTGGAAATTGTTCCGCTGCGTTCATATACAAGAATCTGTGTCGATGCAGAAAAACTCCCGATTCAACCTCTCATAATAATTGGCCGTCGTTACTGAAGGCAGAATTCATACTGATGTGGATTCATTCAGCGTACGGCGAAATCCATTATAAAGGGTGGTTAGATCATGAGCTTTATTAGACTACCCCTAACTCCCACTCGACAGGACGGCTGGTTTCACAATCAGAAGTTACCTTGTTCGTTAATCAACTTCAACCTATCAGAGCTACTCCATTAATACTTTCCGTTTTATGGAACATTTCCAGGCATTATCAAATTAATCCAATTCTGATCATTAGTTATGTGGATGAAAGGTGAACACGACCATTTTTGATGTCTTCGTCGACTGAATATAAAAAATGTGATAAGGTTCAAATTTTTTCCAGAAACTGTAAATAAATTGAGGATAGGGTCTAATATATCATCATTGCTACCAAGTTTTCTTATCCATTGGCGGGAAATAAATTTCGCATAATCATCGTAAATTGAATGTTCGATATTGATGTTTATTTCCCCACTCGATGCCTCAATGCGTGCAGGTTGTCACTTTCCCCAAGGAACATTTTTTATTGATTGATTTGTGACTGATGAAAAACTGAAATAAAAAATAATACATGGTATTAGAATAGGTGTTAAATCTCAGGAATTAGTGATGATTACAAGGAAACCACGTCAGTTTTTGTTTGAAACAGGTCATTTTAATAACGGTTTGATATCGAAATAGGATTAACTGAACAATGCAAATTTTTAAATAGATGTGGTACTCGAAATATAAAATATTATTCGAAATCAATTTTTATCTCCTACACGGTAGCAGGTAGGTATAAGAAAATAATACATAAGTTGTTGGAAAAGTGAAGGGAAATTATAAGATATTTTATTTGAAAAGTCAAAGTTCGTCCAAAATGTACATAAATCATGTTAATAAATGCATACCATAAAATTCTCAGACTGATCCGTTGTCTGGTTTGCCAAAATCGTCTAATTAACGGTCATCGTGAATAGGCCTGTATACGGCAGCAATCTATTGAAATGTATGGTGAAACTCTGGGGCGATTGCAGTAGATATCTCCTAGGCGTTTCATCGCGATTGGCATCAGGTACTGCTCGTCAAGCATCTATCTTATGCCTTGTCCCCTCAGTTGTGTTCCTTGCTGTCTAACTTTATCTTAGATATATTACCACGTAGTAGTTTACTACTCTGCCAATGAATGCTGGTGTTCTGCAGCAAGGATCCATTCTAGCACCAACAGTGATTCTTTTTCACAACAACAATTTGATGAAGCTAGGGGTTCAAGGGGATGCCTGAAGTCCTGGCATCACAAGTTGAAACTACACCATGCCCTGTGCCGAGCTTTGCGGATGATAGTACCTTCGTAACGTTTCCTCTTTCATATATTCGATGACAGTCCGTGAAACCAGAAACGGAAGCGGAACGTGAACGATTCAAATATGGACTCTTCAAAAATTGTAGAATGGGGATCCAACAACTTGGTGTAATTCGGTGCTAATGAATCATCAGCATGTATGGTCTCCAGAAAGAACGATATCACAGTAGCCAGTGTAATTACGTGAGGCTTTTTAGTACCAATGAGGTCCTGAATTTCGTTGTTCAGTTTTTTCAACTGCTCAGCAGTACAACTTCTTGGGAAAATCAGTTGAGGTTCGGGCAGGTCTCCATTTGAGGATTATCATTCGTGAGCACTATGTCACTATTAGTAGCATGGAGGGATCCTCTCTGGAGGTAATTCCTCCCAGATTGGACTGCGACCTTTGCTGTGGCAGTTTCAAAACCCAGGCCAGGCTAGGTCGTGTTATAAATACATGCTCAAAGAAAAACATTCGATCGAATACAATCCAATATGGATTGGGAGGTGCACATAATGGCACTTATGAAAGCCGAAGTGGGTCAACAAGCAGTGATATTTATGAAACAACAACTCGTCCAGTTAATGCCAGATAAAACTCTCGAGGTGATTGACGGTAGACAGAAAAATCCGGCCTACAGGAAAATGGTTTGGGAGCTGATCCTAACGCAGGCAAGACCTGTTATTATCGTCTGATACATCGTCGAGGACCAACCTGGTTCCCCAGAACGGAGCACGTCTGCCCGCCAGGAATTGTCGATGCGGTTCTGGCCTGGCAACCCAGTTAGAGTAAGAAGATCCGGGCGACAGATCTGCATCGTTAAGGGTGCTAATTGATGAGTGTGCTGAAAGGAACATAACGGATTCACTACTTAGGTAGAGGGGTGCCTTGCCCGGGACACAAGCACCACAAGGTGATAACAGTAATGAGCATCCTCAAAATTAACCGAACGTGACCAGAAGTGAGAAAAAACAGCGGGAATAACTGCTCTTTCGGGAATTGTACAGAAAACGTAGAGGGTAGTGTGCGCGGCAAATTCTGGATGGCGATCGAGGCGAACCGGAAAGTACCATCGACGGGGAAGCCTTCCACCAGTAAGTACTGGTGTGGAGTCTTTGAGACTCCCAGTTGGGAATACGTGGCGCCAATAACCATGATGAACTATGGAGGATGGAACCTCTGTGGAGGTTGACTGCTTCGGTTGCAAACAGTGAAGCGGTTGGGCCCGAATGTTTTCTGCCAATGGACTGGAGGAAGATTCCCAGTTCACTAATTGCCATTCTCTTCACTGCTTTATGCGTCTAGGACGGTTTTGATCCCCAAGCACATTGGGGAACGAGAAGCTCAACCCAGACAGTTAACGATACCATCGGTTATCATCAGGCACTTCCATAAAGTGCTGGATGCCAGAGTCCGAGAAGTGAACGGGATCCTCAGCGACAAGCAGAGGGCTTTCAGTAGAAAAATCGACGGTATTGCATCCTGTACATAGTCTTCACGAAGGCAAGAAGCAGGATTGAGACAGTGCTTATGGTCGCCTTGGACGTGTCCCAAGCATTGGACACTATTTCACAGAATGGCTGGTATTCCCACACTCATATTGAATTACCAAAGGGGCAGTTTCTATCACCCGTGATATTCTGCCTTAATTGGCTATCAAGTACTATGCCCAAAATCAAAACCAGAAGAAGATCGTGGATCTGCCTCAGTTCTTCCTCAGGGAGCAAGCCATCAGTCAATATGCGGTCTTGAATCTTAGGAGCTACCTCGGAGTTAAGTTCATTGCTGCAAATGTAGATGTATGTGAGATATGGAACTATCGCTAGCAGGCGAAATGGAGCGTGTGACGATGGCACCGCTGAAACTTCAGTAGCACCTCGATATACTCCTAACGTACCTTATACTCGGCAAGGATTCGTCCAGGTATTTGAAGAGGTTGGACGTTACAGTTGAAGCAGCAGTTGGCTCCATTTACCTAAGGACGTGGCAGTAGGAAATTTCCACTAACCTGTGAAATTTGAAGGACTAGGCGTTCCACGGCTGGCCAAGTTCATCCCTGCTACAGCGGCTTCTCGCTTTGCTGGAATTGGATGTACCTCAAGTGATAACGTATGCGAATGGTGCACTTAACGACATTGAAGAAGTTTAGACCCTATTTTCTGTGTGGTGGTGTGCGACCATTGAAAAACAGGTATAAGAGCATTTCTTCTCGAGTCCGTTGTCCGTGTATCCGATGAACTCGGGGTGATCCATAAGCTCATATAAAACTGCGGAAACTGAGGTAAAATTTTAATTTTTTAAGTATCACCTAGGTTTTCGGAGAGAACCCCTCAAAAGCAGAGCTTGTGCGAGGAAGGGAGATCCAGGACCTACAGCTTACGTTAAAGTGGATTCTGAACCACTTCAGCTCAGTGGCAGGCGGTGGGGATCGAATCCAGGCCACCCAACACCACGACCACTTCGCTACTCATGTAGATACATAGAGGACCTTAGCTCATCCAATAATGTTACTTTTGCCTGCCTCAGCAAAAAAGTCATGACGGCCTGCTAGATTCGTGTCTTCAACATCCGGAATGTGATCGACGGTATTATGCGAGGCTCCTTTACATCCTGACTGCAAATATGCATAATCCCTTAGGTTTCAGACTGAAATGGCGGTATTATGCTCTGTGTATTCCACATCATAGCTCATACATTCTCATTATGTACCATGTACCTACTTCAACTCAAGTGTCACTACTTTCAAAGTAACGCAGAAGATCACCCTTTGAATTATCGCCCACTCAAAGCATCCGCTGTTGAATCGGTCATTATTTGGCAATCCATCTGTATTTTCATTATTCTCCTTAAGTGGAGATCTTTCGATTGCACCAATTCATAGTTGACGAAGTCAATGCTGAAAAAAATTTTGCTTCAAAATTCAAACCCAGCATGGACAATTGCACCCATCGAGTTATATGCGAAGTGAGGACAATTAAAATGCACCCTATCATTTATAACTGTATGTAAATATTGTCATTGGCCATTAGAAGTTTGTTAATAGTGATCCGTCAACTAGAAGGATACCAGTTACACAAAATCCATCATCTATCAAGCTAAAGCGCAGAGTTTATTCATCGTTTAACATTTATCATCTTTTTCAGGGGTTGGTCAATACGAGACAGTCGACCGGCCACCTTTCACTTAAATAAAGGAACAAAGCCGCAGATTTTATACGCATAGGCACTATATTCTCAATATTGGTAGCGTCAGTCTCATTATTATACAGTGTGGAAATCACTTATGGAATACGTAAGTAACAGTAGGTCAGGCGATATCCGAAAAAATTATGAGAATATTTTTTTAAATGTCAATTAAAGTACTATCAAAATGTTCAGTATGCAGCACAAGAAATTAACGTTTCTTCATGGATCACCTTGTAGTTGTTTTCACCCGATAATCTGATCATAACATATATAAAACACTTCTGTTCTACCCGGTGGTTTGAATCAATGCGAGAAAGGAAAGGAGCAGTAATAATAATAAATAATAAAAATGAACGTTTATTTTTCATCAAGATACACATCAATTTTACAGGAAGTAGTTTGGGAGTTATTGCTCAAAATATTATGAACACAACCTAAAGTGCAAAACGTGCGAAACAATGGATACTTGTATGTAGGTGTTCAACTTAAAACGATATAAATGAACATAGCCTAGTTAAAGTACTTTATAAAAAATCTAATAATTCCGGAAAGTCGACAATGGGTATAAGAAAATGATTTTGAATGTTATAGTTTCAAACAGTTTTGTGGTAGAGTCATATTTCTCTCAATGGTTCTGAGCTTTCGTGACATTTTTCACCAGTTGTGCAATACTGTGTTCGGAATAACATTATGACGAAATTTGCATATGTATCAAAAAACTATTTTATGGGACTCCATGTTACCATCTTTGTTTACACACCAATGAGAAAAAAATTACAATATAACGATATTCAGAGTCGCTTGATGTAATACTTGTGAAAGGTGCTTCATAGGTGTTGGTCTTAATAGCATCATATTTTCCAGTGCCCTTAAAATACACAATATGAATTAAGGTCATGGCATTTACTACGAAGGTACGTCTTAGATAAAATAGAATTCAACAGATAATGAATGCCACAATATTGGAAACATCAATAATCATCCAAATTCTTGAATTGATTGAAGTTCGAGGGAAATGCTATGGCCAACCGTTTTATCTAATAAATGCATTCATAAAAAATTATTACCTTCCTTAAAATACCTGCTATGCAGCTATCAAATAATAGGTATGTGTAGAGAGGGCAATCAGAGTGCACCCCATCATTAATAACTGTATGTAAATATTGTCATCGGCTATTAGAAGTTTGTTAACAATGATCCGTCAACCAGAAGGATACCAGTTATGCAACGATAATAATATATCAAGCTAATGTAGTGTTTATTCTTCTCTTCATTCATCACTTTTTTAGGGGTTTGGTTTGGGCAAACGTGAGACCGTTTACGTGTTGAACACTGTATATGGCAAAGTAATAGTTAAATGGACTTGGTGTACGCATAACTGCCATCCTGTTCTATGGACTCGACATTAAACAAATGGTTTTCGCAAATTTCAAGTTCAAAAGAAAACACCGATGAACCGGTGGTTATGCTCAGATATTTCCTATCGTTTGCATACTTTGATATAAAAATCAGAAACAATATTGAAATCATCGTCGGTATTTATTGTTTGCCGGATCATAATGACCAGTGAACTTGCCTAGTTCACCACGGCTTCTACCAATTTATTTAAGCGCTTTTTGTATCCCCAAAACTCTCTTTGGGTGAATTCTCGCAAGGATACAACTTCGCTTGATGATCCAAAAATATCATCTGGTTTTCATCAGAGATTCCTACAGTTGAATTGTGAATAAGCAACCCAAAATCAGTAAGTGGCCTCGAAGAGCCACTGTTAATATTAATAATAGGTGGCCTCTACCCGCACAGACAAAGGGCGCACTGGTGTCAGTGCCCAGATAATCATTCCCCACGTCCGAGGGGTGAGTGATTACTGCGTCTCAGGTGCCTCACGACATGCTCTGCATCTCTAGTATTAGGGACTTCTATACCCATTGCGCGGTAGACCAGAGTATTAGAGGTACTATTCTGAAAATTATGAATCTCTCGGTTTTCAACTTCAACCCACTTGATCTGAGGAATGCCAGAAAGTTCGGATTTACGAACGAGCCAAGGTCTTCAATGTTCTTGAAGAAGACTAAAGGCATTAGCTCATTCTATTGCAACTACAGGAGGTCAAGAGTCGCTGCGGCTATAACCTAAGCTTTTTGCTGAATGACTTCCAACTCGATGACAGAGCTTGGGTCGCTTCGTTAAGTATCGTATATGAGACCAAGTTCATTGGCTACACGGGTTGCTGTCCTGAAAAGACATGCTGGATCCGAAGTGAACCAATAAAAATGACCTTCTGCATTTGTCTGGCTGATATTTCTGCCGCATCACGACATCAAATTCGAGAGCAGCGTGTCCATCATTTCACCAAGTACCTCAATGATCAGATTTACAATTTTAACAGTATGGTTTGGGTAGAGCCTGCGGAGTTCAAAGAGTAAGTTCCGATATTTTGTCAGGTTTTCCTCCTCTTTTCAGGAGCCGAAAACCCTGACGAAAATTGTCTCACTTTGAAGATCGAGGAGCACAACATCAAGCTTATTGGCTTGTATTTGCCTAAGGTAGGAAAATGAGTAGTTTCCAATAGATTCGGCACTTCTCATTCCCTACAACGGACTAAATATCCCCCGGAGCATATGGCAACACCGGTGTCTCGTCTATACCATACGAGTGTCGTTCGATAACATGCGTGAACTCTTGCACCACCTTTGAGGACTGATGGAGATCCTTTTCCCCAGAGGCATGTAGAATAGATGGGTGACCTCATGCCTCCGGTTGCTGGGGATATCGCAGTTGTTTCCGCGGGTTTTCCTAATTGCAACGGACAATGATGTAGAACAGAAGAGGGCTGAGGGAGTGTTCCTCAAACACGCCCCATCTAAAGATAACTTGTTCTGTTTGGGCCATTAGCCCCAAACTACATGTTATGGTGAAGCGAATCCTCCAGAGCGGCATCAGCTGTTCAATGTATCTCACTATTTGATCGAGTACCGCAAGGCATCTGAGCAAATGCATAATGAGCTCATGCCTAGCGATAATCGATCCAGGTTATTTAGAGGTTACGCTTATACTAAACGGAGCCCTGCGTGATACATCCGTTGATCAGCAGGTTCTTCTTACAGCCAGCGACCTCCTTCTTAGACCCTCTTTGCTCATATATCCGTTCATACACCGGATCAACTGTGGAGAGTATATGCATGTTTAGATGCGGGTAATATTTGCATGTTTAGATGCGGGTAAACATCTTATAACATGCGTTCAATCATGTTATCGGTCTGTAGTTCTTCGAATCTCCGTTTTTGGGGATCAGCATGGTTCCTTTCTCGACAAACCAATCCGGATTCTACTGCACCCCATCCAGCTATGAGTTAAAAACTCTTGCTAGATGATGGTGGGTACCTGAAATTTTTTTCCACCAATAGTTATTTAGGCCATCAGGGCCTGGAGCAGCGAAGTTCTTCGAGCCTTTGAGGGCCCGTCGAACTTCTTCCGTGGTTAGTGAATTGCGCAGTTGATCTCAGGTGGACGAAGTCGCCTGCAGAAAGCTTCGAACTGCGCTAGGGCTGGAGTGTCTACGTTGAGTGGTTGCGAAAACTCATATATGTCCTTCCAAAAGATTTCCACCCGGTCAGCCGTTGCGGGTTAGCTAACTTACATTCGTATCCTAGCAATACAGTGTAATTATTATTATTATCATTTAGAAATTGCCTCGGATACATCATGGCACCACCAGCAACTGTAGGGACGGGGTCATTCATTCAACATGGATGAACTTGATATCCATGCTTTGGAAAAAAATATGTACATTA
This sequence comes from Chrysolina americana, assembly GCA_958502065.1. Taxonomy (NCBI): domain Eukaryota; kingdom Metazoa; phylum Arthropoda; class Insecta; order Coleoptera; family Chrysomelidae; genus Chrysolina; species Chrysolina americana. Next base: position 6,899,384 of record OY293420.1, read on the forward strand.
GTTCCTGATTGTAGTGGAATAGTAAAATGCTATCCAAATGGAATTTAGAATCCACAAATGTTAAAAAAAATTGTTCAAATTGTTATTTCCGTCAACCAGCTGCACACCCTCAAGAGTACAATCTTCAAAAGTCTTCGAAAGACTTGTCCGAGCTAGGGAAGACGCAGCCCTTACTTTTTATCGTGTGATGCCATGCAAATGTGCAACGGGTCATTCCAAACAAGAGTGACAGCTGGACTGTAATTTCGTCATAATTGGGGAATTTCTAGATCACTAATGTATGAATCAGTTTCAATTTGAGTTTTATTGGAAAACATAGGTGGAAAAGAGTTGCTTGAGATTTGGAAGAGGTAAGCTTAGTGAATACCTCCTCTGAGCCGATATGATTGGGTTCGTTAACTAAACTCTCCACCAAGACGAAGCTGAAATTCTTGTCGTTTAGGCCTACGCTTTGCTGTGAAGAAAAAATTATGACGATTAAATTAGATGGATCGACTTTACGAGAAGGCGCATAAAAACGTCAAATTGGGATATAGTCCGTATCGTCAGCAAAAAGATACCAGCGAGTACGAATACGAATGACCTTGTAACAGACAAAGTGTGCAATATAAACTAAATAATATGTTATCTTATCTCAGAGGTGAAACTTTATTTACTTCGATTAATTTTATACGTTTCGCAATCGAGAGACATACAGTCTATCTATAGGCAGGTTTCTCTGCATGATTCACTGATTATCGCACATGATGGATGATACTATGTTTTCCAAGTTTACTAAATCTGTTGATTCAGCAAAACAGATTTGAACCAAACAAACATTGAGGCTCCGTTTTTTATCAGGAATTTGTTTCTGGTTCTACATGAAACAGAAAAATTGTTATTCGTTGGGAATCCTAGTAACGGAAATGTTTTGTCTTTCTTTTTTACCATTCGCCTAGTGACGGTGTTCGGAGAGTAACCTTGGATTTATAATTAAAGAATAATAAACTTATCTCAAAGGAATTCACTCCAAACTATACGAGATTTTTTACATCCGAATCCTTCCTTTAGTAAGTACTACATTCATAGCTGTAATGCAAAAGTTAGAAGAAGAGTTTTTGTCGCTAGCCTGACCACTCTTCTGAGTCACCATATGTCGAGAGATAATCGATTGCCTAGAGTGCGGAAAAGAGGTAAACCGGAGTTTTAAAACTTCGCACTCATTTCAGCTCAATCTAAATCTATTCGGATCTAACAAACCTCGGATGATTTGGACCTTACGTGAACTCATATGGCATCCAAAATTGTGAGGCATAATTATTTCGATATAGGAACTCTAACCATAACGTCTGACCATACGTAGACAAAATGGGACATCAAAAATTGTGAGGATACATTTCTACAGTATTTCTACAGTATACTTTAAGTACCACGTCTGTCCTCACATAGACAGAATATGGCACCCAAAATTAAGGGACTTAATCTTTTTTTCTATACTCCAATCATAACGTCCAACCCCAACCTTACCTCTGTGAGGACAATTTTTTTTATCATACTTCAAGCACCACGTCTGGGGGCTTTTTTTGACCGTTTGCAATATCAACGAGCACTCGCATTGTTACATTCTCTGAGTAACGATTAGCATGTCGATGACATGCAGATAACATCAAAATGTGACGATTTTCTTGCGAGACTGGATGATTCCACTTCCAGATGATGTGCCTATAGAGGGTAACTACAGGTCTTCAATGAACTAGGAGTTTACTGAAATTTCTTGAAAAACACCTCTTGTACAGGACAAAACAACAAATTCAACATCCAGTTATTCGTCGGAATGTAAATAGCACGTTCCATACGTTCAATTACGGGTATCCTACCGATTGCGCCAAATTTCACTTCTGAATATCGAAGTATATTTTCAGAAAGGAACTATTATTTGAGGTTTCAACAAAAAATTAGTGAAATTAAGAATTAATCATGTAATGAATCATAAAGATGAATATGTTCATATCCTGGAATCGAGAATAAAATTCGAATCGGCCTGTTAGCATAGGAACTGGTAGTATGATTCACTGATTAAAATCGACTGAAGAGATTCATAATCTGACGAATGAACAACGAATGTTTGTTGATATTTTGACTAATTTCTAGAAATCTCTAATAGACTTGTGGCCCTACCCTCTTGCGGTTTAGTAGGTTCTTTCATTTGATCCGTGCTGAATTTCAAATGAAATCAGGAGAATTATTTGTTTAATGGTTGTTGACGTAATGGGATACCGAAACGAGTACAACAAAAAATAAAGTTATATAGAGTCGGAAGTGCACTCTTTGAATAGAAACTTTTTGAGAGTCTCTCTGTCACTGTACCGACAAGAGGTTTCTGAAAGGCTTAGCGCCTTTTTGCTCATGCACGGCTCGCCGTTAAGCAGTGGCGTATCAAAAATTACATTTCCTGGGTTCTGGAGTTCAGATCATATTGTTTTATGGCAATGACCTGTTGTTATATGGAAATATCGGCGTATAAAATACAAATTGTGGTTATCAGTACACTGTGACAGGCTGGAACAGGTAAATACGTCAGGGTTGGTATACTGGACAAAGGTTTATGGAGTTTATGGAGTTCGTAGAGCAAACCAAAACTTGAAATTCTTATAGAGACTTTTCGGAACGGAGTCGACGCCGTTGATTCTCGCAGCGTATCGAACGGAATGTATCGATGACTATTAGTGACCATACGAAGTACCCTGTTGTGCACTCTGTTAGGCTTCGTTAGAAGAGTCTTGTTCAGACTTCAGAATACTGGACAGGCCTATAACATTGCGGGTTTGATTATCAGCTTGTGACAAAACTAATTTAGTTAGCATATTTACAGAATGTCAATTCCAGTTCAATTATTATCTTATGCATATCATGACTAAATTACACCATCCTTCAGAGGATTCGGGGGTGAAATATCGCTTACTCGCCAGACGAAAAGTATGGGCACCCGCTTGCCCACTCTTACTCACTATCTACAGTTGTCTTAAGGTTATTGCATCTTCAATCCATTATCTACCGGAATCGGCCATCCAATATTATGCACAATTCAATTTCTTTCTGACGATTCGTGAAACAACCAGATTGTCTATGGCAAATAGTAACCTTAAGCAATCTCCGTCTCCTCTCACCAAAAAAATCATTCTGCATTCACATAGTGTGAAATTTTATGACAAACATCTGATTAGCTATTTGAGCGTCTGTAACTGAAAGAAAAACTCCTTTATATAAATGCTTTTGGCTTTAAATGACAATTGTATCAGCTGGAAATATTATTTGGTTACGCTACTATTTGGTTACGCTACTGAACTTACTGGATTTCCAACTCTCATTTGCAAAATGTACACGCACAAGTGGATGGTAATACATAGGTTAGATATAGTGGCCACTAGTGGCTACATAAGATGTTCAAAGCTACTGGGTTACAAGGTACTTCACAACCATGAAGTACTTCTGCTGGACGCTAATGGCTAACTTTTGTTCGTAACGAACGATCCTGAAAACTAATGACAATGCCAGCATTACAATTCTCGATTTGCATATTAATTTATAAATAGAAACCATATCTGCAAACCATTATAGTACAGTTCGATTTATGACAATACGATGAGATACCATCAATAATGAATGGTATGAGTAGTTGTCAGTAGAATTGATCTGCGTCGGATTATACAGTATGTTCATAGGAATATTATTGGACCAAGATGTGAAGGAGAATGAGGGAATGTTATAATGGAACAAAAAGGGTTGGAAAAAAAAGAAGAGAAACTTGATGACAGAAATGAAGACAGGGTTGTCTGCTCTCAAGCGCTTGAGGAACCCACCAAACAAATTGGTGTACCTAAATAATCGAATCGAAAGAGACAGAAACACTGCAAGGTCTCCAACTCAAAGGTCTTCAGACAATGAAGGCAACGTTAGGAATGAACAAAAAATCATCCAGTTATATGGGATTCCAATTCAATATAACTCAATATCCTTTCATGACTAAGACGTCATCTCTCCAACACACTTCCTGTCAGCAAATAGTGAAAAATCAGAATCTTTCAATCAGAATCGGGCAAGTCTGGTATTACCCCCACTGGAGATAACCAGCACTTTAATGGAGGCGCTGTAAATGATTAGGAAGAAGGGTGACAAACTCTTCTGGAGCTTGGAAAAGCCAAAAATGGTGATGATCCCAAAGCGCATATCGAAACGTGGTCGCGAATCAAGATACTGAACAAGAGCAAAAAGACTTGAGGAAGTTACCGCAATTTCACCAGGCAAACGAGAATCAGTCAGCACTTCGATCGCAGTCCCAAAAATCTGGTATCAGTAGTCAGTTTACTGTTGGAAAATGTACATTCATCGGGAAAAGAAAAAATTAAAGACTGGTCGGTCACCTTGATGCTGTGCAAAAGAAGAGGAAAGGGAGAGAAACCATATGCTATTGGAACCAAGTCAGGCGAAATAATGTGATGATATATAGGTGAATCATGATCCCTGGTCTTTTGAATAAAAGAAAAAGAGCCATGAGAATGATTTGAAGGTAGTCTGAAGCTGGCTGGAAAATAGATTCAGACATATAGTATCCAAGTTATGTGAATGCCTCTGACATCGATAACGAGAATACCCAGATGAAGATGGTGCACCAGTTGGAAAACATGATGTGCTCGCAAAATTGCACATTAGCCAGCAAGAGAACAGTTCGGTATCAAGACGATTATTACCGAAGTACGGGAAAAATGCTGGTGGGCATGGTGTGAAGTGATGGTGTATGGAATTTGATCTATATAATTTCACCAAACAGTCCAAGAAATATTTTGTGATCAGGTACTGAATGAATTGAGGGAAAGGGCCTGGTTACTATCTTGGAGTTTGTGGAGAATGATCATCGGAGGTGGAAGCAGAATGGTTGGGTGGCAGTGTGGGTAAACTAGTACTTCATCATCAATGACTCCACAATGTGGTGTGGTAGCTAGTGCTGAAAATATATAGGGATATTTAGCCCGTTTGTGCTCTCTTTTTCCGACAATGTTCGTTCCGCCAGGAGCCAAAACTTCATAACGAAAATTGCCTCACTCAAATGGTCGAGGAGGACTACAACTCATCAGGCTTATTTCCTGTATTTTCCTGAGGGTAGAGAATGAGTATGTCCAATAGATTCGACACATTCTCCATCACAGACACATAATACCCCGGAGCATAGGGCAAAACCGATTTCTTCTATACCGTACAAGTATCGTATGAGGTACTATAACACTCGTAGCCCCTGGGGACTCGGGGCTGGAAAGAATTCATCCTAGGTTTGATCTGCCTATCGTAAGAGGCGACTAAAAGATTACAAGCAACAGTTACCAAAGCAGGAACCTCTGGAACCCAGTCGAGGGTGCTGACCTGAGGAACACCAAGGGTGCCTCTGAAGTGCAACCCTGGTTACGGGTGGGGACACCTCTTAAAAGGGAACCAGAGGAACCGAAGGTACTGAAAATATGAGTTAGCAGGAAAACCTTCCAAGGGACAGCCAAAACCACCATAAGGTATACCAAAGCGAGTACTTCTGGAACCTATTCAAGGGGAGTCAAGCCGACCGCCCTGAGGGTGCTGATCCGAGGAACCCAAAGGGTGCCTTTACGATGCAACCCTCGATGCGAAGGTAGACAGGGGAACCAAAGGCACGCCCAAAAAACAGCAGGAAAAACTACCAAAGGACCCCAGAAACCGGTTGCAGGTACCTCCACAGGTGCCGTCAACTACAGCCGAAAATGTGGGTGTACAAAGGATCCAGACTGGGAGGCCTACTTCCAGAGGCTACAAAACCCGCTCATCTGTTCCAGAAGAAGAAGAACATTCGTAGTGCCGCGTCATGTCTGTGGATGTAGGCGGAGACAGCATACGCATGACGTATATATCTAGTATCTATATCTATACCCATAACGCGACTAATTGGACCAAATTGTTAAAGACACGATCCTGACAGGCCTCGGTTTCTGACTTCAGTCCAATTGATCTGAGGAATGAGTAGGTCAACCTCCTGGATAAGCCAAGGTCTTTACTGTTATTGAAGAAGACTATGAGCATTGGCCAATCCTTCTGTAGCTGCAAGTGTTCCTCATCCTCTGTAGGAAAATCTGCTTTGGTGTGAGCTTTTTGCTGAATGGGTTCCAACTTAGAGACATAATTCAGATCACCTCGTTCAGTGTAAAACACTACACTACACGGGCTCAGAGAGAAATTTCCTGTTCTCTGCCTTTTCGCGGACCATGCAGACATGAGAATCTGAACCCCTATGATTATAATTTACATTATCATTCCTACCATAAGATTAAATCAGTTTGGGGCTCTCGTGCTACAAGCGCGACCTTCTCAGACCTGTTTTCGTTACGATGCTCCATACGCTCGTTTTTAGAACTAGGTATCTGGGAGCTCTAGATTTTTCCTCCAGCGTTAAATACATTAGCCTTGACAAGCCCTCGCAGTGGCATAGTAAGTGTACTGATTTCTCTTCTTCCTGACAGAACCTGCATAGCATTTCTACGGCCAGACTGATTGTACTCATGTTTGTTGAGCCTACAATGCCCTGTGAGATTTCTGTTGGATCCATGATTTGATGTTTGTTTTTGGTACAACTTTTGCCATACCGCAATACGGTTCTGGGCCATTCAGGGCCTTACTTGACCCTTCACGGACTCTTCATTGCATCTATATTCTGTGTGTGCTGGTACCCAGGCTAGAGTCAGTTTTTTCTGACTGTCCAGCTCTTTCAGTGCTCCAATGCAATCCCAAACATGTTTGGAGGTAACTTGCATTGAGTTGACTGCTTTCATAGCAGCTTGGCTGTCTGTGTAAATGACAATGTTTTTTTCTGAAAACCCATGCCATATTAGCTCTTGAGCGCAATGGTGTATTGCGATGATTTCCGCTTGAAATATCGTCGCGTATATACCTGAGCTCAATGAGATTTTCATCTCAGGCTTCCGTTATTGAGCCATCCGTGTAAACAGCTATTTCCGAGTGATGGGAGTTCCCTATTTCCAAGCATTTCTGTCTGTTATACTTATCTTAAAAGTTTTATCAACGCTACATCTGAGAAGTATTGTCATCTACAACTCTTCGTATAGCTTGTTGTAGTCTCACCCGTGCATGTTGCTTATGGGTGCTACTCATAGAATAGTTTCTAATTGTATGGCAGTTATTGATAATTTGTCTACGTATATTTTTTATCGTGTTAGTTTTCAAAGTGTGCAAATTACTCCTTCTACTAGGAGGTGTTTTCGGACAGCATTGACTGTACTACTTTTATCTCTAGTTCTTTTTTGATTCATTTCAAATGGAGTGTGGAGAGTGCTTGGTAGGTAATGTTTGAAAATCATTAGGACTGCCAACAATGTCGTCTACCCTTCATCATGAGCGATAATAATTAAAACCCAGATTTTGTGCGATACTTAATGTCTTTCGAAGACAGTTATACGAGTAATTGTTTACAGTGCTGACATTATTGAACGGAGGTCATACCGGTAGGTGTTCAGGTACAGGGTGTTTCTGACATATATCTTATATATAAGGACTGTATTTCGAGAATATAGATATTGTGAAATATCGTGTAATTCATCCAACAGGCCAATACCAGGTTTCAATTAAGAGCAACTCTGGAATTCAGAGCTGTAGTACCAGGACGTAAGAAACGAGATGACCTGGATAAAACAAGGCGCACAAACATTTTCATTGAGGAATTGCAGCTTGAGAAGGAGACACGGTGAACCAAAATTTGTGCACAATTCCGTCAGTTCGGTGACTGAGAAGAGAGAGGTGACTAGAAATGAGAGTACACAAATGAGAATGCATATACCAGAGTCTCCAGACGGAGAGACATAACACGATGAGCAAGCTATACGATGGACTGATGAGAAACAGGCTGATGCTGGAACTGGTGAAAGAAAAGGATCTTTCTGAGAACCAATACGGCTCCAGAAAAGGATACTCAACTATACTAGAAGAGAAGGCAGACAGGCGGGAAGTCAGAGCGAGTCAAAATAAATGGACGGTATTGGCCAACAATTCTTTCAATTCGACAGTATGGATCCAAATAATGAAAGAACTATGGATTTTAAATATCTCAGGACTCAGATTATTTGTTGAACTCAATTGAAATTAATATTAATGACAGAAAAATAGCAGTCAACAGGAAGGAAATGAGGGTGACAGCAGAAGTCCTACTTGGTTTGGTAAGTACTGGAAACGATACTATGGAACGTCCACTGGCATAGGGTATTGATAATAGAGCTGACAGAGGAGGCAGAAGCTGTATGGTTCGCAGCCCACCTAGGAGTCCTAGTGAAAGCCGAGTAACAGCTCCAAAATTAGAGCTGTATCATTGATCAGGTTGACACTTTTCTACTATAGGTATATCATGACCAGATTGCTTACATTTTTGATTATGGTTCGCTATGATTATCTATCTAATAGGTAACTCGTCAGCATTTATTTTATCTTAGCCACAAGTTATAAGTATCAACGTACACTATACTTCTTAATACATATGTGACATTAATTCAACTCCAAATGGTAATTATACATTAATGAATAACTATGAATTTCCTTCAAGGAAGAACCAGGAGTCTGTAAATGCAAAAGGAGAAAATTCAAAAGTAGCATATTCTTAAGATTCTCAAATTTCCCCAACATGTCATTGGTTTGAGCCAAGAATTTTAATGGAAAAGTAATTTCTTGAATAACATGTGTAAAAATACTACCAAGCTTATAGTTGTTAACGTCTTCAACCGTGAGAAAGTTTCTGACATTATTGGAAACTGCGTTTATCACGAGGATAGCTATGTGATTCTGCTGGTATCTAAAATAGCAGTTGAATGAACAAAAAGGAGTCCTCTTCGCAGAAAATAATATCCACACAATTTATTCTGTTTCTTTGGCTATTTTGAAAATCATCAGTCATAATATTCTGACGAACTGTTTACAGGAGTTTCTAATAGATGGTGATAAATGGCAGTTATAATGATTTTTTTTATTTTTTTGCCTTTGCACTCTCATTACCATGCTGGAATATTTCCGTTGAATTTATGAACTGATTGATTTTCTTCATCCACAGGTTTCACTGCTAGCATATTGGCCTCTACTCTCGAGGATTATCAGGCCTAATCCGTATCATCTACTCGGTGTGCTCCGGTATGCAGAATACCAGCGGAAGGTTTGTTCAACTACACAAAATTCACTATTGCCTGTTGCCATGAAAGTACCACGAAAACACGAAAGTTGAAAGGGAAAAAATATGACGTTACACTAATATAATCTATAATTCTACATGTTATGACTCGAAACTTTAAATTTGTTACTCTGAAAACTTCTAGTGGGAATATCTGGCACTTATCGAAACAAACAATGAGATATCACATCAAACAAACAATTCGTAATATAACATCGTGTATGCATACATGTAAGCTAATGTGTATACATGCAGGCGTATCTGTACTGTTACGTCTAATCTAGGCACGCCTCAATTTCACCTTGATAAAAGTCGCTTGAGAACTTTACAACTGTTGAATGACATTAATTTCTGGGCGCTCATAACTATGGGATATTTCTAGAACTTTACCGTAACTGTGATAATAATTCAGTCAGTGATTTCAAGGTTGAGGATAATATTATCAAGCAGTATATGAAAATTCTGCCGTTGTAATTTTCTTTACTGTCATAATAAAATCATACCAACTCAGTATATTGTAGATTGTAGTGGGGGTTCCCATGGAAAGGAAAATCCTGTAACGTTCACAGAACAAGAACCGAGGGAAAGTAGATAAAAATCAGTATTTTTCTTGAATTTCTCCTCCAGAGGCAGTGAGTTCCATAGCTCGACGAGTCAGTTTCCATGGGATTGCTAACGGTGAAACGGTTGAAGATATTGATGAAAATATTTGTTCATTATCTCCTGCAAACTGATATTTTTGACCAAAACCAATGAGTATTCAGAAGTGACAGCCATTAAAAAGCTATCAATCTGATTATTGAATATCTCAAAAACCCGCGAGCATGTGGCTCTAACCCTTTGCGACCTGTCCAAAACTTTTGACTGCGTCTCTCATTCTTCACTTCTCAGGAAAATGGAATATTATCGGGTGAGAGGCGATAAATTGTCCTCAAAAAAATTGTCAAACATGATGTTCCTCAGGGATCCGTTTAAGGATCTATTTGATTCACATCAATGATCTTAGCCATTGTCTGTTACCACACAAATGCGTACTTTCTGCCGATGACGGAAACCATATTGTCGATAATTCACAATTCTTGAGCGTTCTGAATATTTTATGAGCTTGATGATGATGGCATTTTCATGACCAGTGCGATAGGGTTGTGGGTGCTAGGAGAATCCACAAGCTCTGTTGGTGTTAAGACCCAGCCAACTGCGGAACGTAGTGATATTCTGAGGTTGTTTTCCTAATTATTCCAGTGTAGTTTTCGAAAAGAATATTGTCTCTTTCCATAGGGGTTTGTCGCTAGTTTTCTCTCTTCGTTGGCTAGGGAATAAAAGAGCTGAAAGTGAAATTTCTTTCCACAACTCTAGCAAAAAACTCGTTAGAAAACTGAAAGAGTTTGATCGTACCTCAGCGTTGAGCGCTTCTTTCCAAGATTCGGCTGTCCCCTTGCACATGTTTCTAGCTTCAACATATTCCTAATCTCGTCTTAGTTCTTGACTTATTGTTTCATCGATAATAAGCTACTTCAGGGCTACAGCCCTGGATCAGTTTTTGCTGAACGAAGGTTCTTCAGATGATGTTCTTCATGACCTGTTCGGTATATAGGTTTGCATCACCAGCATTATGATCTGAAAAATTGTCGAGGCTCATTGAGAAAAACATGCGAAGACCAACCCAATTGGCTGAATTGTAGTGCCGTATGAGACGGGACAGTATTATGCTTCTTGATGGTGCAGAAAAAGAGAAAATAGTAGAGATGAGGTTGTAGGTATATGTTAGGTGTCGGAAGAACATAGGTGTTTTCGACGTCGGTGTACGGTAGGATATGGCCCAGTTCTTGGTAGAGGTGGTAAAATTTTCCGGTTTGGTTTTCGTGAGAAAAAAAAATCCTTTGATATACGGTAGGTGAACTACTGGTCCCGGTTGTTCTTCCTCGGTTCGTTTGGAGTTAGTCTTCTAACATCCTGGCGCAAATCACTCCTTATAATTGTCAAGTCAATTCTTGACGAGTGTTCTTACTTTCTTCGTATAATTCGGGTGGTTAGAGTTAAACCTCCCGAATTCATCGAAGAAAGGCATCGTAAGAACACTTTTCAAGAGAGCAGAGACAATATGCAGTGATCAGGTAGCACTCCAAGCCAAGATTTGCGTCAAAATGGATATTCGGAGAAACTCTTGGAGTATGCTAGAAGACAAGCCACTAAAAGAAGGTCTAATGATTTGGATTATTGGATTCGGAAAATTGTCCTGAGAACCTTCACAGGAGTGGGCCCTCCTAGATTTATGGCAGCTTTATAAGGACGTTGTCACAGCAAAACAATTTGACAGTAGCTGTGATCGTTATGGTCTTCAGAATCTTCTGAGGGCTATCACAATACTGAAATTGTCACTTGGGTATGCTTTTATTCATCCTGTTTCGAATCTCTTCTTCTCTTAAATATGTATGTGTGTTTAGCGTTTTCATTGAGGTCTTATTTGATACAATTTCTTCAATTATTTTAATCAATATTCGATGAAAATCCATGCTCATTCAAAGACAATCAACATTTTGGGAAATCATACCAAGAAGAATAGGTATGAAGTTGAAAAAGTAGAGAAGAGTGGAGTCTATAAATAAACCCATGATACTTGTCCTATATTTTATATTGAACAAACTGGAGAACCTTCAAGAAATGGAAAAACCAAATTAAACATTTGCTTTCCATTTGCTCACAGAAATTCATACTTTCGAAGATGACTATGAAATACTTCATGTGGAAAACAAAGAAACGGAATTAAATGTGTTTGAAAATTTTAAAATTAATCTCTTGCATTTACTTTTTTTAATAAATAAATAAATTCAGTGCTGATTGGTATTCAAGCATAACTCAACTCAGTATACTTCCACCTTGAAGTCAATGTTACAATTTTATTTTGAACATTTTCTGTCGTATTAAAAAGGAGTTGAAGCCTGGAAAATATATTGAAAGTTGAAACTTAGTTCATGGATAATCGCCATAGCATTTTAACTGTCAAAAAAAACATTGACAATTAACCCTCTGCAAATTGATAGCAGAACGCCAATGGTCGCAGTTGGGATGGGTTTCGTTTCCTCCGAATCTCTCACACTCAGCATTGTTTTCGACGGTGAAATTGTGGAGTCGGTGGATTTTAAACAGCACAGGTTCTCCGGTTATCAGTGACCTTGTCCTATTCTTTAAAACTTGCACTGACTTGTCAAGTCGCCTTTGGGTGCACGTGCATTGTTTGCATAGACTGAAAGAGATGTCTCGGTCATAAAGCGTCATTACGGCTTTGGGGTATCAGTGATATGGGTCAACTTGACCTTGGTAAAAAGTGCACCATCAAGGCAGATACTAATAACTGTTGAATAACGAAAGTGTTTAGAAATTACTCTATACAGAGTGAAGGGAGGAAAATGTGTTTCAATCCTGACAAAAAAAAATTGACAAAGCATTGAATAATAAAAAATCAGTATACTATAGTTGTGTACGTGAAATGTAAAAATACTTGTGGAAAGAATGTATTGGTATTCAATATAGACATTTTCTCTCTTGAATAACAATAACCAAATATATGACTTTTCGTTTGGAAAAACTATTGAATGAAAACATTTTCTCATTTATAAATATTTTTGGTAGGTTCTTATCAAAAATGACGACAAAACTCTGTAGTTCGGATACCAATCTCAGGGCATATTTTTGAAGTTTTCAGTTGACCAAAGAGAAGCCCAAACATGATGATACTTTCACCAATTCTCTGGTCAGTTGAATTTTATCGTCGCTAACAAGGAGAAGAGTTGAGGTAACTCAGAGGGACCTCAGACTGGAAGCCAATGTGGTGGGGGGCTGCCTTCACGGAAGCTGCCTCTCCCCCCACATGCTTGGTTATGGACGAACTCTTGGGTAAACTTACTGATGAAGGCTTCGATGGAATTGTCCTAGTTAGCGACGGAATCGTCTGCGACCGTATGCAGAGGCCGCCTGTAGAATAATAGAAGATGGTGCGGTGAAGCAGGGCTCTCAGTAAACCGACAAAAACAGAGATGATCCTGTTCATCAAACAAAGGCAGGTTTAGGCCACCCACCATGTTTGGACCAGAGCTGGAGTTAGTCCAATAGGTCAAATACTTGGGGGTGGTCCTGAAACTTTCATGATGCCGCAGGTGGATTCAGAAGTCGGTAGCAATTCTCAAGCGACTGAATCGTAGGAGGCAATTGGGGAATGAACCCAGAGATTACGCGCTTGCTGTACACGGCAGTCGTAAGACCCAAAGTTCCAAAATGGGTGTGCTGTATGGTGGCCAGGCGCACAGAGCAGCACAATAGGAGGCCTAAAGCTTGGTAAGGTTCAGAGGTTAGCCTATTTGATAATAACGGGCGCAATGAGAACGACACCAACCGCGGTGTTGGAGGTACTGCTGAGGATACCACCGCTTTCAGTCTGGACCAAGAAGGAAGCCATGATAGCATACTTGTGGATGCGGGACTCGGGAGTCTGGGTAAAGGAAGGAGCAAGGATAGGTCATATAGAAATCGCAGAGTGAAAAGTGCACAAGACAGACTGCGATGGAATAGAAAGTTTGCTCTCACTATTCGTCCAGGAAGCCTAATGTGTTATAGAAACGGTTCGCGTTTGACAGACAAACAGGCTTCCGGCCCGGAACAGGCATCTAGTTGGAAGGAAGAGGTGTACGAGAAAGCTATACGTTGGGAAGACATACAACGGTTTTTCAAGCTGAAGGCAAGAGGCGAAAGAAGAGACCGAACAGAGAATTCATATATGTTCAGATAGTCAAGCAGAGCCATCTGCCATCCTGAACCAAGTTCAGCACTTTTAGAGTAAAGCGGAGATGCTCTTGAGAAACTTAGCAGAAACAAAGGAAGTTCAGCTAGTATTGGACGAACTTGCTAGAACCGGGTCCGCGACACCGTTTGTGGGCCGGAGCCTGTACTAGGCATCGCAAGAGGCCAAACCTCTTCAGCCCTTAACTACTGGGCGAAAAAAAAAACTGAAAGAACGTTGGAGGAATAATACCGGCTGCAGGCAGTCGACAGATTTTGTGACCGGACCCAGCAAGTCAGAGACGACATCTTCGGCAGAAGTTGCCAAGCACTACGTCTCCTTATAGGAATACTGACTACTGAAGATTGAGATTTGAAATCTTTGGAGACGAAAAACTCCAACTAGATTGGACGGACATACTGACTTTCATCCGAAGGTCAAAAAGGCTCGAAAAAAAAGACTAGGAGGAGTATTGTAGATATGTGGAGAACAGGGGATGGCAAAAAAGGTCCATGAGGGCAGCTGCCTACCCGCGATTACTACTACTACATCACCAATTCTCTTCTGTAGGGTAACCATCCATTGCCTAAACGGCCTTTCACATATTTGGTTTTCAGTTTCGAAAATCTGCCATTTTCCATCTACAATACGTTTTTCGATGGTTAACAGTCCAATCTAGACCGACCTTCTCCCTCTTTCGTAAGGCTAGATGAGTGCAGAATTTTTATTTAGAACCTGTTCACTTTGTGTTTAAAAATGAAACGATCCCACGCGAATTGTTATCAAAATCATTCGTTTGTTTCAAAATATCTGAGCCAGTTTGTCCTTATCTTTCAGTCCTTTCCGCGAACGTGAACGTTCTCAAGTTTCAACAGAGTTTCGAAATCGTTATCCTATCATGAAATACAGTAGACAGTGCTGAGTCGCATCAATAACTTGGCCGAATGCATACACACGTTCAATTTTATCGTCGTACGCTACACCTACTTACAGAATGGATTTTTATGCATGTTGCACTTTCATACGATCGACGCGACGGTTAAAAATTTACTCGGAAGTTTTGGTTGGTTGTCTTGAGAGCGTTAGTGAATTTCAAAGAGGATCAACGACCTCAACCTACGGAAAATTAGTCTATACTAGAGAATAAAAAATATTTTGGCATATTTCTAGTCGATTTATAAAAATAAAAAATTGCTCGAAAAAAGACCCAAGACCCATAAAATTCATGAAAAATAGAAATTTTGAGAATTGCATATACTCTTATGTGTACATATAAAAAAAGGTTGAATTTTACGAAAATGAAAAGAAAAATTACGTAAACAAAATTTTGGAGAGAAATTACCTCTTTCAACTCTAGATGAACTTTTCAACTTGAGAACAGTGAAATTAGTATATACTGTGAATTTCAGTCGATCATGGAAATAAAAAATTACTCGAAAAAAGCCCTGAAAATCATAAAAAATGCAAAATAATCAGACTCACTTGAAATCGCATAAGCGTATACGGGTGCACATGAAAGAAAAGTTGAATTTTATGAAAATCAATAGAAACATTACGAAAACAACATTTTGGAGAGAACTTACCTCTTTCAACTCTAGATGAACTTTTCAACTCGAGAACGGTTAAAGTAAAGAGTAATTATGCGAACGCCAATCGATTGAGAATGGTGAAATTCGTATATGCTGTGAATTTTAAATTGATCATGGAAATGAAAAATTAGTCGAAAAAACCCCCCTTAAAAATCATACAAAATCATCAGAATCACTTGAAATCGCATGAGCACATATGTGATTAAAAAATTTATAAAATAACTGCGCAAACAAATTATGGGGAGAAATTTTTCAACCCAAGAACGGGAAAAGATAGAGCAATTCTGCGAACGCCAATCGATTAAGAATGATGAAATTAGTACACTCTATGAACTTCAAGTCGATCGATGGAAACAAAAAAATATTCAAAAAGTGATAAAAATCATGAAATAAACAGAATCAATAGATTCACTTGTCTTTTAATACCTGTTATACAAAAAACGACTATGTTTTGGGGTTAGTCCTAGTGGAAAGTGAATATCTAGATATTTTTTTCTGTTTTGTCTTATGAATTTTGATAGCGGATTATTGATATAACGAATCACGAATATAAGAGAATAATTCAATTTTAAATTAAAAAAAAATCACTTGAATAATTTACACTGGGTGGTGATTTGAATTATTTCAAAAAAATGTGTCCAGCAATCATAAGCTACTGTTTCAATGACATCTTCACTGGAAACCCCCAGTCGGCTAAGTTATTAAAAGAATTACAAGAATCAACTACCCCCGAATGGGGGAATTTGAATTTTGGTGGTAAAAAAGTTTTTTATAGATATTTTTTCGCATTATGCTTTCGATATTCGCAGCAAAACTATGAAATGAAAACCCTTGAAAAAAAAAATAAAAAATAAAAAAATCCGGTACGGACCCGACATCAATGATATGTTCAGATGATTTTCATTATTGAACGATCGGATATTCTAGACCGATTGAAATAAAGTGTTCAATTGAAACTATTCCAGATTTTCGAAGTCCAATTCTCAAGTAATTAGTTGACATAATCATTTAAAACTTTAAAACATTTCTAGGTACCTCTTGTAGCAGCCGAATCCCACATAACAAAGTCAGAAAACTAATCCTTTTTCACTTACCTATTCATTAACAAGCGCACACCTATATTTCACATCAACATTGTCGCAGAACAATCAAACACTCTTTATCTACAAAATATTCAAATGACAAAATTTTCCATTCTTCCAACATAAGCACGCCTCTGTATGTAAATCTTCACCAGGCAGTTTTATTCCTTTTTCTGCGTTTCATACAAAATAAGAATACAAATGGACTACAAATATTTGACATGGATTCAACATCTGTTTGGAACTGACCTGAAAAGGTTCCCTCTTCTTTTCTCAGAAATTTTAAAAGTTTCTCGGAGGCATTATACGTTAGAACACCTGATACTTATCAGGGACTTGTAGACACTTTTATATTATGGGCAATGACTTCGTCAGTTTTATGCTTTTTTGATTTTATCAAAGGAAGATGGGTATTAAGTCTTTCACGAACCTCAGTTTTACACGAAAGGCTTTGAGAGGGTAATATGGGTGTTCGGTGAGTTAAATTTGATGGGGATATTACGTTTTTTGCACCTCAACAACAGAGTGTTAAGTGTGTTATATTCGTTGTATAATAATAGTAAATACATTTGGAGAATGACAAAGTAAGTTAGATCTAGACCAGAAAAATGTATAAGGGAAAATGTTAATTCAATCAATCAATCAATCAATCAAAACTGTGCTTTATTGTTCAAAAAATATTATTTTGATTAACAAAGCAGTGAAGATATATATCTAATTAGTCTTACTGAATATAAACAGATTTTTGAAATCAAAAATTGAGTCATTACACTTTCAGAATGAAATCAATTTAATCATATTAAAAATTGCCCTGAAGGTCGTAGTACGCTTTTGTAATTGGAAGATTTTTTATTTCTCTTCTGAAGTTCTTATATTATTTGTATATATTTTTTATGTTTGGTCAAATGATTCTATATTTTCTTACTCTCATATAGGCTGCTTCCATTCACCAAGAGACGAAATATTTGAGAGTTATAATAGACTGACTTGGAACAGTCAAATCAACCACATTCTTTCCAAAGCAATAGCGGCAGGTTGGACATACCGCAAAGTCTTTGGTAAGACATGGGTCTGAAATCAACATGATTCATTGGTCAAACCAAACAATCATTAAGTCCATGGTCACCTACGCCTCATTGGTATGGTGGCCAAAAATTCAACAAATTTCGGCAAAAGTCAAGCTGCAGGAAGTGCAACGGCTAGCCTGTCTGGGAATCACAGGGGCAATATCTACGTGCCCCACTGCAGCCCAATGCTAAACCTTCCTCCATTGCACATATAGGTAATGAAAGAAGCAGTAAACCGTGCCTCCAGACTGAGCCAGACAAAAAACTTGAAAGCAGGAGATCTGATCTGACACTTAAAGATTTTGGAACGCATTTCCCTAGAAGCCATGTGTAAACCGACAGATTTCATGACAGTTAGGTACAACTTCGAAATGCAGTTTGTAGTGGCCTGCCACCAAACTTGCACAAAGAACGGATCTTAACTGGGAAGGGGTGCATCAGTGTGGTACACAGATGGATCTAAGATGGACGAAAGGGATGGAGTGAGTGTTACAGGACCAAATTTCAGGCTCTCAAAACTCCTTGGTAACACCCCAACCATCTTCTAAGCAAAAGTACATGCTAAAGAATAATGTGTTCAGGAATGCCTTGAAAGAGGCACTCGAAGGGCAGAAATCTATATACTTTCAGATAGCCAAGCAGCACTAAAAGCTCTGAAGTCATGCACCTGTGACAACTGTCAGTAAACAATCAGGTCACCCTGATGTGTGTGCCAGATCACAGAGGAATTAAAGGCAACGAAGAAGCGGATTGCCTTGCCAAAGAAGGGGCAAACACACAATTTCCCGGCCCGGAATCCTTCTGTGGACTCCGACCAATGAAATTAAATCTCACTGAAATAAAGTGCCAGGATAAAGACAAGCGAGAAGACCAGTGTGTCTATCGCCAAAGAAAGCCTAACAGCTTCTCGAGTTGGACAAGAAAGACTGGAAGATGGTAACGGGACTTCTCACTGGACACTGCCCTCTGGGGTACCACCTCAAAAAAAGGGTAAATCAGAGAGTGATAGCTGCCGCTACTGCGAGAACTTCATGGAAACTGCAGAACATTTGCTGTGCGAATGCCCAGCGCTTTTCTGCAGGAGGCTTGAGTTCTTGGAAGGGGCCCTCCGACATCAGGTCCTTAGCTCCCAGGAAACAGATAATCTTCGCAAGAAGTCTCGGAATCCCGGGCCTCGAATAGAACAAGGGTCACGCACTAAAGAATTTATAGGTCGAAGTGCTTGTGAGGCTGCACAGCCTATACGACCCCCTAACAATCTACAATCTACTCTCATATAGAAGATAATTCTTTGCTAGGTATGTTTTTGGTATTGGTAGACATAGGCTGTTTCCTTTTTTCCTGATGCGTTTGCCATTTTGAGAACCCACAGGCATCGAGGACTGTTCTCTCTGGATCAAACATACTGTCTCCAAAATGAATATGTAGAGTAAAGTAAGGATTATTTGATGAAGAAAAAGAGGCCTGCAATGGTCTCTTGCTCTTGCCCTACACATATATCTAATTTTTTGTAGTATAAACAAAGACTGCAGTAAGTGTTTTCTACAGAAACACCAAAAGGGTATGCCATACCTTATATGCAACTCTATAAGTGGAAAGTAGGTATTTCTGGCGATAGATATACCGACTTCATTTGATATGACTCTAATTGCATATCAACCTGATGCTATTCTTTTTCTTTAATATATGATGTGAGTTCCAAACTTCGGTTTATTGTTAATGGTTACTCCAAGAAACTTGGTGTAAGGTTTAATTTCAATTTGGTTTCATATCCGAACTGAGATGTTCATATTCGAATTTGACAGTGAGTAAGTTGGTTTTCTTGTCATTACGACACAGTGAGTTTGAAAACAAGTTGGTCTCGTATTCGACACTGAACAAGATGACCCAAACTCTGTCACTCAGCCTATATCCATAGGCATAACGCGGCGATATGAGTGTTGCAATACAACCTACGATACTCGTACGGTATAGACGAGACACCGAAATTGCCTTATGCTCAGGGAGACATTGAGTACGTTGTGGAGAATGAGACTTGCCGAATCTGTTGAAACTACTCATTCGCCACCCTCTGGAAAATACAAGCCAATAAGCCTGATTTAGTCCTCTTCGACCATGTGAGTAGGTCGATTTACGTCATTGAGTTTTCAGCTCCTGGAGAAACGATCTAGATTTACTCTTTGAACTGTGCAGTCTTTACCCCATCTATTCTCTTACAATGGTGGTTCTAATCAAAGGGGTATTTGGAGAAATGATGGCCACGCTTCTCTTGAATCTTTGAATTATACTGGCTTTACGTGAGGCTTTAATCTAATCCGGAAGAATGCAGAAGGCCGTGACGCTCGTTCACTCCGGCTACTCAGGTCACATGATTCTCGGACCAAGTAATCACTCAATCCACGGAAGAAAACAGTTGGATTCTGTTGGGTCGAAAACAGTTCTATTGGGTAGTTTTCGAAATACTCAATGGTGGAGTTGGAAAATCATAAATAATAACAAGATGTGGCAATGCGAATTTGTGAAATTATCATTGTCAATGTCAACTCAATGTCAACTGTTTACCATCAGTTAAATATGATCTGTTCAAACTGATATCTCACATTTTGTAGCATTTCTGGCGTTATCCGAGGCATTTTTCAAAAATTCGATGTCGCAGATCTTGCAAAGATTCAGGTTTTGTTGCACAGATCTCGTTTTTCCATGTGAATCGAGTGGGATTAAATCTGGAGATCTGGCTGGCCACTCTACAGGTCATCTTCTCCCAATGTAAATTCCCAGAAACATCCTATTCAAAAAACTCTAACATGCTGTGCATAATGTGAACGTGTCCCGTCTTGTTGAGACATCGAGTAGTTTTCTTGGCAATGATCATCATTCTCAATGACTACTAATTGTGGACAAACAAACTCATCTAGTAATTCCGAATAAGTTTCTCTTGTCAAAATATCTTCGTGAAAAATTGGTTCAATCAAACGGTTTCCAAAAATACAGGCACAGACATTCAGATAGTTTTTGTGGAGTCTGAGTGTTTGGATTGGCATTTAACCAATACCGACAATAATTATGACGATTCACAGTTGAATTTAAAAGGAATGTTATCTCCTGTTGTACGTATTTGTATTTCATGATTTGTATTTTTTATTGTCTCAGTTTGAGTATTGATTATCTTTTTCACTCTTCCTATACAAAATAAGACTTTTTATCATTTGTAGTCAAACTAAGAATCAGAATTTGTTCAGTGAGCACCATTCTGGACATCTTCATAAGATTCAAATGTTGAAAGTAAGGATTTTCCTTTGTTCAAGTTTATTCAAGAGGAAATTTTTCACCGCTTGATAATTTTTTGCTTCAGGAAAGTGACAGTTTTCATTCATTTCACAATTATTTGACTTAATCTGACTTTGCTCATGTAGTGTGCTGTATTTTTTCCTAGCTGAGTTATAAATGGGAATAAAAACAAAGCATCTTGGCAGAAAAATGTTATAGAGATGGATTTCATACAATATTTACTCCAAAAAGCATTTTCAATATACTGAGAATTTCTTTCCGACAAAAAAGTTGAATACTCCACTTGAGAATATTAAAAAATTCCTATTAATCGGAAATATCAAAACTCACTGTACCTATCATGTGGAAGAAAGAAGTTTCACCAATCTGTCTCACGACAGTCCTGACGTAATTTAATACAATTCCGCAGAATAAATATTTGCCGTTTCATAACAAAGCATCGAAACAGCTTTATGATTCATCTTCTGGTTTTATAGCAATTTTTCGTCGAGTCAGTTAGCTTTCTTCCACTATGTCTTTATCAACATGTGCTGATTTGAACAGAACTTGGAAGTTTAGTACCTATATCAATCGGAAAAGCACTCCTGACAAAAGAGGATAAAGGACGGATTGCAGAATATATGTTCAATAAATATTACGATTCAAATGATGGGCGAAACAACTGATTTCTCTATTTCATTTCCGAAGTGAATGGATGTGACAGTAGGGACTCTTTAGTCTTTGTATGGAAGGAAAATTTTCACAGATACAATAAACGATTTTATTGATTCTGAATTCTGAACGGTTCCTGCTATTCAGAGCGGAAGATTATAGAAATTTTGCATGTTGCTGAAAATGTAAAAAAGTTGGCACTCATACAGATAACAATAAAAAGTGGGGATTACTATAAAAAACTGTTATTATAATTGATAATTCATTTTGTGGAGCTTTCTATGAAATAAAATTCAAAGAATTGAAGAATTCCAACTTTTCGAAAAATTTTATTTGTAATTTTCTAATGTATTCTAACGAGATGATTTTGAATCATAATAGAAAAATATTGAAAACTAAATTTTGGAGAAAAATTACCCCTCTCAACTCAAAATCAACTCGAGAACGGGTTGAGATAGAGCAATTCTGCAAACTCCAGTTGATATGAAATTATGAAACTGGTATACATTGTGAATTTTAAATGAAAATATCAGCAGACAAAAATTTTAAAATGAACAAATTTCCAAATGTTCGAAATTTTTCCAATTTGTATTAAATAAAAATCGTCAGCATTCCTATGATGTATCTTGACGAGCTGATTTTAAAACATACCACAAAAATAAATGTTTGGTCAGAATAATGAAATAATTGAAATTTTCTATTCGAAATTGCAGAGATTCCGTAAAAAGCCCATGAATATTCAATTTCCGATGTGCCTTTTCAAAAAGGTTGAATTTTACGAAAATCCATAGAAAAACGTTGGAAACAAAATTATGGAAATAAATTACTCCTTTCAACTCCAGATTAACTTTTCAATTCGAGAACGGTTCAAGATTCTGTGAACGCCATTGATTCAGAATAATGAGAATAGTACACTCACAGTATTAGAAATTAAAATATTGGCAGGCAAAACTTTTAGAATGAACATTTTTCTGAATTTTCGAAAATTGCGAAATTGCGACAACAAATGAAAAATTTAAAAATCGTTCGTTTTCATTGGGCCACCCTGTGTATAGGCAAGTATCATTGTATTCGTGGGATATTTGAAGTGGACCATTCTCTCCTGATATCGAATAAATGAGATTTCAAGACCGCAGTCAACGATATCGGTACTCAAGAATTCACGAGAAGATGATGATTGCATTGATAAAAAAAACAAAAATTAATTATCGCTTATGGATTCAAAGAAAATTTCAATTAAATCAGTCATATCCTTCTTCTCAGAAAATCAACAGGATATGATGCGCGGATATTGAAATATTTTATCAAACCATCAAGTTTCCTTTTTTCATCAACTTTGTTGAATTTTGCGGGAATATTTGGTAAAATCACATCAACATTGATTCGAAAATGGCTAGTGCAGGGAACACTAAAAGGTAATTTTATGAGAGACTTTCGAAACATCAGTATTTGATAGACCCCAACAACTATATAGTCCAAATACATGAAAAAGTACAGAATTGGTTCGCCAGTGGATTTTTCCTAACAGCCTCATGGTATATATTGTACTGATTTTTAAGAATGCTAAAAAAATAAGTTTCCACTTGAAGAAAAATGGAAATGTCTAACTTAGCCAACAAAAACTTTGAAGTTGATAAAGTATCTTATTGATAGAACACTGGGTGTTCTATCAATAAGACCTATTTCAAAACACATAGATTCTGAGTGTCAAATAATACTTCAAAAAATAATATTCATTGTATTTGAAACCAAATGCAAATGTCAAAATATTAAAATAATTCAGTATATCATAAAAAAATGGAAGAAAAATATCGTAAAATGAGTACTTCTCCATGACATTGAATCACATCTGTCATCCATTTGTGCAATGTTGCTCATGGATAACACTATTGTAAGTGTCGATTGTTATAGAACAATTGAGTATTATCCCTCATTTCGTTGGAAATGACGACCTCCATGCATGCATGTCTCAATGTCCTTGTGCTAGGACAGGTCAGACGACATTGGAGTCGTTTTGTCCCATTTGGTTGTCGATGTGGATTTCTAGGTTCTTCACTTGCTCTATGGTTCTGCTGTCGACTTTTTATCCATGGTTATCAATTTCAATGCTAGTATATTCCGGTAGTTCATTGAAATGACAGGAGAACGGCAAACACAAAGTTTCACTGAGTGAATTTTGATTAAAGAAATCTACTATTATATTCATGCCTGTTGAATTTTCTCTCCAGGATCCGTCCATGCTTGTGCTTCATAGAAAATGACGGTATCATCGGTGAAACCCACAAGAGCTTCTGTACTATCGTTTGTAGGAATATCATTGATATAGATGATGAAGAGTACTGGACCCATGATAGTACCTTGCGTGACCCCATATTCCACTGTCCTAGTGCCACTAACCTCATTATCTATTTCAATAAATTTTCATCTTCGTTCAACTATTGATATTTTTGGTGTATTTGTCATAAGCATTTCATCTATTTGTTTCATATTCTTGACATGACGAACATTTACTCTCATTTGGATCTTGAAACAAAATTTTCAGGAATTGCCTCAAAAGAATATCAATAAGTTAAAACTAATACAATTGTGCAGCTATTAGGTATTACTGCATGATTATAAAATGTACAAATCCACACCCAATCGCCCTTTTTCATAAATGCCGACGTTTGTGAAATGAGTCATGCCATTTCAATAAATTCTATGAGAACTTCAAACAGGAACTTTTCATGATGTTCCAACGCAAGGTAAAATCACTACCCGACTATTGGGGCTTCTAATTTACGAAATCAGATACTGTGGTGTGGCCTCCTAGTGTACCTGCCTTCATATTTATAACAATTTCCACGTGTATACCTGATCTTCGAGAGGTGAGTCATCTCGATGTGCAGACGAATGGCAGACACTGGCCATTGGATGACTCAACCATCTAGCAGCTAGTGGTCAAGGCCAGCGGCCTCAATTCTAACACCCATTTCTTTTTGCCAAATGCACTATTCAGAAAAATCGCATTGTTTCACATCGTTCTGATTCACACGGTGCATTTGTTACGACACAATAGCGGCGCGTTCTTCCTCTTACGATGAGGTGATTTACCTTTTCTTGTTTGAATTGAGCCGTGGGGGTGAGCCTTTGGGGACGATTTGATGTTTTTTGCATGTGACTACAGTTGAATAGCTAAACTCAACCGATTATAACGAATGAGATATCAAAAGATTCGGTACAGTTGTAGATACAGATGAATACGAATTGAAAACAATTGTATTCAATATTAATATTGATGATGATAATAATAATAATAATAATGATAACCATTGTCCGCTGCACTACGGGAAACCCGCGGATACAACTGCGGCACCCTCAGCAACCGGAGGCATAAGGTCACCCCTTTGTTTTACATGGATGACCTTGAACTTTATGCCTCCGGAGAAAAGGAATCAGTCCATGGGTGGTGCAAGAGTACACGCATACTATCGGAATGGAGTTTGGGATCGACAAATGTGCCACGGTTCATCTAAAAAGAAGACGAGGCGAGGAATACGGAGAGGACGTTCAGCTCGTAGACGGAAGCATCCTACATCCTCTGGATGCCGGAGAGACGTATACCTACCTAGGGGTGGAACAACGCCACACCCAAGAGGTAGCTACTGTCAAAAACTTACTCCGCGGCAAGTATCAGCAAAACTCTGACAGATCTGGTCTTCAGAACTGTCGGGAAAGAACAAAGTTGCTGCAACTAATATGCTTGCCGTTCCGATTCTACTTTACCATTTGGAGTGATAAATGGACTCAGGAAGAGCTGCGACAACTCGATGTAAAAACTCGCAAAATTATGCATCTTCATAGAAGCTTGCATCCTAAATCGTCTGTTCCACGGTTATACTACCCCATACAACGGGGAGGCCGTGGACTTTTGAGTTTGGACAGGAATTGGAGCATTTATTTTCAAGGCAGCAACCTGTGCAGCCGATGAACTCGGTCTCGTATTCGACGCTGAACGGACGAACCCAAACTCTGTCACCGAGTTGGAATCGGTTCAGCAGAAAGCCCACGTCAAAGCTGCGAAGAGTGAGAGGCTCCTACAGCTCCATAAGGATAAGCCAATGCATGGGGTCTTCTTCAAGAATATAGAAAACTTTGGCTTATCCAGAAACCTGACCTTCACTTTTCTCAGGTCAAGTGGGCTGAAGTCGGAAACCGAGGAATTCATAATGGCCTGCCAGGATGGTGTCTTCAACACCCTCGTCTACTGCAGTCGCGTGATGGGTATAGAACTAGATGTAGTGCGTGTCGTGGGGCAGCTGAGACTATAATGCATCTGCTGTCAGCTTGTCCAGCTTATGCGGTCTCAGCCTATATCCACAGGAATATCGTGGCCCTACGAGTTGCTCCAGTTCCGTCGGGAGTTTTGGACCCGTCCGTGTACCATGTTATGGCATTCTTTCCCAGTGCTCGAATGGATTTTATGCTCCATCCACTCTTGGTATTTAATTCCGTTCGAAAGAATTTCTCTAAACCAAATTTTCTGGTAATTTCGTCAGTTGGGAGATCGGTAAGGTGTGCACTTTCGAGGGGGTTGAGCCCTAATCGAACGATACGAGCTTAAGGCACGTTTTCAAGAGTCGATTTCACTTGAACAATAATAATCGATCAACAAAAGTTGTTTGAAAGCTGAAAATAAAAATTGATGGCCACTTCCTGTACACAGGTATGGATAAAAAATGATTCAAGTCATTTTCAACTTCTGTTGGTAAACTGAAATCGAACCATGAGAAGGCACCTTCCGCAGGTGAGGTTAAGTTTTTAATCAGCTCCGTTTTTATCCCCGAAGATAATCACATGGTGATCCAAACATGCAGAGATGTAGAAATATCGAGTTTGGTGTTGGGTCAATCTTATTGTATCCTTTTCACAAGTATTTTTTCAATAATGTGCAGTTGAGAGACAATATTATATTTCATCCAGTGGGATATCACTATCGAATACTTTTCCACTTTGTCAATTGCCAACGTACAACATAAAAAGCGCTTTTTAATAGGATATACAGAGCTTGAACATAGCTCAGTCAAAATGAAGTCAATTCTTTTGTTCCATATAATGAATTCTTCATGGCGTATTTCCCTGGAATGTATCGATTTGTCAATGAGAGTGTTGCGAGGAATTTATCGATCTTGTTTTATACCTAACTGAATCACGCAAATATGAGGATCAATACATTCCTTTGACAAAGGGTTCCCTCACATTCCACTGCCATACAAGGCGTAAAAAATATGATACAACATAAACACACTTGATTTCGTTTATTTGCCTATCTGAACTGTACTGAACATGTTCTGCTTGATTGAGATAGGATCATGATTTAAAAAAATACAGTTTGAATGTGAATATGATTATGAACTTCAACTGATTGAACTCATGTTTGAAAAATGAGATATGGGAACATGTCACTCTGCTCAACTGTTATTCCAACAAGATTTACATATTTACATCATCAAGGCTCTCAATAAATTCATCATGTAATACCTATTTCAAATCCAAAATCTTGAATCCCTGCAGGAAAGTTATTGCAAGAAAATTATTTAAATAACTTTTCTAAAATCATGGAAAAACTCCATAACTGTTTTCACTGCTGGTTCTGTTTGCGCACACCCGCTGTACATACATCTACTCCCTGCATGAAGTCCGCCCAGCAAATTAATACGTTAGTCGTTTATTTTTAACAAGTTTTTTTGGTGGCGAAGGGGTAGATAACTCATTAAAAGGGTATTAGACTAATTTAGTCATTTGTCATACTGAAATTGATAACTTTCAAACTGTAATTATAGTGAAGGCTTGATTTCTGAAATATCATGAACCGTATGATTAATAAGCTTTAATTGGCATCTCGCGTCAATTTATTCTTGAGGAGCGGTGTTTGATTTCATTTATACACGCGTCAACGTTAATACATTTATACTCATACAATACCTTTCGATAATCACTGATAATTCAATATTTCATAATGAAAATCGTTATCTGAACACACTTTCATGCAATCCCAGTCATGATACTTGTAATTGTAATCATTAAAAATTTTCTATTAATTATTGAACCCCGTCTTCGCAAAATGACATATTCCAATTAAATGGTCGAAGTAGAAGAAATGAAAGATTTGGCAAGCTTCTGCGCGATCATCAAAATTGAGTTAATTGAAAATATTCATTCTCTTCTCAATAACATCTATCCATACTAGTTTTAGTTTTTCACAAATATAACCAATATCATTTAATTTGAAGAAGTTCTTCCTTATATGCAGGAATCGAACTATATGACAGCCACTTGAAATGAAAATTGGATCAATTATAATCAATGTCGATATAATATAGTATTATGGCAAAGACAAAAAAGTATTCATATGCCACTAAAATTCAACGACAAAAGACAATCATATCTAATAAAATTATTCAAATGACTAATATGCCAACGTAGTAGTAGTAGTATTTAAGGGGAGGCTGTTGTTACAGCCAAGCAAATAGGCCCCTTCCCCAACTCTCCTCATTCATGGTGTTCTGCCTGCCTATGGTTTCCACATGCTCTCCTCGAAGTCTGGATGTGTTGTGTGTTGGTGCTTGTCAATGAAGCGAGTTTCTTCAATCTACCTCAAGCCCTGGTAGGTGTGGTTTTTGGTTGGGCTGTGCGGCTGCCTGGGGTGATTCTATCACCGACTACCAGACCCGCAGTATACGATCCGAGGCCCCTCTTTGGCCTTCATTGGAGACTAGTTCTCCAGTTCTCACTGCGAGTTCCTCCCATCTGACTCCTCAGAAAGTCCTGAAAGGGCTGGTTCTCGAATGGGTGGTGCGGCGGTAGCAGGCGATTCATTCACCGGCTATCAGTCCCGCAGCACCCGATCCAAAGTTCCTCCTTGACTCCCAATGACCAGATTCTCCAGTTCTCGGAGCGAGTTCCTTCGATAATCTTCCTCATGAAAACCATGATAGGGCTGGTTCTAAACCAGGCGGAGCAGCAACCGTGGGTGATTCATCACCGGCTACCAGTCCCGCATTATCCAATCTGAGGCCCCTTCTCAGCTCCCACTGGAGGCAGATTTTCAAGTTCTAGTATCCCTTTGTAATGTATGAGTGGGTATGTGTCAAGTATCGGGGGAACATGTGTGTTTTTTGACGTCGATGTACGGTATGCTAAGGCCCACGGGTCGCTACTCCCGTTGGCTGCAACGTCTCAGCCACGCTTGGGGAATATGTAACGTAAATCATGTGAACACAAATCATTTCATTCATATTCATTCATTAGTAAAATGTACAAGCACTTCAAAACGCAGTTCAGTTCATTGATTCAATGACAACATTCATTAGTTTATGAACAGATTGATTAGTGATAAAGCAATAAAACAACACGGAAGTGTTTGATGTCTAGTTTCTATAGAATGCAAGACCAGATAATGTTACTACTTTCTGATTTGAATAGCAGAGCAGAGCAGAGCAGAGCAGAGCAGAGCAGAGCAGAGCAGAGCAGAGCAGAGCAGAGCAGAGCAGAGCAGAGCAGAGCAGAGCAGAGCAGAGCAGAGCAGAGCAGAGCAGAGCAGAGCAGAGCAGAGCAGAGCAGAGCAGAGCAGAGCAGAGCAGAGCAGAGCAGAGCAGAGCAGAGCAGAGCAGAGCAGAGCAGAGCAGAGCAGAGCAGAGCAGAGCAGAGCAGAGCAGAGCAGAGCAGAGCAGAGCAGAGCAGAGCAGAGCAGAGCAGAGCAGAGCAGAGCAGAGCAGAGCAGAGCAGAGCAGAGCAGAGCAGAGCAGAGCAGAGCAGAGCAGAGCAGAGCAGAGCAGAGCAGAGCAGAGCAGAGCAGAGCAGAGCAGAGCAGAGCAGAGCAGAGCAGAGCAGAGCAGAGCAGAGCAGAGCAGAGCAGAGCAGAGCAGAGCAGAGCAGAGCAGAGCAGAGCAGAGCAGAGCAGTTGTAAACAATATGTAGTAGAGTGACAGCAGAAGTGTTTGTTAATGGTCTGAGAAACAATGTTCCTTCATTGAAAGAAATGGGCGTTACTTCAACAAACGGGTTATTTTCTATAGCATTGTCGGAATAAATCATCGATACCTGTGAACAAATGAAAAGTTACGAGAACTATTTGCCAGTGGCTTCATATTCACATCAGAAGGTTTAATTTTTTTAAATCTAATGGAATCTAGCATGAACTCCTTGCCCCCTACAATCCCTTTACAAGTGGCCAGTTGCACAGGTATGTGCAGACTTCAGAAATGGCATTCAAGAAAACTGTCAAATTTCCTGGAATTCCTACAATATGGGAAAACTCCTAATGCAACAAATGAATCATTGCTGGAAAGAAATATCTAATTGTGGATTTGATAAAACAAAACTATGTTCGATGTTTGCCGACAATCCTATTGTATAGGAAAATTTGCAAATGGCTGGATTATTTTTATAATAAATTTTGTTTTGAAAGTTATTGCCTTTCGTCAAGTACTCTTAGTTCCACATGAGAAATATTTAAATATTTTTCATGGTGAAAATTTAGACTCAGCTGATGAAATTAGAGAGAAACAGAACCCACTTGGATATGAAGACATTGACTGACAAATATGCTATTCACCAAACTAATGTAACTCTGAAATCAGAAAATGAAAATCGAGTAATTCCAAGAAGGATTCCTATTATCGGAATGAAATTAGTCTACAAATTGCCTTTGTAATGGAGACGAATCTGGCATTGGACCATCTGTATATAAAAAAGCAACAATGATCAGAAGTAGCAGACTAAAAAACAACCAGGGATATTTTTTTACGAATTATCGAATAAGATGGGAAAGCTGTCATGTTGATTCATCATTCATCCTTAGTTTCGGACACATAAAAGGTATAATGACATGTGAGCTTTCATGTATGTCAATAATGAATCAATAATTATTCATGCTTGTATGTATAGTCTAAAAAAAAAAAAGTAGTAGAGATCAATTCAACCTGTACGAGTATTATTTGTTAGTGGAACCTAGCAACTGAAAAGCTTTCTGTTTCGATTCAGTTTACCATAATCTGCAAATTCCCAATGTACCAGTGATACAGCTGCAAATCAATATTGTAATACGGAAGCTCTCCTATACGAAACAGGAAAATGACGCTCTTCGCGATGATCAGATTATTGCTCGAATGAAATATATACAGCGCAGATTAAGAAAAACGGAACGACAGAGTCCTCAAGGGACTCGGGGTCCCTTGCTGTGCTACATAATCCGCTCAACCACAGTTTTTTAGCTGAATGTTATCCAAATTATATTACCTTTCATAATTTTCCTATTACCTTAATACTGATTGAGTCTGCCAAGTTGCAAGCTGTACTTAAAGCTCTATAGTAACTTCATGAGATTTGATTAAACCATTCACCGTCTCATCCGAATTAAATTTCAGCATAGATTTGAATTGGCGTAGGGTATCAGTCAGAGAGAGCTTATGGATATTCAATTAGCCGGCGGTCAGTATGACAGAATAAATTAATTCTGTTGAGGACTGTTAATATAATTGAACTGAATTAAAATTGTGGATTAGCCGAGATTTGAACCCAGACATCTCGAATTTTCGCCTTACTCACTAGGCCACTAGCTTCTTTTTCACTATTCAACAAGTTTTGATAGTATCCTAGCACTGCAATATTTTGTCAGAGCTTGTGGTATCTCTACGCTAATTGCTTGGAAGTGACAGCTCTAGATAAGTTTCTTAAACAAGGGTTTATTATTTGATTTGTAAGGATTCGGTACGAATGTCTCCACTCCCAGCAAGAAGATATCGTAAAAATATGGTTGGACTCATTCAAATAGCACCAGGATTATTAAATCTGTATCAAAGTTAGGTATAGATATAACTCCCACCTAAACTGCCCTACTATTAGTTTTGATACCTCATATGTGAATAAAAATAATTTTATGAGAAGTGTTTCAATCTGTTCTGACCATAGAACGAACTAACCTTACTTAGTTCACGCAAGAGCTTGTAGGCGTATTCACCCTTTTATGGGGTGGTGAAATTCAGTTGAGGGATTTGATTTAAAAGAAATACCATGGAAAATATGCAAGAACCATCCCGGTCGGCTGTATTGTACTTCTTTTTGAAATGTGGGCTTATTTTTTCGCAATAGCTGCCAACATATGAACAACTGCACTGGTTGTATAGCACGGTGGTCATGCCCTCAATTACATATGCTTCTTTGGTGTGGTGGCCCAAGACACACCAAAGAGGAGCCGCAACGGTGCAAAGACTTGCTCGTCTTGGAATCACTGGGGCCATCAAATCAACACCAACTGCAGCGATGGAGACACACCTGGGACTGCCACCTCTCCACTGTGTGGGTCAGGGCGAGGCAAGGCTTAGTGCCTCCAGATTGCAGATCGTACCCAACCCGAACGTTGGAACGAGACACATGAGAATCGTTAGAATTGTGATCGGAGACGCGCTAGGAACGAGAACGGACCACATTCCGAAACGGTACTCCTTCAACAATCAGTCAAGAGTGCTGGTGCCAAACAGAACTGAATGGAACGGCTCACAGCTCAAGGACATTCTACAGGGGAAAATCTGGTACACAGATGGATCCAAGACTGAGAATGAAGCGGGCTCAGGACTGTTCTCTAGGAATCCGAGTGTTGGCATCAGCTACTCACTGGGCACCCATACCTCTGTCTTTCAAGCAGAAGTGTGTGCCATCCTTCAATGTGCGAAGGAAAATAATAGGAGAAACGTTGAAAACGCGCATATCAACATCCTAACAGACAGTCAAGCGGCACTGAAGGCTTTGTCTAGCAAGGAAGTAACGTCCAAACTGGTATGAGACTGCAAAGAAGAACTGAAAACTCTATCAGACCGGAATCAAGTCAAACTGATATGGGTCATCAGGGAATCGCAGGCAATGAGAAAGCAGACGAACTCGCACGAAGAGGATCGGAAATGCTCCCAAACCAAGGGCAGGTGCTAGGGGTACTGAAGTGTACAATATGAGCGTCTGTGAAAGACTGGATTAGGGACAAGCCCAAAAACTACTGGAACAATGTCCCAGGAAACAAACACGGGAAAGAATATATCGAAGGACCGTGTAACAAAAGAACGGCAGACCTGTTAACAATGAACTGGAGCCAGTTGAGAACCGTTACGGGACTTCTGACTGGGCATGCACCAGTGAAGAAGCACCTCAAAAAAAATGGGTCAATACGATGGAGACCTGACCTGCAGACTATGCGGTAAGGATCCAGAAACCGTGAAACACATACTGTGCTATTGCGAAGCTCTGGACCGCAAAAGACAGGCAATTTTCGGGCAACCATCTGGCGACCCAGAACTATACAGTTCCCACCCAATACGAAACTTGTACAAACTCGTACAAGGCACAAAAATATTGGATTGGGTACTGTGACATTGAAATATAGTAGTGCCTTGGTTCGCGGACCTGCTGGCTCCATTGTTAAAACGTGGAGGTGGCGGGTTTGCGAATTAGGGCATCGATAGGTACGATACAATGGGCTAATAAGTGTCACCGGAGGCAATAGCCGACCGGACCACCAGTATTTATTGAGTCTGGAGACTCAATATTTCTTTATAAAAGATTTCATCCACCTCCCCAAACAAAAAAAAAAACATATGAACAAGAAGCAAACCCCTTTTTTCCACTGGCCACTCTGGACAAGTGATAGGTAACCACGATACATAGAGCCCCCTAAATGAAGAAGAATGAGCGAGAATCTAAAAAAGCATACAAGCTCTTGAATCATCGGTTTGGTTGTTTCCTAACCTAACCTATCGTAGGTTACCAAGAAAATGTGCGACAGATCGTGTCAGTGTGTTGAGTCGTGCTCTGTGGGTAAAAGCCTTCAATGAAGTAATCCTCTGTCATATGATCATCATGGGAGCCCCATCACCCCAAAGTGCCCAGGGCCTCCAATAGGTTAAAGACTGCCCGACAAGAAGTAGTGATGGAAGTGTGGTTAGTTATTGAGTGAAGTACAGAAGTTTTTTCTGTTACTCAGAATTTGTGATGCCAAAAAATACAGTTGACAAAGCAGACTGGTTCTTGGTATCAACAAGCTGGACTATCACTTATAGCAATGGCCACCGCTTGACGAATGCCACATCTGTTTTGTTAGAAAATTTGGCCAGGTAATGTTATGATAGTATACGTTTATCTTGCTGATTATTTCTGTGATTGGGTATTTCTGAATTCTCCCAGGATGGGGTCTAAAATTGTAGGAATTCTGAGAAAGAGCTAGAACATGGGTCATTGAGTTTGAAGTAAGGGCAGAAGAAAATTTTGGTCTTTTTTTTATCTTCCTGTTCCCTTAAAATCGGAGATCCTGTCAAGGATAAACAGACGAAGGGTCAGAAAAAATTCTATCAACCACCACCTGAAGAGATGTGTCCGAGAGAAAGTTGGATAACAAGGAACACAAGTTGGAGGGCAAGCCATAAGTCGTCTACTTCTCTGTCCTTTAGTGCTCTTTTCACAGTTTCTTGTGGTGTCAAAAGCCCGTCTACCTCTAGAAAGGCACACTACAGTTTCTTTACCCTCCATTATATGTCTCGATAGTTTGTTTTTTGATAATTTTGAGCTCTGAATGAGCCACAGAAGATATGTCGAGTACCACAGAGTACTAAGCCACATAACTGTTCGATCTGATTTGATCCGATCTCTTATTATGATCTAATGGCCGTATGTAAACTGAAACTGAGAAACGGGGCATCCAATATCTGTCAGTGCCTATACCCAGAGATGTAGCGTGCTCTACAGTCTGCCAAAAATACGAGTTCCCAAAGTTTCTGTTTTCCCAAAGTTTCTCTTTCATTATTATTCCATTATTAATTGAGCCATGATCGTGACAAACCCTTGACGTGACGACCCGTTTCACTCTGAGAGTTTGTTGGAAACCTATTATTACAATCAGGGAAGAATTCATCAATGCGAGTCACATGTCATATATGGTTACAACTTTTGTCCGTGGTTGATTCAATATCGAAGTACAGCAGAAACAAAAAGTCCAATCCACCAATTACACAAAATCAATAAATGAACAATAGTGCAGCGTTGTTAACTAGGGTTATTAATTATGAGGAATAAAAATGTATCCACCAATTATTGAACCGTCAGTTGGCCGTAATGGGCTTGTTAAAAGCTTTTTTACAATTGGGGGTGTTACAGCAAACAATGGTTTATGTAGTTTGTGAAAAAGTCAAGCCAAATAGTCTACAAAGTACATTGCCGTAATTGTATGTCATTGCAATGATGATTACTTGGCGGGGAAAGCTGAATAATGAAGTGATATGCCAACTGGGGTTACTCTCAAATTGGTGTTTTCATTGGAAGACACGAATACGTACACACCTATTACCGCATGAATATCTGAAAAGCAATTTCAGTTCGAATAGAAAAAGTATAGGTTCACGTATAGAAGCACGTGTAGAACGTGTAATTTTCCATCGAGAACACAATCAGCGAAGTACTGTATAGTACACAACAATTCCCGGATGTTTTGATTTTGAATAGTAATAAAAATTATAATAATACTCCCACATAAGCACTCATAGAGTGTACCCAAAGGCATAATCTGTGCGGGTAGAGGACGGATATCTTTATGTGCTGTGACGCTCCGCGGCAACTTACTGATTTTTGGTGGCGTATTCAATTTAGGAAAACCCGGAAAACCTTCAGCACCACGACGGTTGGTCGGCGCGTACTCCAAGCAAGTAACAGACGTCAGGATTGGCATCTAGACAAATTACATTGCCTATCGACTCAAATGAAATAGAGAAAAAATTCCCATTCCCAGGATTCGAACCTAGCCTAATGCAAGCGGAAGTTGCAAAGGCTGGCATTTATCAGCCTCGCTACTGAGCACTATTTAATTTAGGTATTTGACAACGTGAAAACAGTCTGGTGCCGAATGACTTGGTATGGTTTAGGCAAACTCATTTCACCCTACTGTCGACTCAGATTCAGAGCAGGTGTTTGCCTCGTCTTTCAATACTAACCTTTCTTGTCAGCGCCGGGAAAATAAATTGTGAGTTTTTATGCTGCCGTTACTCTTCCCTCAATGTAATATTCTATAACGAGCTTATCAGTCGAATTCATCCAACAAAACCATCCAACTGCTGAAGTCATCATAATGGGAGATTTGAGGTCCACCTGGCTCAAATATTCCATTACAAAAGAAGAGATAGAATAGTTAGTTGACCAACCCACACGCACTCCTGATGTCGATAACCAGATTCACAGTGCACTATAAATATTTTATCCATCAGCAATTACGTCCCGTTCAATATAATATAATATAACTTCATCTAAACTCTTTGCTCTTTCTCAACACCATCAAGCAGCACTATATTGTTGAAATCGTTGGTGGTTGGTGAACCAGTAGCTCAGGTCTAGCAGTGAAACATGTG
Organism: Chrysolina americana; assembly: GCA_958502065.1. NCBI lineage: Eukaryota > Metazoa > Arthropoda > Insecta > Coleoptera > Chrysomelidae > Chrysolina > Chrysolina americana. Next base: position 6,935,469 of record OY293420.1, read on the forward strand.
GTCGCCCTGGGGCGACACGGCAAATAATAATAATAGCCGTCTTCTACCCGCGCAGGTTCACTTTATGAATGTTTATAAGGGAGTATTTTTTTTTCTTCAGGAATATCCCAGTCAGGTCCTGTCTCCAGAGCTCCGATACAAACGAAGGGCGTGCTGGTGTGTCATTAACCTCAGTAACCACTCCCGACGTCCGTAGGGTGAGAGATTACTGGGTCCGAGAATCATGTGCCCTGAGTAGGCGGAGTAAACCAAGAATTACGGCCTTCTGCATTCGCCCGGCTGAGATTTCTGCCATATTATGGCAAGCCGGTATGATTTTTATGCTTGATAGCAGTGTGTCCATCATTCCACCAATGACCCCTATTATCAGAACCACCATTTTTACCGAATGGTTTGGGTAAAGCCTACGGACCTCAAAGAGTAAATTTTGATATTTAGTCCGTTTTTCCTCCTCTTTTCGGATGATGTTCGTTCGGCAGGAGCTGAAAACTCTATGACGAAAATCGTCCTACTCTGATGGTCGAGGAAGACTACGTCAGGCTTATTGGCTTGTATTTGTATTTGAGGGTGGGGAATGAGTAGTTCCAATACTTTCCATTCTCCACAACGGACTCTATATCCCCTGGAGCATAAGGCAACACCTGTGTCTCTTCAATACCGTACGAGTGTCGTAGGTGGTAGTTCAACACTCGTAGCGCTGCGTTATGCGTGTGGCTATAGGCTGAGAGCGCATTAGCTGGACAAGCTGACAGCAAATGCATTATGGTCTCAGCTGCCCCACGACACGCTCTGCATTTAGTGGCAGGGACCTTTATACCCATCACGCGACTACGGTAAACGAAGGTATCGAAGACACCATCTTGGCAGACCATTATGGATCCCTCGGTTTCCGACTTCAGCCCACTTGACCTGAGAAGAGCAAATGTCAGGTTTCTGGATAAGCCAAGGTCTTCAATATTCTTGAAGAAAAACCTATGCATTGGCTTATCCTTATGTAGCTGTAGGAGCCTCTCACTCGCCGCAGCTTTGACCAGGGCTTTTTGCTGAACGGGTTTCAAGTCGGTGACAGAGTTTGAGTTCGTCCGTTCAGAGTCGAAAACGAGAGCGATATCATCGGCTGCACGGGTTCCTGCCTTGAAGAGAAATGCTCCAATCCAGACTTTTTCATGATCGCATACTAATCAGAGAAGGGGATCTGAACTCCTAATGACTTTACAGGCTCCATCCAGTACCATTCTATTATATAGACACTCTTAACTCCCCCGTTGTCTGGGAAAGTATAACCGTGGAACAGACGATTTAGGATGTAAGCTTTTATGAATATACCTAATTTTGCGAGTTTTTACGTCGAGTTGTCGCAGCTCTTCCTGAGTCCATTCAGCAGCAACTCTGTACTCCCCCGAAAGTTCTGTTGATCAGATCTGTCGGAGTTCGTGTTGATACTTGCCGCGGAGAGTTCATAACCGTACTACCTCTTAGGTACGAACGCAACCCTCAGAAGTCTCCGAAATCCTCGTGCGAGCTAGGGAAGACGTAGCCCTTACCTCTAAACGTGATGCCATGCACGAGACAAGTGACCATGCTGGGAATCGAACCCACGTTCGTGTGGTTTAGAGGCGAGCGCTCTACCATCACGACCACCATGGCCTACGTCAAGGGTTGGTCACGATCATGGATCAATAATTGGAAAAAAAAAGAAAGAAAAACTTTGAGAAAATAGAAACTTTGGAAATTCGTTTTGGCAAACTGTGGAGTATTGCTACATCGCTAGCTATAGGCACTGACAGATATTGGATCGCTCTGTTTTCCAGTTTCAATTTTCATGCGACCATTAAAATATTTAAACAGTTAAAATATTTGGTCCGATTATAGGGGTGCGGAAACCACATAGTAGGAACCAGTCGTAGCAGTCTAGAACTGGGAGATATACCGCAAGTATGGAGGAGGGCCAGTGCCACCTTCATGCCTTAGGCAGGACAAATGGATACAACCCATCCTCCATCTCAACGACCGATCAGTCCCACATTGCTCGTTCTGAAGATATGAAGAAAGCAACTGATAACTATATCAGATCATAAATCCTGGAACAGGCTCCTCTGTACTTCCTACAGTGTAAGTACAGTTGAAGATGAAATCCAAGATGCAATGGAGAGTAGAGAAACAGTAGTACATGCCTTCCTTGACATAGAAGGGTTTTTGATACCACACGAAGCTGTAAAAAGTGCACTAGAGGACAGAGAAGTAGACAATTCGACAACTAAGCGGATGTTGTTTTGTATTTCTCAACCTATGTTCAGTATTTAGCGAATGCACAAATTTGGACAAGATCTTTAAGGTCAGGAAAATCCGGTGGTGTCAAGATATTGAGAATCGTTTACATCATAAGCAATTTTGGAAAAATATGCCAAAAACAAGGTTCGAAAGTTGGAGAAGAGGCGAACAAAAAATAAAATATTCTGATGTGTAAGGCGTCTCGTTAAAAAAACGAAGATATACATAATAATTTTTCGTAACAACTGCCAACAACACTTGAAACATTCAGTGATGAAGTTTTTGTTTTCAAGAAATCTCTAATAGCCCCCAAACTTGTGACACTCCGTATACACTCTCGAAAGTTATCATCGAAGGTTTAAATACCTGAAGATAAAATCATTCACCTATAATTAGATGGAGCGATAAAAGCGATGTCCTAACGGTTTTGATGAAATCGAAACAAAAATAATTTCGGTGAGCATTGACATTCAATGCATGATTCATAGAGAAAATGATTCACTGTGTAAGCGGTGATAAATTTAAAGCAATTATAATACCTACAACAAAACAGTCATATAACAGTGGAGGACAATATCGCATTGCTATTATTCACACAAGAGGTATTAAATGGGTCAGTACCGACAGTACCTTAAGCGATGTTTTGCGTTAGGTTGTTGATGCGTACAGTGTGTACGTCGAGTAAGTGACACATTCGATATAACAGGTGAAAAAATAAAAAAATACCACAATTTGAATGTATGAAGAGCTTGTTAAATGACTCTGAATCATGAGAAGCGAAAGAAGCAATAAAAAATAACATGACTGATTCATTTCAAGAAATTAGTAGAAAAATATCATTCTATTACTTGCGATGCAAAAGTTTTAGAATTTTTCAAAAAATTGCAAGCATTCTTCAATTTATACTGACGAACTGATTTCGAAATATACCACAAAAATAAAGTTTTGTGGCAGAATTACAAAATAATAAAAATTTCATACTCGAAATTGTAGAGGCTCCGTAAAAACCCCATGAAATCTTTAATTCACTTGGAATCGACCTCAAATTCGATGTGCATTTTCAAAAATTATAGAAAAATGTTGAAACCTAAATTTTGAAGGGGAATTACCCCTATCAACTCCACATCAACTTTTTAACTCGAGAACGGTTCGAGATAGAGCAATTTTATGAATGCCAATCGATGCAGAATGATAAATTTAGTATACTCTGTGGAATTGAAATGAAAATATCAGAATTAACAAACTACAAAATTTTGGAAAGTTGTTTTTAATTTTTCAAAATACGCAAGCTCTCCTTTAATTCATTCAAAAAGCCCATGATATCTCTGATTCACTCGATGTGCATTTTCAAAAAGTGTTGAGTTTTATTGATCATCGGTTGTGATGCTAATGCACAGCACATCACTTGGGGTAGCAGCGACATCAAAGAAAGAGGTGAAAACTTACTACAATTCATGATTGCTAACAATCTAGACAAGTTGAACGTGGAAAACGAACTTGAAGGGGCTGAATGTCAACCCAAACAGGTTGCCTTGATATGCTTGACATTCGGCATCATTCACCCGAGGACGAAAAACAGGACTGGAGACCTATACGACTTCGAGGGGAACATACAGATGGAGGGGGAAGTCGAATAACTTGGAGTAATCCTTGACTCCAAGCCGACCACGAGCATTTAGAAAAAACAAACAAAAAAGCGGAGATCTCGCTAGTGATGACCCAACGCTCTTTTGGAAAAAATGAGGGCGAATAAACTATCAAACCTGGTAAAAGACACAGGTTTATTTAACTAGGAACCACTGACGACAGAATAATACAATGGGCCCCAGCAGGTCTAAGTGTTAATGGACCCCCTTACGGGTAAACCCTGCATCTTGCCCGTCAGCTTCAAACCAACCAACCATAACAAGACAGGAAGGGTGCATAGACTTGCCTGTCTTGGAATCGCAGGGGTAATTGAATCAACATCAACTGCAGTCATAGACACACTCCAAGGAATGCTTCCTCTCCACCTAGTTGCTCAGGAGAAGGCAAGGCTTGGTGCCACCAGACTGCAGAATACACAACATCTTGAACGTTGGAACAGGACATATGAGAATCAGAATGTTGATCGTGGAGGCACTGGAAACAAGAAAGGACCAAATTCCAAAACCACCAATTCAAGATGCTGTAACCAGACAGTACTGAGTAGAAACGCCTTGCAGCTCATTTCTCTTGGAGCAACTGTTGCAAAGACATGGATATAAGACTGAGAATGTAGCAGGCTTAAGAGTGTTCTCCAGGAGAATTGGCTACTCTATGAGTATCCATACCTCTGTGTTTCAGGCAGCGGTGACGGTACAGAATAACGATACAACAGACCAATGGACACACATAGAGAATCAGTGAAATCTCACAGTAGGTCTTGAGTTTTGAGACTCAACCTTTGTATAAAATATTTTCACCACCACAGCAAGAAAAACAACCGTAGACGCAAGAGAGAGACATGTTAAATATCTATTTTCCAGGCAACGGTAGAACTTGTAAGCAGACATTCGAAAAAACTTTATTTTCTGCCTACTTTCCCCTGGCTCTCACAAAGTTTTCTGGACTTAAGAGTATTTTCCTTCTCGTGGGATGAAGAATAGAGAAAATATATTATTCCAGACTGGAGGCTCTGCAGCTCAAACGAATAATTGACACTACATTATTAGTAGTAGTCTACTGTCGAACGGTAGTTCAATTCACTTCCTCACTGCGCTACTAGCCGCATATTAACCCTCATCTGTTCACACCCGAGTCATGCTTCTAAATAATACGTGATATGACCAGTCATTACTAGTCGTTTTATATTAAGCAATACATTACCGTCTCAGCTCACAATACGCGCACGGCATTTTTTGTCATTCATCATTGTTTACTTTCAATTTGTTGACCTCTGACTGAAAAGTGAAACATCTCGTGAATTTAGTGTGTTTACCAGAACTATTATGACATCATTGACATCATCGTACTCATTGCCTAGAGTTTCAGGCTAAGTGTTAAAGAGCCACACGGTGCAAGTGAAAAAAAAAAATAACAGGAAAAATAGAACGCTGACTCCTTGGCAGTTATTTATTTGCGTGGATCTTATAATGTTTACAATGGGAAGATCGTGAGAATTGTTATTGAGACAAATCATCTTGACCATAGAGGTGGATTTTTCATTAAGTAATGTTTCACAATGTTACAATTTTTGCATTCTATTAATATACAGGTGAATAATTTATTTGCCAAATTCCTAAATCCCTCCACATTATAATGATATTCACCGAATGGTTTAATGAGTAGGAGTGTTAGGAATTTCACAAATTGTTTTCTACTCGACCCGTCTTTTTTCTTCAAATGGAATTCTTTGATACTCTATAATTTTCGTGGAAAATCATGTCGATAGAACAATTTTGGTGAGTAAACAGTTTAACAGACAAAGACACTGAAAGGAGAATATTTTGACATACTCAGCAGCAGCAGAAAATTGAGGTTATTTTCATACAGCTGTTCTTAGTAGTTGTTAGACAAAGGTCTGGTGTTTTTTTTGTTCTAGTTTATGCATTTACTGATGCATATACACAAACTACCCTTACATTTCAATACGTACAGGGTGTCAATTTCGATACTTCCCACCCTTAACAGCTTTCTTTTAGTAAATAATATGAAAAATCGAAAAGACAGGTCAATTTTATTTTCAAGTGGGCCACTTACTGTGAATATTTTTAGCCCTCATGGTTCAACCCTCTAGGAGGGAAAGAAGGGGTCAGTGGCATATTATTTCAAACCCTGAGTTTTTATTCTCCTTGATGGTTTCCAAAAACTTACATAAGTTATTGAAACTTGCCTGTACTGAAATGTTTTATTTTTATGACTCCCCTTTCAATAGAAATGGTTAGAAGAGTGGATGGCACCGTTTCAACCCATGAATAACAGGAATAAATCTATTCTACACATGCGATTTTTTTATTTGATGCTAATTTTTCTTTTATTACAAAATAAACTTTCAATTAGCGAGAATGAAATTTCCAATGTCCATTCTGCTCTAAACAGTAATTAAGTCAATAACAATTGCTAATCATTGCATTTTATTCCACAGGTGCTGCAAGGAGAGAAGGCGAGAAAGATAGTACTGCATAATGAAATAGCTGAAGGAAGCCAGTGAAAAAAAATCAATCCAGAAATTTAAAATCGTATATTTTATTCTCATATTTATAAATTTGTTGTTGGAACTGATTTATTTTAGTTATCGGAGGTGAATAATCATTTTGTTGTTGATGTGTACAACATTTATGATTGGTTAATATATTTCCGTTTGTTTCGTTCAATTCAATACTGATATTAAATTATTTGAATTATATTGTATAGGAACTTGTGTTATTTTCACCCTTACAATATATTTTCGAAGTATGTCCCGTTATTTACAGGACATCTAGTATAATCTCTATTGTCGGGATTCATTTCGTACCTACAATGGATGTACTTTGGACATGGATATTTTCTGGACGTTCATTCTACCAAATATGGACAAAAAATAGACGTCTAAAATACGAACAATGTACATCCATCGTACGTTTTCTGGGCTTCAATTGTACGTCCATAGTGGTGTCCTGGCCGTCCATTGAATGTACATTGTATCAATTCTGTACATCAATTGGATGTCTTGAACTTCCAAATACAACGTCCATTGGTTGTCTACTATTGTACGTACATGTACTAACTTCGCCTTTCATTTTCATTTCGTACCACTGTATTCATAAATATTTTATCAAAATAATATGATAATAATTATGATTGGTTTGTCGAGGAGCGAACCGTGCTAATCCTCAAAAACGGAGATTTTTCTGATACGAAGAACAACAGACCGATAACAAGCTTGAACTCATGCTCATGCGAATACTCTCCGCAGTTGAGCCGGTGTATAAACGAATATAAGAGCAAGTGGGGTCAAAGAAGGGGTTCGCTGGCTGCAAGGGGAACCTGCTGATTGACAGATGCATCACGCAGGACTCCGTGAAATATAAGCGTAACCTTTCAATGGCCTGGATCGATTATTGCGAGGAATTTGATACAAAATCGCATGAGCTCATCATGGATTCTTCTTGCGGTACCCGATCAAATAGTGGGATGCATTGAACAGCTGATGCCGCTCTGGAAGACTCGCTTCACCAAAACATCTGGTCTAACCAGAGTCCAAACAGTGCTGGTTATCTTCAGAAGGGGCGTGTTACAGGAAGACTCCCTCAGCCCTCTTCTCTTCTGCATCTCACTATTGCCACTGTCCGTTGTACTACGGAAAACTCGCGGATACAACTGCGGAACCCCCAGCAACCGGAGCCATAAGGTCACCCATCTGTTTTACATGGATGACTTCAAACTATATGCCTCCGGAGAAAGGATCTTCATCAGTCTCCGAGGGTAGTGCAAGAGTACACGCATGCTATCGAAATGGAGTTTGGGATCGACAAATGTGTCACGGTTCATCTCAAAATAGGAAGGAATACGAAGAGGATGTTCAGCTCGTAGACGAAAGCATCTACATAATCTGAATGCTGGATCTCCTATAGCTACATAAGGATAAGCCAATGCATGGGCGAAGCGTATCGTGGGGCAGCTGAGACCATAATTCATTTGGTGTCAGCTTGTCCAGCTTATGTGTTCTCAGCCTATACCCACAGGCTACGCTACGCTACGCTACGCGGCGCTACCAGTGTTGTACTACCACCTACAACACTCGTACGGTATTGACGAGACACCGGTGTTGCCTTATGCTCCTGGTGATATTGAGTCCGTTGTGGAGAATGATAAGTGCCTAATCTTTTGGAACTATTCATTCCCCACCCTCAGGCAAATACAAGCCAGTAAACCTGATGCAGTCCTTCTTGACCATCAAAGTAGGACGATTTTCGTCAGAGAGTTTTCGGTTCCTGGCGAAACGAACATCGTCCGAAAAGAGGGGGAAAAACAGACCAACTATCGAGATCTATTCTTTGAACTCCGCAGGCTTTACCCAAACCTCTGTTCAAATGGTGGTTCTGAAAAAAGGGGTTCGTAAGGAAATGATAGACACACTGCTATCAAGCCTAAAAATCATACTGGTCTGCCATGATATGGCAGAAATCTCAGCCGGACCTATGCAGAAGGTATTTATTTTTGGTTCACTCCGCCTACTCAGGGCACATCATTCTCGGACCCAGTAATCCCTCGCCCCACGGACGTGGGGAGTGTTTAGTGGGGTTAATGACACACCAGCGCGCCCTTAAGTTGTATGGGGGCTCCGAAGACAGGGTCTGACTGGAAATTTCCTAATGGAAAACAATTTAAATAATTAAAAGACGCCTTTTTTCACTCGGCCCAAAACAATCTCGTAACGGCAGGTTAAAAAAACTCAGTATACTGATTGATGCTGAGCAAATGGCAGTGTGACTGTTCAAATATAATTATGTAAACGTCTCAGAGTTGTCCACACAAATCTATATGATACTGGATACTATATACCCTTAGGAGTTCCTGATTGTAGTTTTACTATCCATCACGAGTAACTTCAACAGGCTATGGGCCCAGACCGCCAATAACTGAAATTTTGATATTGTGAAATAGTAAATCAACTATTGTCAGTGCAGACTGAGGATTTCAAAACCCAAATAAAAAAACTGAAGGGTGCTTCCAATTGGACTGAGTGGAGACGGCAGGTTGAATTGCTATTGATGCACCATATGGTGTACATGATTTGATAACTAAACTCCAGCGAAATCCAAAATTTTTTGCTCAACTTCCCTCACTCAGTTGTTTGAACAACGCAAATATAGAACTTACTGCTGCAGCCAGTGTTCCTAAGGAAATATGGGATAAACTTGGGTAATTAATGATTTGTTTATTTTGTGGAAATTCATGATCACTTTGATGAAATGAATGGAACACTTTTGTCTAATTTCCACTGGATATTTTATTTTTACGACCGGCTTCGGGTTTTATCCCATTATCAAGTATAAAACTAACTAATACATTTGAAATCCATTCCTCGAAGAATATTCCATGAACTCAACGATGAATTGAAGAGATTAGTCAAGACTGAGTTGCCCAATTCATTACTAATGAGCAGAATGATGTCAACATTGCCTCCTGAGATTTTGAGTTCGAGAGCGTTTGGGAATCAGTTCCAGTTGATGACAGCAGTTATCTTATTGATAGAACAGCTAGACTCATCGAAATTCGACTACTATCCAAATTCAGTGACACATCTATAGTTTTTGATAACTTTGGAAAAAACTTCGTCGAGAAAAGTAGTTAGAGGCACGAAAGAAAATGTTTCAGGTGCCACTAAGTAGGTCATTTTGGAAGAGACTGTCCAAAGCGAAAGTCAAGTCGGTAAATTTCGGAATAATCTGTATATGTCAAAGAGAAAGCTGGATCAAATGGTGGAGCTTTCATTTCTGGAAATTTTGATCAAAATACCGACACTTATTGAGTAGGCAAAAAATTCGACAACAAAAATGTCTCAGCTTACGTTTAAACATTCTCGATGAAAGGTTACCGTGTGTATAATTTTTCGAATTTTATTAATGATAAATTCATCCAGGGGTCATTATTTAATTGGTGTTTGTCGAAATTGAAGTCACTTATAATCGTCAGCTGAATCTGGTGTTATATTACCGTTATATTCCGATGTCATAAAATGTCGAATCCATTATGAGTGATTTCTTTGTTTGAAAATGGCCTGTTGCGTCAATTCTCAACATACAGTTGTTCAGCAGAACGCTTTGACTTGACATCAACGTGTTATCAACCACTTCAGTGGAGAGATAAGAAAAATTTTACGCTTCAACCTAAATTCATACATATTTACGATCGATCGATAAATCATAAATGGCACCGAAAAATATTACGGAATCACTCTGAATGAGACTGCAATAAAGTAGATAAAAAATACTTTTAAAGTACCCACTTTCATTGTGACACAAATCACTTAAAAGCGGGCGATAATTTTTCTTGAAAATCCACCGAGTTGCAACACCAATTACTGAAACTAGGCAGTGAGAAGGTTCAAAGCCACCATTTTCAATTTACATACACTGAATCGCGCCATTCATAAAGTCTATGGAATTACATGAAACCAAATAACGGAGGTGAAAAAAATTGTATTTTACAGATTAACAAGCTCCAATCTAATACAAATATCCACACGTTCATGTTTGTCACTGATGTTAGTTCATCAATAAACGTACTACACACTGCCATCACATTTCCACTTCATTATTATTATAACTATTCTTCTGTCGTTCACATCAGTGCTCCAAGCTGTCTGAACCAAAACAAAAATTATGCAAATTCAATCAACAAGTCTTTTGTTCATTTTGTTGTGCACCGTATTATTTGTAGCAACCCATACGCTTTTTTCACAACCCGTGTAGCTTGAGAATAGGCAATTAGTTTGAGAATATCGGTCGACCCGGTCGACCGGACATTCCGAAATAATGACTCACCTCGCTGGGGTTGCTGGTTCACTTTAACACGAGATCCACTACTTGGCTTTCAGATTGCCAAATCATTGGGTCAACGCAAACTACTAAACATTTTTATTGGGCCCATAAAGTCGGATAGACCACAGTTAAAAGGACCATATAGTTTATGGGAAAAGTTATAGAAAATCATTAGTTATTAGAAATAGGTTCTTACAAAGTATGTCCTTTGTCCTGGAGATTTGAAAATGCGATTCAATAGACTTCTTTCTCTGCTTCATATATTCCAAGTTACTATCATCTCATCATCATCAACTTACAGATTCAATGAACCCAATAATGGATAACAGGTATCATCAATACACCAGATGCAAAGTAGAACGGTGACGATTGATTAGTGAGTAGGTACGGTGGCAAAAACAGAAAGATTGATCGAAAAAAAATATATATAATGAAAATAAAAACAACACATCAGATTTTCATTCTGTAGTGTATGACTCCATAAACTGCATTAGTAATTAAGAATCGTCGTCGATTCAGGCCCATTCATATACATGCATATCCATGCCTAGGACGTCAGAAGCAGTTACTTACTACCTGTCCTGATTGCGTGAGCGTAACAAATTCTTCAGTAATAAAAACAATAAAAGTTCAAAAGTTTCTTGGGTTTAGTCAATTTCATCGTTAAATGGTTATCAAATCTAATAGACCCATTGAGAACATTATTTGCGGATGAAATTAGTTAAGTATGCAAACATTATGAAACACTGGAGGGAAGATTAATGCAGTAACATCAAAAAACTCAATGAAACACTGTCACATATCAGAACCTTGCGATACTACGGCCCTTGCGATAGAACCCAACTGGTAGCAGATGCTAATCCAGTGGCTCTTGGAGCAGTTCTCATACAGATTGATAACGAAGGCCCCAGGGGCGTACAGCAACAAAAGCCTCACAGATCGCAAAAAAGGCATTGCTAGACTGAAAAGGGCATTGCCAGACTAAAAAAGGAGCTCTAGCTTTAATATGGACAGCAGAGCATTTGGGTATCTATTTATACGGAAAAGATAGATGGGAACTAGATATAGACCACAGATGTGGTCATCAGAAATGTTGGGAAAGAACAAAGTTGCTGCAACTGATATGCTTACCGTTCCGATTCTACTTTACTCCTATGGAATAATGAAATAGACTCAGGAAGAACTGCGACAAATCGAACTATGCATTTTCATAGAAGCTTGCATCCTGAGTCGTCCGTTCCACGGACATACTTCCTGAGACAACGGGGAGACCGTGGACTTCTAAGCTTGGAGTGTCTACATAACAGAATGGTACTGGATGGAGCCTGTGAAGTCATTAGGAGTTCAGATCCCTTCCTTTGTTCAGTACAGGATCATAAAAAAGCAGGGATTGGAGCATTTTTCATCAATGCAGCAACCCGTATTCAACACTGAACGGACGAGTCCAAACTCTGTCACTGAGTTCGAACCCGTTCAGCAAAAAACCCACGTCAAAGCTGCGGAGGGTGAGAGTCTTCTGCAGCTACATGAAGATAACCCAATGCACGGGGTCTCCTTCAAGAACATTGAAGACCATGGCTTATCCAGAAACCTGACTTTTGCATTTCTCAGGCCAAGTGAGCTGAAGTTGGAGACCGAGGAATTCATGAAGGCCTATCAGGATGGAGTATTCAACACACTCTTCTACCGAAGTCGTGTGATGGGTATAGAGGACCCTGACACTAGATGCAGAGCGTGTCGTGGGGCAGCCGAGATCTTATTGCATTTGCTGTCAGCCTTTCTAGCTTATGCGGTCTCAGTCTATATTCACTGGCATAACGCGGTGCTACCGTCTACGATACTCGTACGGTATAAACGAGGCACCGCTGTTGTCTCATGCTCCGGGGGATATTGAGTCCGTTGTGGAGAATGAGAAGTGCAAAATCTATTGGAACTACTCATTCCCCACTCTCAGGCAAATACCAGCCAATAAGCCTGATATAGTTAGAGCATAGAATCCATTCGAGAACTGGGAAAGAATTCCATAACATGGTACACGGACGGGTTCAAAACTCCCGACGAAACTGGAGCGGGAGTATTTGGGCCTCGCACCAAATACTCCTAACCCATGGGCCAGTACCCCAGTATTTTCAAGCGGAAATTCACGCCAAAAAAATACATGAAATACTGGAACAAGGAAATCGCAATCCTCTCCGATAGTCAAGCAGCCATCAAAGACGAACCTAATGATCTAGGCAGGAACAACAAGATAATCCTCCTCTGGGTGCCGGGGCACGTCGGATTGGAGGGCATTGAACAAGCAGATACCACGAGAAGGGGCATTAACGCCACTGATCGGGCCAGAACCATTCTGCAGGCTTGGAAAATCTTACTTCCAAAACTAGTCTACAGACAATCAAGGGATTTCTGACGGGGCACTGCAGACTCAAAGAAAACCTAAGGAAGCTAGACTTAGAAGAGGACAGCGCTTGCAGATTCTGTGGGGAATATCCAGAAACACCACACCATATATTAATGGAATGTTATGCAGTACATCACAAAAGATTCAATATTCTAGGATCACACCAGTTGACTGTGGGAGAAATACCACGATTAGACCCTCTAAAAATCCTTGAATTCCTCAAGGATTTGAGGCTTGATGGGCTGCTGTAAACGAGAACACCTTGAAATAGCAGAAGAAGATGGGGCACAATAGATCTAATTAGGTCGCAGAGCATCAGTCACCATCCACACTTCCGTTACCAAGCCTGATATAGCCTTTTCGACCATCAAAGTAGGACGATTTTCGTTATAGACATTTCGGAAAAATATTGCTCACGAATATTAGGAATGCCCTGTCGTACACAATATCGAATATAAACGAGACAATTTCTGAATTTCTTCAAAAATCACAAAATTCATGATCTGGTGCCCTCTTGCGCCGAATCTGGTCATACGATCGAGTTGTGCCAATGAAGATTTATACTCAGGATGGCTCCAGCTACAACCTATCGAAAACCCATCAATTTTCACTGAAAGATTTTTTCCTATAAGATGTTAACATGGTCCATCAATAACCATATATGTACAGCCATTTTCATGGTGGACACTGTATACAGGGTGTACCTAAATAACACCGAAAAATTTAAAGGGGTGATTATGTGATGAAAATTAATGTGAGTGTTTGGTATAAAATTTTTTGAAAAAACCCTTCCCGGAAAAGTTACACCCCTTCGAAAATAAAAAAAAATGGCTTTTCTGTTTTATTTTCCCTGTATATCAAGCTAAAGACACGAAAATTGTTAAACATAATCTGTCAATAAGAGTACACCATTTAAAATTTTTTCAACCCTGAAGTATGCTTAGACGGGGTTGATTATTTCAACCCCTAAGATATTTTTCTTACAACTTTTTTTTAGATGAAAATTTTTTCTTTAAAAAAGTATGACTGAAAAGCCCAATTCAATGACTAACTTTTTTAACTCTACAAGTTTTTTTCGACTTAAGCATTTATGAGAAAAAAAAAATAAGCTCATGTAAAATAGCATTTTATTAAACAACAGCCAACCAAATTATTATTATGATTATGAGACTTCTACAACTAAAAACAAAAGTGAACAAACAATGAACAAAAACCTGTCGAATATCGACAATACAATTATAATAAATGTTGAAAATGACCGCCTTCAGCTTCAATACAAGCATCTACCCTTTTCCTCATAGAATTGCGTATACGATGAAATATTCCTGGAGAATTTCTTATAGTTTCACACCCTGCTACAATGCGGTTTCGCAGATCATCGATATTTTCAACTGGGTTTGTGTATATCAAAGATTTCAGATATCCCCATATGCAAAAATCCAAAGGATTAAGGTCAGGGGAGCGGGCTGGCCAGTTTACAGGTCCTCCTCGACCTATCCATTGATTGGCATACACCTCATCCAGGTGAGTTCTTGCACGTATACTAAAATGAGCTGGTGCACCATCGTGCATAAACCATGAATGTTGCCTAATTTGAATGGGAACCTCTTCAAGAAGAACAGGTAATTCTTCAAGGAGATGACAATATGCTTCACCATTTAATCGTAGCGGAAGAAAATGGGGACCAATTAAATGATTATCAATAATTCCGAGCCACACGTTTGATGAAAATTGATACTGATGATTTCCTTCAAAAAAGCCATGAGGATTTTCGTCGGCCCAAAGGTGATTGTTGTGAAAATTTCTAATACAGTCTCTTGAGAAACTCGCCTCGTCAGTAAATAAAATATTACCTAAGAACTGTGGTGCTTGGCCAATCATATTAATAAGCCACTGACAAAAAATCACAAGGGGTAAAAAATCTCGAATTATTAACGCCTGCACCCGTTGAAGATGATAGGTATACAACATTTGTTCTTTTAAAATTCTAAAAACAACGGAATGGCTTACATATAGGACACGAGCTATTCTCCTGGTACTAGTTTCTGGGAATTCGTCAATTGAATGAAGTACGGCCTCTTCTACAGCTGCAGTTCTAACTTCTCTAGTACGACCAGAATCATAACTTCTTTTTTCAAAATTACTACGTTCCCGCAAGCGTCGGTGAATAGTTGTGAACGTAGTATGATGGGGTAGTCTACGCTGTGGGTACTGTTCAGCATAAAGTCTTTGCGCTTCCAATGAATTACCGTTAGCACGACCGTAAAATGCATATCTGCCATTTCCAAATTCGAATATGCATTCATATTTTCAATCAACTAATATTTCCTACAATACACAATCATAAAACTTGTGAAACAATAAGATGGGTGACAGAAAATGACACTACACAATCCTAGTGTCAGTATTAATGTTTTTATGCAAAGCACAGGCCACTAGACTTGACGCAAAATACACTCGCGTTAGCTCATCTTTTTGATTTTTTTTCTCGTAAATGCTCAAGTTTTAGAAAAAACTTGTAGAGTTAAAAAAGTTAGTCAAT
This sequence comes from Chrysolina americana, assembly GCA_958502065.1. Classification (NCBI taxonomy): domain Eukaryota; kingdom Metazoa; phylum Arthropoda; class Insecta; order Coleoptera; family Chrysomelidae; genus Chrysolina; species Chrysolina americana. Next base: position 6,951,169 of record OY293420.1, read on the forward strand.
GAATTGGGCTTTTCAGTCATACTTTTTTAAAGAAAAAATTTTCATCTAAAAAAAAAGTTGTAAGAAAAATATCTTAGGGGTTGAAATAATCAACCCCTTCTAAGCATACTTCAGGGTTGAAAAAATTTCAAAAAGTGTACTCTTATTGACAGATAATGTTTACCAAGTTTCGTGTCTTTAGCTTGATATACAGGTAAAATAAAAAAGAAAAACCATTTTTTTTTTAATTTTCGAAGGGGTGTAACTTTTCCGGGGAGGGTTTTTTCAAAAAATTTTATACCAAACACTCACATTAATTTTCATCACAGAATCACCCCTTTAATTTTTTCGGTGTTATTTAGATACACCCTGTATACAGCCTTTCAAAAGTTTCGGAACGGTGTCATATTTCAGACATGGCCCCGGGAAAATTTATGAAAATTTCGACAGGGTGGTTTTTAATGATGCCCGATTCAATGGTGATAACGACAATGTTGCCAAATCAACAGTTTTTGAGATATTGAGGATACCTCAATTTTTTCATATTTTTTATTATTTTTTTTATTTTGTAACGAATCTTCCAGGTTTCCAGAGAGAGAAACTCCTCAGAAGCCCCTAGAAGCTTATACGAGCAAGGAAAAGATCCGGGACCGATGGCCGTGCTGGGCTTTGAACCCACGATCTTATGCTTGTAACGGCCCATATGGATCACCCTATTTGTTTTCATTGCAATCAATTCAGCGACGCCTCACTACTTTTGTCTCCAAATATCAGATTAAATTAATGCAGTTTTCGAAATATGATAACATGGCTTAGCAACCAGCAAATTTAGAAATTTTAAAAAATAAAATATGTCAGGCAGCTCTTCTAATCATGCCTCAAATGCTAACTAATACCTTGAGGGAATTTTATGACCGCTTGGGCTATTGTTTAGCAAATGTTGGCAAACATTTTGAGCGCTTGGTCACATAGTTTTTAGTTTCTGTAATTTGATTCAAAACTCTATTAAATAATTGAAAAGTTGTTTTAACAAAAACCATTTTGTATGAAATTTCATGATATTTTCTCGAGCCCTTTTGGAAATATTGGACTGTTCGCAGACATTTCAACGAACAATGTTCTCATATTTCAAAAACCACATTAATTCACAATGTTGGTATTTGGAGACATGAGTAACGACGGGGCGCTGAATTGATTGCAATGAAAATAAATAGGGTTTTCCATTTGGAAAAATTGAGTTACCCACAATATCTGAAAAACTTTTGATTTGGCAATATTGCCGATATTACCGTTGAATCGGGCATCATCAGAAACCACCCTGTCAAAATTTTCGTAAATTTTCTCAGGTCCCTTTCTGAAATATCAGACCGTTTCGATACTTTTGAATGACACTGTATTTTACGCAGCTAGATTATTGTCAACAATCTGCTCTTCTGAATTTTCAGAATTTAGTTTGAACTTCTTTTCGAAAAACGTCTGGTAATACCCCTCATCAAGAATCACCCTGTATATTTCCTGATAACTTTCGCCAGTTCAACGGGCACACTTTCGTATCCATATGAAACCCTGTAGAAAGTCATAACGGTCCGAGAAACCACTAACGGGCGATATGGAACAAATCCAGTGCTCTGTAGGTTTCAATTCAATCAGGGATCATTAAACAATCATAAAAAAGACAAAAGACAGAAACTCAATCTACCGACCGCCATCACTCGAATGGCATGGAAGGAAATCCAATTGATTTATCAGGTGGAAAGCAGTATCAAAAGTTCTCAGGTCCAAGTGATGAGATGTTGGGTATTGATTGCAAAGGGCAGACCAAGGGTGAGTTATAGTTATGGTTATAGCTTGATCTGAGAGCGGTCGACATTTCGGTAGATTACTTTATTATATCTCCGCAGCCTCGTGGAAGCCTTACCTCGCCGATATGTGAGATGATAGCCCATAACAGCCCCTAGCTGACAGTTTGTTTCATGTTACGGCGGTTGATTTAAGCAATACACTCTCCATTGATTGTTATTGGTCTGTTTTCGGCGGAGACGAGCCAGCCTCTTTGTTTCTACCACTATTCCAGTCCGGCTCTCGCTGAAATGTATATTGCTCTATAAATAATACGTCACTAAATACGAATTTATGGCCGGCCGGTGTAATATATTTGCGGACCCAATAATTACGGTATAAATATGGATTGAATGTCTGCGGATGGACATAAATGAACTTGGAGAAAACACATAAGGAAACGATAAGGAAGTTATTTGTTCATTTCGAGACAGTTTTTCGGGTGCTGAATTACTTTCTGTACATAGATTACATAATAGATGTACCAACCCTTGGAGTTGCATTCATTCATTCCACCGATGAGCATTTTATGCGCTCTGTCCAAGGTATTCATGAGAGTCAGCAATAAACAAATCAAGACATATGTCTAGGATCGCCATACAGTAGTTCTCACAATGAACGGAACATAGGTAAAATAAAAATACCAGAGCAATTGATAAATTTTTGGCGCGACGAGCCAATGATGGTCCTTACAGGGTTGTCGACTTCATACACAAACAGACTTCAAAACATTTCTTCATGAACAGTGTCACTATTTTCACTCGGGTTTGAATTCTGTCGTTCTTTTGGAATTCCTTTCTGACGTTTCGCTAGCGCGAGTGGCTAGTTTCTTCAGGGGTTTATAAATAGGGGATAATCTTCAATGACTGCAGCTCCTCTCCTTCAGCCTTGTTCACATGAATATTTTTGTAGTTCCGATGTTCAACTTTCCGCAAGTGCATGGTATGCGATATACTTTGCTATGTCTTCTGGGTGGTCTTGGAGACTGTTTTTATGTTGTGTTGTCCCAACAGTTTTCCAAAGCTGTCTGTGACCCTAGAGATATATGGTAGATAGACATGTGCAACTATCTGAGCCTCCTCCCTACTTTGACTCGCAGAAGTCCTGTTTCATTGCCTTGTTGACCTCGGGTACACCGTATCAATTTGATATCAAGGTTGCTTGAAGATGTCCTAATTCATCTTGAAGATGCTCCAGGTTCACATATTCTTCGAGAACGTTCCGCTAGTTTGGAGATAATTCCTTGCTTATGACTAGGATGGTGGTTCGATAATGTGCGTAGGTTTTTGGCAGACTTTGTGTGTCAGTCTCGCGCCACATATTTTCATGAGTACGACTAGATATGCTATCCGCTGGTCCTGTTCAGTGTCCATGGTGAACTTGATGCTGGGGTATGGAGCGTTTAGGTGGTCTAGGAAACGAAGGTGTCATTCACGTAACATAGCCACATGGTCGGTTTTGAATCAAAGGCATCGATTGCCTTCTCTTCAGGATGTTCCATGAAGAAGTTGGCTCTTTCTCTCTGTGTACGGCAAATGTTGCGAATTTATTATTGGTTCCCTAGTGTACCACAACTCAGTTATTACACATGAAATGTCACAATTTGTACTGAAATTTTGGAATCAAGGAGATATTGCCATTCAAGTTTATATGAGAAAACATTCGTCTTTTCGCATTTGAATCGATGGAAAAATTTTTAGAATCGTCGAAAGTATTTTATTTGGGCGGTTATATGGGTTAGTATACCGGATTGACCGTTCGGAGATGACCTGCGCCCGCCAGAAATTTTTATGATATTTTTCCATATCATATTCGTGAGGTGCAATGCTTTTTGTATAGTTCTACTGAATTTCGAAGCAATCGCTGATCGAACATAGATTCTGTAGGCGTTTTAACGAACGATTGCATCTTCAAACGGGTCGAATTTGAAATTTGATTTTTTGCAATTTTTCAAAACTGAATCGTGTTAAATTGATGGCGTAGAACACGGAAAAAATGGTGAAAAAAATTCAGAATCGTTGAAAGTATTTTATTTGGGCGGTTATATGGGTTAGAATACCGTATTGGCCGTTCGGAGATGACCTGCGCCCACCAGAAATTTTTTTGATTTTTTTCCATATAATATTCGTGAGTTGCAATGTTTTTTGTATAGTTCTACCAAATTTCGAAGCGATCGCTTATCGAACATAGATTCTGTAGGCATTTTAACGAACGATTGCATCTTCAAACGGGTCGAATTTGAAATTTGATTTTTTGCAATTTTTCAAAACTGAATCGTATTAAATCGATGGCGTGGAACACGGGAAAAATTGTGAAAAAAAAATCAGAATCGTTGAAAGTATTTTATTTGGGCGGTTATATGGGTTAGAATACCGGATTGGCCGTTCGGAGATGACCTGCGCCCGCCAGAATTTTTTTGATTTTTTTCCATATCATATTCGTGGGATGCAATGTTTTATGTATAGTCCTACCAAATTTCGAAGCGATCGCTGATCGAACATGGATTCTGTAGGCGTTTTAACGAACGATTGCATCTTCAAACGGGTCAAATTTAAAATCTGATTGTTTGCAACTTTTCATAAGTGTATCGTGTTAAACCAATGGCGTAGAACACGGAAAAAATGGTGAAAAAATTCCAGAACAGTCGAAAGTATTTTATTTGGGCGGTTATATGGGTTAGTATACCGGATTGACCGTTCGGAGATGACCTGCGCCCGCCAGAAATTTTTCTGATATTTTTCCATATCATATTCGTGAGGTGCAATGCTTTTTGTATAGTTCTACTGAATTTCGAAGCAATCGCTGATCGAACATAGATTCTGTAGGCGTTTTAACGAACGATTGCATCTTCAAACGGGTCGAATTTGAAATTTGATTTTTTGCAATTTTTCAAAACTAAATCGTGTTAAATTGATGGCGTAGAACACGGAAAAAATGGTGAAAAAAATTCAGAATCGTTGAAAGTACTTTATTTGGGCGGTTATATGGGTTAGTATACCGGATTGACCGTTCGGAGATGACCTGCGCCCGCCAGAATTTTTTTGATTTTTTTCCATATCATATTCGTGAGTTGCAATGTTTTTTGTATAGTTCTACCAAATTTCGAAGCGATCGCTTATCGAACATAGATTCTGTAGGCATTTTAATGAACGATTGCATCTTCAAACGGGTCGAATTTGAAATTTGATTTTTTGCAATTTTTCAAAACTGAATCGTATTAAATCGATGGCGTAGAACACGGGAAAAATTGTGAAAAAAAAATCAGAATCGTTGAAAGTACTTTATTTGGGCGGTTATATGGGTTAGTATACCGGATTGACCGTTCGGAGATGACCTGCGCCCGCCAGAATTTTTTTGATTTTTTTCCATATCATATTCGTGGGATGCAATGTTTTATGTATAGTCCTACCAAATTTCGAAGCGATCGCTGATCGAACATGGATTCTGTAGGCGTTTTAACGAACGATTGCATCTTCAAACGGGTCAAATTTAAAATCTGATTTTTTGCAACTTTTCATGAGTGTATCGTGATAAACCAATGGCGTAGAATACGGACAAAATGGTGAAAAAATTCCAGAACAGTCGAAAGTATTTTATTTGGGCGGTTATATGGGTTAGTATACCGGATTGACCGTTCGTAGATGACCTGCGCCCGCCAGAAATTTTTCTGATATTTTTCCATATCATATTCGTGAGGTGCAATGCTTTTTGTATAGTTCTACTGAATTTCGAAGCAATCGCTGATCGAACATAGATTCTGTAGGCGTTTTAACGAACGATTGCATCTTCAAACGGGTCGAATTTGAAATTTGATTTTTTGCAATTTTTCAAAACTGAATCGTGTTAAATTGATGGCGTAGAATACGGAAAAAATGGTGAAAAAAATTCAGAATCGTTGAAAGTATTTTATTTGGGCGGTTATATGGGTTAGAATACCGGATTTGCCGTTCGGAGATGACCTGCACCCGCCAGAAATTTTTCTGATTTTTTTCCATATCATATTCGTGAGTTGCAATGTTTTTTGTATAGTTCTACCAAATTTCGAAGCGATCGCTTATCGAACATAGATTCTGTAGGCATTTTAACGAACGATTGCATCTTCAAACGGGTCGAATTTTAAATTTGATATTTTGCAATTTTTCAAAACTGAATCGTATTAAATCGATGGCGTAGAACACGGGAAAAATTGTGAAAAAAATTCAGAATCGTTGAAAGTATTTTATTTGGGCGGTTATATGGGTTAGAATACCGTATTGGCCGTTCGGAGATTACCTGCGCCCGCCAGAATTTTTTTGATTTTTTTCCATAACATATTCGTGGGATGCAATGTTTTATGTATAGTCCTACCAAATTTCGAAGCGATCGCTGATCGAACATGGATTCTGTAGGCGTTTTAACGAACGATTGCATCTTCAAACGGGTCAAATTTAAAATCTGATTGTTTGCAACTTTTCATAAGTGTATCGTGTTAAACCAATGGCGTAGAACACGGAAAAAATGGTGAAAAAATTCCAGAACAGTCGAAAGTATTTTATTTGGGCGGTTATATGGGTTAGCATACCGGATTGACCGTTCGGAGATGACCTGCGCCCGCCAGAAATTTTTGTAATTTTTTTCCATATCATATTTGTGAAATGCAATGTTTTTTGTATAGTTTCACCAAATTTCGAAGCGATCGCTGGTCGAACATAGTTTCTGTAAGCGTTTCAACGAACGTTTGTATCTTCAAACGGGTCGAATTTGAAATTTGATTTTTGCAATTTTTCAAAAGTGTTTCGTGTTGAATCGATGGCGTAGATCACGGGAAAAATGGTGAAAAAATTTCAGAATAGTCGAAGGTATTTTATTTGGGCGGTTATATGGGTTAGAATACCGGATTGGCCGTTCGGAGATGACCGGCACCCGCCAGAAATTTTTCTGATTTTTTTCCATATCATATTCGTGAGTTGCAATATTTTTTGTATAGTTCTAACAAATTTCGAAGTCATCGCTTATCGAACATAGATTCTGTAGGCGTTTTAACGAACGATTGCATCTTCAAACGGGTCGAATTTGGAATTTGATTTTTTGCAATTTTTCAAAACTGAATCGTATTGAATCGATGGCGTAGAACACGGGAAAAATGGTGAAAAAAATTCAGAATCGTTAAAAGTATTTTATTTGGGCGGTTATATGGGTTAGAATACCGGATTGGCCGTTCGGAGATGACCTGCACTCGCCAGAAATTTTTCTGATTTTTTTCCATATCATATTCGTGAGTTGCAATATTTTTTGTATAGTTCTACCAAATTTTGAAGCGATCGCTTATCGAACATAGATTATGTAGGCGTTTTAACGAACGATTGCATCTTTAAACGGGTCAAATTTAAAATTTGATTGTTTGCAATTTTTCATAAATGTATCGTGTTAAATCAATGGCGTAGAACACGAAAAAAATGGTGAAAAAATTCCAGAACCGTCGAAAGTATTTTATTTGGGCGGTTATATGGGTTAGCATACCGGATTGGCCGTTCGGAGATGACCTGCGCCTGCCAGAAATTTTTGTAATTTTTTTCCATATCATATTTGTAAAATGCAATGTTTTTTGTATAGTTTCACTGAATTTGGAAGCGATCGCTGGTCGAACATAGTTTCTGTAGGCGTTTCAACGAACGTTTGTATCTTCAAACGGGTCAAATTTCAAATTTGATTGTTTGCAATTTTTCATAAATATATCGTGTTAAATCAATGGCGTAGAACACGGGAAAAATGGTGAAAGTATTTTATTTGGGCGGTTATATGGGTTAGCATACCGGATTGGCCGTTCGGAGATGACCTGCGCCCACCAGAAATTTTTGTAATTTTTTTCCATATCATATTCGTAAAATCCAATGTTTTTTGTATAGTTTCACCGAATTCAGATTCAGTCGAAATTTGCACTACATATGCAAAATTTCATGTTGATTCCGATTTATATATGCTTAAATACAAGGCTTAGCATAAAAAAGGAAGAAAACGTCAAATATTCCCTTGCATGATCAAAATTACAGAGGTGCCCTACTAAAACCCATGAAATCTTTAATCGACTCGGAATCGACTTCAAATTTGGTGTACATTTTCAGAAAAGATTAAGTATCAGAAAAGTGAACAGAAAATAATTGAAAAAGTTTTTTCGAGGGAAATAACTCCAGAAAAACTTTTCAACTCGAGAGCGGTTGAAGATAGGGTAAATTTGCGAACGCCAATCGTTTCATAATGATGAAATTAGTATATTTCATGAACTTCAAGTTGATCGACGAACCAAAGTAATCACTAAAAATCATGAAATGTACAAAATCGTGTGTATCTACCATATATCCCAGGGTCACGGGTAGAACTGGAATAGTGTTGGGACAACACAACATAAAAACGGTCTTCAAACCCACCAAGAAAATGCGTCATCTTGAATATGTAAATTTTTATTAGTTGCAAGAAACTGTACATTGTCAACAAAATTCAACAATTTATGCAATAAAGTATTTCTGATCTGATCTTATATTTGAGAGAAAAGCCCTCTAAAAGTAATGCACCACCAGCTCTTATATAACACATTGAATCCTACTTTTCTATAGATATTTTACAACTGTACATGATTGACAGTCATCGATGTATTCTCGGTCTCCTAAATCAGTCGACTGTCTTTGATAGATTAAATCATAAAATGTTAATAAACCTTCTTCAACATTACTTCGGATTTTCTATCAACTCCATAAATCCGTTCAGAAACTATGTGTCTCTCATATCACAATGAATAACCCTTAATAATGATGAATCTGAATTCAGAACCATAGGGAATGGAGTACCGCAAGGATCAATTTTGGTTCCTCATATTCACTTTTTATATTTTGCAATTTCGGAACTGTTTTAAAGGGCTCGTAGATTTCAGCCTTTTTACTGCAAGTGTATTGCTAGCAACCTGAATTGCCAGCAAAAGTCTACATCATACCTGTCAAGCTTGTTGACAGAATTTTTGCACCACTTCGACATTTTGACATACACAGTTAGACATAACTCGTGAATAATAAATATTGTGACTACTAACAATAATCTGATGGTTTCAACTATAAACTCTCTATAATATAACCAAATTGCGCGGGGTTGACCTTGAAATATAGAACTGTTCCTATAATCTTGTCAGCCTTTTTGTTGCACTCAAAAGTTTGAAGAGCCTGCGCAGTGCTCACAATTAAAAGGCTGGCAATGGAATTGCTAGTAAAAGGCTGAAATATACGAGCGGTTTCAGTCATACTTCAATACACACATATGCAGATGACATCCAACTTTATCTGAATTTTTCCATGAACTGAAACATACTTTATAGAGATAAGTCAAGATTTAGAGTACCTAGAAACTACTGTTTCTCTATCAATTCAACAAAGTACTCCGTAATGCTTTCGAATAACAAAAGATAAAAAGATTTCCAAAGGTAACATGCGAACTCGATTGAAGTAGATTTCGGAGGGACGTTATGGAAAGTGCAGCCGGATGAAGAAGAAGACAAGTTCCCAAGAAACAAACAACAAATTTCAACAGGATTTCATGAAACCAACGCACCCCAGAACAGAACAATTCTGACATCATAATCATCTGTATTATTCCAGTGGTGAATAAATAGGGGATGTGGACAACTATCTTCTGAGAACTCTCGAAACAAAATTCCCAATATATTGCCAGTTTCCTGTGAATACACTCGATGGACATCATTTCAATGGAGACCAATGCAAACTTTGATTTATGCCCAACTTTTGAATACGAGTGAAATGATTCGAATTTGAACGAATCGGCTATGCAGTCGAGCTCCGCACAAAGTTTCTCCCTAAAAAAGGACATTCGACTGCCATATTTCATTTAAATTACACGCAGATGACCATCTATAATGTTATAAAATGTAAATGTGGCCAATGACGGTCTGATAACCCTTGTAAGTCCAGCCATATCGGGATGCTTCATTTACCTCTTATGACTTTAAATCGCCTTCGGACGAGCCACGCCGAAAAGCGACTCGTGGTGTTGGCAATAAATATATATGGCCGAGATATTTATTGGGTATGAGGAGACAATTCGGGAATTTTGGGTCATCAAAAGTTTCCGGGAAATATTGCGCTGCTATAAACCCTTGTAGTCTGAAACAAAGCCAGGGATTTATTTTTTTAAAAATCCTGAAACAACGCTGATATGCATTTGAAGTTTTAAGTTTCTAGCATTATGTTTCATAATCTCACATATCCTCTCAATCCGAGATTGTCAGTGCAATTAATATTCTGATCATGTCTCAGAATCTTGTTGGTAAAATTCAAGCTTTATGTTTCAATTCCGTTTTCCATCCTGTCTTATTTTTGATAATGGTATCCTAAATATCGAAACTCATTACTTACTACATGAATCTTTTTTAAAATTGGACGAGAATGTTTCAGATGGTACCGTTGATTATTAGTTACTTTCAAAAACCCTGGAAAAATGGTATCTTATTCACAGAACAGACAGCAAGTAGTATGATATCATAAGTGATCAAATGCATATTGAATGTGGTGTGCCTCATGGCACAGTATTGAGTCCGATATTATTCAGTATGTATATTAATGATTGATCTAGAATGAACAGTGTTGGTAATATAATTAGATTTGAAGACTATACTGCAATATTTTATGTAGCGAAAACTTTAACTGCAATCAAAAACAAACTAAAGACAGATTTTCAACTTATCAAACAATGGTTCGACTTTACAGGTGCATCTATCTGCATACAAGTTCCACGATGAACTCGGTTTTGAATTCGTTACTGAACAGTCGAACCCAGACTCTGTCGTCGAGTTGGGACCCATTCAGCAAAAAGCCCTCGTCATAGATGCGGAGAGTGAGAGTCTTCTGCAGCTACATAAGCCAATGCATGGAGTCTTCTTCAAAAATATTGAAGACCTTGGCTTATCCAGAAACCTGACCTTCGCATGGTCAAATCAAGTGGGCTGAAGTCAGGAACCGAGGGATTCATAATGGCCTGCGAGGTCTACCGTAGTCGCGTAATGGGTAGAGAGGTCCCTGACACTAGATGCAGAGCATGTCGTGGGGCAGCCGAGGCCATAATGCATTTGCTGTCAGCCTGTCCAGCTTATGCTGTCTCAGCCTAGCCTATATTCACAAGCATAACGCTGCGCTACAAGTGTTGTACTACGATCTTCGACACTCGTATTGTATCGACCCGACATCGGTGTTGCCTCATGCTTCTGGAAATATAGAGCCCGTTGTAGAGAATGAGAAGTGCCGAATGTATTGGAACTACTCATTCCCCACTCTCAGGCAAATACATGCCAATAAGCCTGATGTAGTCCTCCCATCAAAGTAAGACGATTTTTGTCATACAGTTTTCGGCTGCTGGTGAAACGAACATCGTCCGAACAAAGGAGGAAAAAAGACAATATATCGAGACCTACTCTCTGAACTCCACAGGCTTTACGCAAGCCATTCTGTTAATATGGTGGTTCTGAATAACTTGACGATACAGACACTACCCTGAATAACATAAGCTAGCCGAAACAATTATCTTGAAATCAGGAGTGTATCAATTTCATTCAGAAACGAATAGAATCGACAAGGTCTGAGTACCCTTCTCTCCACACGTTTCCACAGCAATGGCGAGAGGCAATCCTCGAAACATTTCATATCTGCAGATGGTCATCCCCTGTTTGATTATAAAATAAACACTTGCAATTGGGTATTCTTGAAAGAACGTTACACAAGTATCTGTCAGATGTAGTTCAATGTCCGTCGTGGTATTGATAGAAATACCTATGTAATTGAAAGTTGATTCATAGAACTTCCAGTCACTTGAGAAGACGGTATTATTGGACGCAAAATGAACATGGTTGATATTCGACTTGGAATTTACGAAAATTTTACTGATTTTTATCTCCTTTCATTTTCTCTTGGTTCAGAATATGTCCTCGAAACATCATACAATTATTTTTCATATCGTGTAAACCTTTTATTTGTGTCTGTCGTTTTCATTTTCTATCCGAACATTGAGTTGATGAGTTCGTATGTAGAACAGAGTAATAATTTTTTTTTTAGGTGACTATTAAAGTTGAAAATACATGCAAAATACTCACCAGAATTTATTTATAACATCCACAACTTACATCAAAAACCAGTCGAAAATCAGCATTTTTGTGTTACGAGTAGTCTTCGTTCCATACAAAAACAGCATGTATCAGCTTATATCTGCTGAGAAGAATTTGAAAATCAATAATAGAATCCTGGCAAAAGTTGAAAATTGGAAAATATAATTGTAGAATAAAAAATGAGAAATTTATCAAAACTAATGGAATTATTAAAAGGTTTTAGAATACAGAATAGAAAATTTAGAAGTGACCAACTGAAAGGGCAGGATAACGAATCTTCAAATGAAAAGTTGGAAATTTTGCAAATTATATAATTTTAAACGTAAAAAATTGTGAAGCCTGTAAATAATAATTTACTCCATTTAAGTTTGATTTTAGAAAACATTGCTGAAATCAGTTATAAATGATAAATCAACTTCTGATAAAAAAAGTGCATTATTTTTTATCGCGATAAAAATACCTAATCCACAGATCTACTAAGCGATCGTCACTTCAATTAACACTACATGAATCATTTTGGGGCGGTTCATTCAGAAAATATCACAAAAAACCTTATGACAATTGTGTTTTATTTAAGAGGGACTCCTTCAAATAATCGTTTCAAAGAAAGTAGTTATTATTGTAGTGTATTTATACATTGTCGTTGATTTATCTTGTCAAAAAACAACTTAATTTTCTTTTATATTCAACTCAATATGTTTAAATCAGTAATTTCATGTCGGTTTTTCTCGTAAAATTACTGATTGGGAAAATTATGTACGCTAACATATTCGAAAATTTTGTTTCCTTGGATATCGAAAATTCGGTTTCGTCTAATATTGAATATTGCGTTACTTGGCGTTTATTGTAAAATATAAGATCAACTTGTATTTTTCAGTTAGAACATTTAACTTTTTTTATTTTCAGCGGATAGATGCATTTTTTCGACTAAAAATCTTCTGAAATTTAATCAATTAGTAGTTGAATTTTTTTTCTTAATAATAATCTTCAACCCCTAGTTGGAAAATTTATCTGGAGTTGACAGGAATAATTTCCTGACAATTTTTTCTTATACCTATTTCGGAAGAAGCTCGTCGACTTACATTTGAGGGGATCTGGCGATTAGAAAAAAAAAATGAAAATGTTTGAAAAATCGGTTTTCTTCAATATCAAATATTGCATTCCTTGACTTTGATCGTCTAGAAATCTCTCAAAAATGTGAAATCCTCTCCTATTATTGAATTATAACGCTATTTCACTCAACAGATTATAATTTTGTTCATACGTGAATTTTTTAGACTGAAAATATTCATTTTTGTAGTATGATTGAGCAACAATTGTGATTTTTTGAAAATTGGAAATCAAAAACTTCCGAAAATCCGATTGTTTTATTCATTTTTTATGCCAATCCATTTACTTGAAGCATGACATTTTGCGTGAATGGTGTCGTGCATGATTTTTAGGGGTCTACCTTTTAGGATTTTTTTCGAGAAGGTTTTCCGCCGATCAACTGGAAAATCGTAATGATTTTCGTTATTTCGTTGATACTGAAAACAGACTCTAAATGTATATATGTATGAATGATCGGTAGATTGGCATATTTGCAATATATGCCTGAAAAAGAGGTTAACAAGGCATAAATACATAAAGCCATTTACAGGAAATGCGTCAATATTTTAGACAAATGCTCGGACCCGTTCGATGGAAGGGACACACTCATTTGGTACTTCCGACTGCGCCAGTAAAATGGGGGTTACTGTTCACCCCGAAATAATTTAATGACTTGGTATATCAAACAGGCTATAGCCTTCTTTGAAATCATCTTCAATTACGGACCAATAGGTACTCTACGAGAGAGTACGTTTTAAATCATTACTCATTACTTTGAGTTGTCCTATGTAGAGGCCGCCATCTTTAACGTCATGCTCTAAAAACTGTATATGAGAAGAGAAGTACATTATGCCTTTGTCTGACTCCCCCCAACCTAACAAAGGTAGATGTTTTCAAGCAAGGTATTGCAAGAAGAGAAATTTACTGGCGTTTTTAGAAAATTTGTAAGCTTAAATTCAAAAATAGAAAGAAAATAATCAGTGATTTTACTAAAAAACAAGATACGAAAAAGACAACAACGAAAGTCCATGACAAATTATCTTTATTTGATCTTCATCAAAAATATATCTCCGAAACTTTCCAAGTTTGAACATACCGTAAACGGAAAAAAACGGAAAAAAAAACGGAATCCGGGATTGTAAATCTGTGTTTATTTTACCAGCAACGGTATCATAATAACAATTTTCTATAGTGAACAATTTGATAAAATATAAAGAAAAAAATTTTTCTAGAATAAGTCAGTTTTCGCAGATAAGGTAATATTAAGACATTTGGAAACAGTTTCAGTTGAATTTTGATCACATTTTATTTCTTTTTTTTTCCTAATTTTTTTGAAATAAACGACAAATTTCATTTCTCTATTAATAAAACATATAATCACATTTGAAATTTGATAAATTCGACAACCTCTCTCCAAGAACTCTCCTTGCGGAAAGAAAGTACTACATGTTCCTTGGGGAACCAAGGAAATACTGAAACAAAAGGCTGAAAGAGTCAAGAATCTGCAAAGAAAGAGATGTAGGTATTCAACCTGGATAATCATAATGAAATTATGAAGAAATCCGAAGTAATTCTATTTATTATATACAACAATTTTTCTACAACACTACTGAAATCATCCCAATACGTTTGCATGCCTATTCCTAATCAGGCTCACCTGAAGTCCCAAACACACCTTGTAAGTAAGTAACCCCCATTTTACTGGCGCAGTCGAAAGTACCAAATACGAGTGTGTTCCATCAATTTCGCATAATCCCAATTAATTCAGCTGCTACATAGTATCAAATTTTAATGCGAAGGGACATATTAATTTTACGATGCGTATTACACTCAATTTATTGTCATGTCCGAGACCAAATGTTTTCATTCAATCACATGAAACCGGTATGATAATAAAAAGTGGCGGAACAATCACTACGGTCAGTGGCAGTGTAGATAGATACCATCAAAAAGTAGTCGAACCTTTTAGATAAACTGGCAGAAATAAGCGTAGGGCAGGTAGTGGCAGAGAACGAAAAAACGACTGCTATTGATGACATATTTCTTCACGTAAATACTCTGCGGGAATCGTTTTTCAACATCAGTGCAGTCTAGAAATCAACTTCAAAAGGTCTGAGGTACGAATGTTAGCGGGTGGACAGTTTGTCGAAGATTGAAAGACCATCAACTGGGGCCAAATTAGTCCGGCGTCACCGAGTAGTTAGACTGCAACCTGCTACTGAACATTTACATAGGAACTGAGGGCAATGGAACAATGTCCTATTCACTGACGAATCTAGATTTTGCTCACATTCTCCATATTTGAAGAGGGCTCGTTCAGTCCCCATCTGAGTTACGGAGGAGGTTCAGTAATGGTTTGGGCAGGAATATCCCGGGAGGCCTGCACTGACTATGTGGTCATCGATGGATTCTTGACGGCTTACCAATATATGGAGGAGATATTGAGCGATTACGTTGTAACTTTTAGTGGATTTATCGACCCTGATGCAGGATAATGCGCGGCCACATACAGCACAAGGTGTATTACACAATACCTCGCGGAAGTAGGTATTAACAAAATGAACTGGCCAGCATGTTCGCCAGATCTCAATCCCATAGAGCATGTTTGGGACATGCTTGATAGTCAAAGATCGCAAAGAAGCTCCGGCTACGATAAATGAGCTTTGTTCAGCAATTCAGGAGGAATGGCAAAATATTCCTCAAGATGCAATTCGTAACCTAATTGACAGTATGAACCGTCATACGCAGGCATTAATAAGAGCTAGAGGTGGTAATTCAAAATATTGAACTGATTTTGTTGTAAAAAGGACGTTACTTCAGGTTATTTAAGTTACAGTTGAATTGATTTATTTTGAAGTTTGATTTTGAATCTGAATTGAGTAGGTTTGCATAAATACATTTGGCAATAATTGCTTGTTATTATGACCGAATAATATAGTGTTGTCTTCGTATTGCTAGACTGATAAAACTGAGCTGTCAAATTGGCATTATGGCACAATGAGCGAAGCCATCTCATCAAAAAATAACATTTCCTAAAATTGGGTAAACTGTTGTTTGGAGTTCATTTCTCTCTTAAAAATGAACTAGTGCACTTAAAGGCATGAACCATAATACAAAATGTTGAAACGGAATGGCTCTCAACAAAAATTCGTATTTGAAATAATTTGACCACGAAATTATTCCACAGGATGTTTCAAAAATCAGGGTTTAATGCAATCCCATCCTAATCTTGGACAGACTGTATACCGGGTGGCTACGGAAGTATTGCCTACGGAATATCTCAGTTATTGTATGAAGTAGGTTTGTGAAATTTGGAGCGTCGATATAATGACATAAGAGCTAGAATTTGAGCATATTGACATGTCGAAGTTAACTTCCGGTCTGACCGGAAGTAACATCAACTTTCTTATTTTAAATGGAAACCCTGTTTTTTTTCTTTTCGATTTATTCAGCATTCAATTCCTTTTCTAATGACATATCACAAGTTGGTATCTAAACAGAAACTAGATCAGAAAAAAATTATTATTGAAATTCACCGAGTAGGCCGTGGAAGCAAAATGAAAGCCAAAAATTGAAAAGTTGGCTATGGAAACCATACGTCACTTGATAACAGTTGCTACTACTGTGATATTTTATTTTCATTCGTCGGCGTTATAAAAAGCCGCCAAAAAAAATATTGGAAAAATTGGGAAAAAAACAATACTCTGTACGTCCATAACTTAAATAGAAACATACAACTTTTTCTTGCCTGTACTATTCAGCATAACCATTCCTTTCTAATGATATAATAGAAAGTAATTTTTTGAAATGAAATACCAAAAAATCCAATTATTATTATTCAAATAACAAAAAAACAGATTTATCGAAAAAAGAAAATTTAAATTGATAGGATTAAAGATAAAATAAATTCAAAACAAATGTTCGAAATGCATTCCTATTCCTATTTTTAAGATGCCCCCATAGAAAAAAGTCGCACGGAGTAAGATCAGGTGACCTTGGTGGCCACCTGACTGGACCATGGGTTGTTATAAGTCTCTCTTGAAAGCGATTTTGAAGATAATTTCTCGCTATTCTTGAATTATGCGGAGGGGCGCCATCTTGCTGGAAGTACATTCTCTCAGTTATTTCCGCTGGTAGGTTGTTAATGAATTCCGAAATTTCATTCGTTAAAAAATTAAAGTATCTGTCTCCGGTTAGTTGGCCTTGAAAAAGAATGGGGCCAACAATATGAGTTCCAACTATTCCTGCCCAAACATTCACACCAAATCTCTCCTGGAAGCCACCTTGTCGAAACCGGTGCTCGTTTTCTATCGCCCAGTACCTGAAACAAAAGACCGTTCACACTTTTAGCACTTTACACTTCGACTATCGACAATAATCCAAATAAAGTACAGTACCTACCTTGTATTATTCCTGTTAAATAATCCATTGTTGGTAAATCTTGACTCGTCCGTAAACAACATATAATAGTTAGGTTAGGTAATAGGTGATTCTCAGCATTTTGTCGAAGAAACCAATTACAATATTCCAGGCGCCTTTCACCGTCATTTTCATACAAATGTTGATGCAACTGATACTTGAAGGATTTAAATCGATGTTTTTTCAAAATTTTCCTAGCAGAGTCCTTACTTATAGCTAATTCGGCGCCAATCTGCCTTGAGGAAATTGTGCTATCACATTGTACTATAGCTAATACATTAATTTCAGTTTCCTCATTAATAACAAATGCTTCTTGGTCTTCGTGAACATCAGGCTCAGTTCTTAATTTTTCTTCAAGCCACTGGAAATACCTTCTTGACGGTTGCTGCCTCCCTGGATATCGCTCTGAATACAATCGTTCAGCGGCATAAGAATTTTTTAAACATTCACCATAAATGAGAAGCATGTCAATTTGTTCGGTTCGTGAATAACGGGGCATTTTTTGAATATTCCACTAACTGATTTCGATTTCCAAACCCTTTTAAAATGGCAGAATCAAAAACACTACTTCGAACGTCAAAATAATATGGATAGCAGCGTTCGTGAGAGCTGTCGTTTCTTTTTTGTTTCATTCCAAAATACATCTTAATCAGCCTACTTGTTAATATTTTGGTTCGAATGATTGCAATGGAATGATTATTCTGAATGGAATGGAATGGAATGGAAATGCAATGGAATGATTATTCTGAATAGCACAAACATCGTCCATAGGTAGATATTAGAATATCTATGGATGGCACAGACCAAGTACGTTTATGTTCCTATTTAAACTAGAACCTACAGGATATAATTTATCATTCCACATTATTTTTAATGTTATTTTTGCGTATGGCGATAATAGAGCAAGAGCAACTGTTATCAAGTGACGTATGGTTTCCATAGCCAACTTTTCAATTTTTGGCTTTCATTTTGCTTCCACGGCCTACTAGGTGAATTTCAATAATAATTTTTTTCTGATCTAGTTTCTGGTTAGATACCAACTTGTGATATGTCATTAGAAAGGGAATTGAATGCTGAATAAAGCGAAAAGAAAAAAAATAGGGTTTCCATTTAAAATAAGAAAGTTGATGTTACTTCCGGTCAGACCGGAAGTTAACTTCGACATGTCAATATGCTGAAATTCTAGCTCTTATGTCATTATATCGACGCTCCAAATTTCACAAACCTACTTCATACAATAACTGAGATATTCCGTAGGCAATACTTCCGTAGCCACCCGGTATATAACCTCGCTCAGTGGGATGCATATTTTCTCCAAGTCGA
This sequence comes from Chrysolina americana, assembly GCA_958502065.1. Taxonomy (NCBI): domain Eukaryota; kingdom Metazoa; phylum Arthropoda; class Insecta; order Coleoptera; family Chrysomelidae; genus Chrysolina; species Chrysolina americana. The sequence goes on from OY293420.1 coordinate 6,969,950, forward strand.
TTTCTGCATCATTTGGCAATTTTTTTTTCGTTACAATTCATCTCATCTTGAACAACAGGCAATATCCACCTTTCTTTGTTCGATCACACACAGCAAGTTTCATCAAACCAATTTGAACTGAAAATTGATAACCCGAACTGATTCCTCACGGTGAATGATTTCCTTACGCGTGACTCGCATAATTTTCCCACATCGAGTACCTAATATAAACTGTGTATCAAGTAAACACACTCGGCATTTGTCACGTATCAAACATAAATGTTATTTCCACGATTTTTTCTGTCTAAGTAGCACGTGCTGCTTTTAACGATAACCAGACGATTCAAATTCATTCGCTGAAAATATTATAGGTCCATTTCGAATAATAGGATTATTATTTTAAGCTTATAAAAAGCCGGAGTAGAATCGGCTCCATCTTGATAATGTCACATTTTGTCAGCAGATGGCTTTTTAGAAGGGATTCATAAATAGATGAGGTGGAATTGTATACATATTTTTATACAATGTCGTGACTTTGCTGTAAACTTGAATAACATAGTTTTGCATGGAACGAAAGGCTGGGGTAGGTAAAATCGTTACATATTAGCTCAAATAAGTACTATGTATAATAGTGATAATATTATACCTAGTAGTAATGATGATAACATCTAAGGGGAATATGTATTCCATCTTTGGGGTCGTATCTATGTCAGAGCTCCTCCTCAGCCGATTAACGTGTCGGTCTGGCTATAGAGAAGGCTCGTATCATACCACCAATGGAGGGTATGAGAACCCGCAGAACGCTTCATAGCCCCTGAAGCCACAACAACTGGCAGAGGTAGAAGGGGATATTCACGAAAGTCTTCCAGAAGAGGCAAATCATTTCTGCCGTATATGACGCCATTCAGACTCTGTATCAGACAGAGAGAAGGGATGCCGCCCCTTTGATTAGGAGACATGAGCAGCGTGTACATAAGATGGAAGCTAAGATCGAGACAATACGCGTCTCGTATCCAATATGAAGTGGAGTACATGGCGGCTACTAGGCCTTTCACGCTTACAGTGCGGCAAATTGCCGCAAAATTTAGACGAACCAACCACACATTTGATCAAGGTGTACTGTCTACCACCAAACAGTACTGTCTTGATAGGATACGAATGCAGGTGGCTGCAAAAAACTCAAAAGTGAGGCGGGCAAGAAGCATTGGTGGACATGAAGTTCCACGAAACATTTTCTAGCTCATTCCGAGAGCCTCTAAGTGTTTTGGAAAGGGTGGAAACTTTCTGGAAGAACATCTATGAGTATCTACAACCACTCAAGGTAGATACTCCAGCTCCAGCGCAGTTCGAAGCTTTCTGCAGGAAACTTCGTCAGCCTGAGCTCAATGAACAGCGCAATCCGACAACTCTAGAAGAATTTCGATGGGACCTCAAAGGCTGGAAGAAGTTTGTTGCTCCAGGCCCTGATGTGTAGACCATGATCATCCCAAAAAAATTAATTTTCATCTGATACAAAGAACTACAGGCTGGTATCATGCATGAATGCATTTTATATAATGTCTACCAGCATCTTATAGAGGGTATTGCCATTATGACTCTCTTGGTTTCCGACTCGAGCCCACTTGATCTGAGTTCTGATGACCAGAACCATCGGAGTTTATTTATAATAATAAAATATATTCATCTTTCTTGATCACACAATGATAATACATGTCATGAGAGAAAATAGTACAAAATTCAAGTATATATGACATATATCAGCACATAATATCAGTAGAAATGATTTATTCACACTAGTCTATTACAAATTTCTTCAGGCGTCCTTTGAACATTTCATGGTCTGTGGTATGTTATTCAGAGAAGATGGGAGATGATTGAAAAATCTAATTTCATTATACTCAGGACTTTATTCATAAAAGGTAGTTGAATGTTCAGAAACACAAAAAACTGTTAGTCAATTCTCGTTGAATATTTATGGAAGTCTTGGTTTTTAGAAAATTCAGAAGAATGTTTTTCAGCATATGGACTACATTTGAAAATGTGTACTGAAGTTAATGTTGAAATTTAATGGTTTTTGAAATAAGTGTTATGTGTTTGCTATTCGAGTTGAATATCAATTTGATGATCTTATGTTGTGAAACGAAAATTCTGGATACTCACCCGGAGCATAAGGCAACACCGGTGTCTCTTCTGCACCATACGAGTGTGGTAGATGGTAGTACAATGCTCGTAGCGCCGCGTTATGCTTGTGGATATAGTCTGCCACCACATACGCTGGACAGGCTGACAGCAAATGCATTATGGTCGCAGCTGCCACACGACACGCTCTGCATCTAGTGTCAGGGACCTCTATACCCACCACGCGACTACGGCAGGCAAGGGTGTAGAATACACCATCCTGACAGGCCATTATGTATCTCTTGGTTGCCGACTTCAGCCCACTTGACCTGAGAAATGCAAAGGTCAGGTTCCTGGATAAGACAAGGTCTTCAATGTTCTTGAGGAAGACTCCATGCATTGGATTGTCCTCATGTAGCTGCAGAAGTCTTTCACTTTTCGTACCTTTGACGCGGGCTTTTTGCTGAACGGGTTCCAACTCGGTGATAGAGTTTGGGTTTGTCCGTTCAGCGTCGACTACGAGACTGAGTTCATCGGCTACACGGGTTGCTGCCTTGACGAGGAATGCTCTAATCTCTGCTTTTTCATGATCGCATACTAAGCAGTGAAGAAGAAATGAACTCCTGATGACGTTACAGGCTCAATCCAGTGCCATTCTGTTATTTAGACACTACAAGCTCAAAATTCCACGGCCTGCTCGTTGTCTGGGGAAATATAAATGTGGAACAGACGATTTAGGATGAAGATGCATCATTTTGAGGGTCTTCACGTCGAGTTTTTGCAGCTCTTCTTGAGTTCATTCCATTATTTCAAAGGAGAAAGGAAGAATCGGAACGGCAAGCATATTAGTTGCAGCAACTTTGTTCTTCCCCGACAGTTCTGATGACCAGATCTATCGGAGTTCATGCTGATACTTGTCGCGGAGAAAGTTTTCAATAGTAGTTACCTCTTGGGTGTGGCGTTATTCCACCCCTAGGTAGGTATACGTCTCTTCGGCATCCAGATTATGTAGAATGCTTCCGTCTCCGAGCTGATCGCCCTCTCCGTATTCCTCGCATCGTCCTCTTTTGAGATGAACCGCGGCTCATTTGTCGATCCCAAACTCCATTCCGATAGCATGCGTGTACTCTTGCACTGACGTTAAGGACTGATAAAAATCCCTTTCTCTGAAGGCATATACTGTGAGGTCATCCATGTGAAACAAATGGGTGACCTTATGCCTCCGGCTGCTGGGGGTGCCGCAGTTATATCTGCTGGTTTCCCGTAGTACGACGGACAATGGTAATAAGGAGATGCAGAACAGAAGAAGGCTGACGGAGTCTTCGTGAAACACGCCCCTTTTGAAGATAACCAGCTCTGTTTGGACTCTGACCTGACTAGATGTTATGGTGAAGCGAGTCCCCCAGAGCAGCTACAGCTGTTCAAGGCATCTCCCTAATTGGATCAGGTACCACAAGAAATCTGAGCAAATACATGATGAGCTCATGCGATGTTGTATCAAATGCCTTGAAATAATCGATCTAGGCCATTGAAAAGTTACGCTTATACTGCACGAAGACCTGCGTGATACACCTGTAGATCATACACCGGATCAACTGCGGGAGTATTCGCATCTTTATAATACGTGTGGACATCTTATAACATGCGTGCAAGCATGTTATCGGTCTGTAGTTCTTGGGATCAGAAAAATCTCTTTGTTTGGGGATTAGCACGGTTCGCCCCTCGACGAACCAATCTGGAATCTGCTGCTCCACTTGATATTATTATCATTATTATGAAAATTGTACAGAATTATATTCATGTTCAACTACGCAATCATATCTATCTACAAAAACACAATTTTTCGGTCTCCAAAGTAAAACAAAGGATATCGATTTCTACAGAAATGTTTAAAAAAATAACTCAGCCTTAGAGAGACATTTGTTCAATGGATAAACTTGATGTGTTATTGTAGAGAAAATTCTAAGTTAAAGAGATGGCTTCTCAACAACTTTTCATCATGTCAATATTCACAAGTAAAGGTACCTTCTTCACAATTGTGCCAAATTCATATTTTTTGTCACAACTAGTATATATCTGACAAATTTTGAGATTATACAATTCAAAATTAGGTTATAGAACATGCAGAACCTTCTGGGATGAATAACTTCTTTTCCTGTAATGTAAACTATTTTTTCCATACATCGCTAACATAAGTGGACCCACTGTAGATGATTCTTTAAATCAACAACAATCGCATGATCTCATACCTTCCTGGCATCGTAAGTGTCAAATACAAGTACCACTCTGCTAACCTAATGAAGTCATGACGAACCCTGTATATGTACGTAGACGAACGTGAAAGTGTAATTTCTTCATTCGACTAGTCAGTTCGTGTACCATCTAAATTCGTTATGCAGTTTCGTATCCCGAAGGGTCAGAATATTTTCCATCCATCACGTCTGTTGCTGATACTATAGGGGTATGACACATTCGCAGGTGTTTCATCGCAGGTACCTTTGAAAATGGGAGAGAACGTACATTTCTTATACTCCAGGGAAATTAGGCAGAATAATACGGGTTTGTGCAACTCACGAATATTATTTCAGAAATAAAAAGTATGTGAGTATGGTTGTGAAACAATTGAATTCCCAGGTGTCAGCAGTATTAATTTGTATATAACCTCAAAAATGTGTTGAACATACGGTATATTGAAATTTGTATATAATTCAGTACGATGGCTAACTTCTTCAGCCTTGCTCCTCCAGCCTCATGTGGGAGAAACAAACTCTTGCATCAAGGATTTGACAGACTTTGTGGGAAAAATCAAGATAATAACCCTGGAGCCAAGTGATATGTTTGTCAGCTTCGACGTTGTGTCTCTGTTCACTAACGTCCCACTGGACTATTCTCTGAGGGAGATAGCCAAAATGTTTCCGAGTGATACTGCCGGGGTCTTCAAGGCATTTCTCAACGGAGAACTCTATGACAAAAATCGCCCTACTTCGGTAATCGAGGAGGACTACACCATGTTCATTTGCCTAATTTTGCTGGGGTATCATCACTTTGCACCATATACCCAGCGATTATGGTTGAAAATCGTCGAGCATTGTTCCTCATACATTTTTTTTGGGATGAACAGAGCAAACATTTAAAGTTTTTGTTTAGAGATTTCCATTTGGTTTGAGGAAGAATGATACAATCGTGATTCGCGTTTTTTGAGATGGGGTCAACATGGAAGTGATTATATCGAGGTTAATTATTTGATCATCTGGGGTTGATGATTGGTAATAGTAACATGTGTTCAAAACAAATGAGAATACAACAGTACCATCTTCCGGTATCCCCATCTCTCTTTCATAGTTTTCAGAAACCATACTAAGAAAGTGGCTTCTGATATTTTTTTTTTAAGTAGCATCTGTGAATCTGACGTACTCTTTTGGCAGAATCTACTCAACCGTTTAAAACATATTCATCGTCAATTTTATATTTACTGCAAACTCATACTGGAACTACTACATGTCTCAGCCAGAAATCCATTATTCAAGTTGAACCATACATTGAATCAACAAATATCTAAACCTGAATAAGAGTTTAACCTTCCGCCATTGCACCTATGTGTAATGAAAGAAGCAGCAAATAGTGCCTTCAGACTGTACCAGACAAAAAACTCGAAAACAAGAAACCTGATCGGACATCTGAAGATTTTGAAAGATTTCATGCCTATCAGGTACGACTTTTAAGGGCAGTTTGAAGTGGTCATGAGAAATCACCAAGTTTACCCAGAAAACAGGTCTCAATTGACAATGGATGCGTCAGTGTGGTACACAGATGGATCCAAGATGGACGAAGGGGTTGGAGTGGGCGTTACAGGGTCAAATTTCAAGCTCTCAAAACCCCTTGGTAGGACCCCAACCATCTTCCAAACAGAAGTACATGCTATAGAGATTTGTGCCCAAGAATGCCAAAGGGCACCCGAAGGGCAGAAATCTTTATAATATCAGACAGCCAAGCAGAACTGAAAGCTCTGCAGTCACAGGCTTGTATAGCAAGTAAATGGCACGTAACCAGTTTCTAACTTTTCCCAGATCGAAGTCAGCTTTTAATTTGAGGTTGGTCCAACTGACATCTCTGTAGAATATAACCGTGCGATCAGCGAAACTAGTAACATCCCCAATCGTGCCAAGATGTAAAAGTTCGTTGAGGTATGTGATAAACAGAATGGGTCTGAGCACTGTTTCCTATGGAACACCACACAAAACTTCCCTGTCAGAGCTATATATGTCTCGGATTTGTACAATTTGTTTCCTATTCAATAAGTAACTAGAGTTTGTGGTAAGTTCCTCAAACCCCCAATCTCTCCAGACTTTCCAACAGTACAGTATGATCTACTGTGTCGAACGCCTTGGAGAGATCAAGAAAAATACACAGGGTTGGATTTCCATCAACTACTTGATATAAGTTCTTCAAAAGATGACTAATGGCGTCATTGGTAGATTTCCCATCTCTGAAGCCAAATTGTTTGTAGGATAATAATTTGACTTTATCAAGATAATTCTCTAGCCTCTGTTTCAGGCCTTTCTCAAATATTTTTGCGACGGTAGTGATCAAAGAAATATCTCTATAATTGAGTGGTAGATTTTTATATTTTTTTATAGATAATCTTGACCACTGCCGACTTGAATTCGTCTGGTACGTAACCATTTTCTATTATCAAGTTAATTTCATGTGTCGATTGTTGAGATATTTGGTTGGAGATATATTTTAAAGTTTCTGTTCAAATTTATATCTCCAATGATCGTATAGCGTTTCACTGATTTTTTGTTGTTAGTTCCAGGTAATTTCCTAATTGATCAATGAACGTTCCAGGAATACCAGGAATACCAGATGGAGATCTATAGATCCAGTGACTCCTACTTCATATTTGTTCTCGAAAATTATTTTAATTCAATACATTTGTTGTCACCAATGTCACTATGCTACTTGTGTAGTTATAACGACTCTGAATTTCTTATACTTTCATTGTAAATCATTTCATATCCTTTTGGAGGTTTCACTCAACACAACACAATCGAAAGTGAATTTACTTTCATTTATCATCGAAGTGAATTCGTCGAAGTTTTTTGCAATAATTTAATGTAGTACATTGAAACAATGTTGATGGTTAATCTCACATGGAAAGTTATTATAATCAGACATATTATCTAACTGTACAGTACAGTATCAACTGGTGTGTAATTGTAGTCTCTATTATTTGGTTGGATCCATGTTGATTATCAGTAGAAATTGATGAGTTGAAAAACTGATCGTAATTATTCCATCAGGAAGTAAAAAGAGAATAAAATGATATGAAGACTACTTCTACTCAAGCTAAACTAGCTACTTATAATTTATTTACTGTGCGTGTTCTTGACTTGTCTTGTGCCGTTTTGTCTGCTTAATTTTGGTGCACTGGTTCCTTCGTGGAAGGAATCTTTGGGGTGCTGGGACCTGTTTGCAGTTGTAGAAGGGGCACTATTAGGTTAGATTTCTACACTGTAAATTTTTTCTAAATCATATATTCCATAGGATACTCCGTCCACGATAAGTTCATTTCCTCTTATAAAGTGCTCCCTATATTTTTCCTCTTCCTTGGCAAGAAAGAAGTGTTTCCGCCATATTTTATTTTCGTTTCTTCATGCCAGTGTTAGGCCCTGGGCTATAGAGTTGTTCTCTCCTTTCAATCTATTTGAATTTTTCAGTACCTCTATCTTTTCGAGGGTTCCGATTTACCAAAATCGATTTCTTTCAGTTCTACCCCAATTAGATCTATGAGGTCCTGACACATATTTCCTGCAACAATCTCTTCTCGCTTTTTATTGAGCTAGAAAATCAGAATATCCTTCTTATTCTGAGCTTTTTAGGTATTCCAACTCTTCCTTGAGATAACTTATTTCTTTCTCCAGTTTTGATACCGTGATTTCCTATTCTTCAATGTTCGACAAGAGTCGGGTCTCACAATTCACTACGATTTATCAAGACCTCGTCACGAATTATTCTGATCGCTATTTTCAGTTCTGTGATTTCAATGTTATCGAGAAAAACTCGAGGTTTGGCAACACTGCTTAATCTGATGCTCCAAATTACTTTTTTGCTGTATCAGACTGTGCGAAATGCTCGCCAAACCCACCACCACCCCGTGTATTACGAAATCCGCATGAATTTCAACCATATCAGCAATTAGGTACTGTTTCAAAAGCGGGCAACAAACTCGAATGATGAAGAGATATCGCGGATATAGCTGCGGAATTCAAAGAAATTCTCGGTCCATGAAAATGCAGAGCCTGATGTGATTAGCAAAACCACGGATCGTGTAATACCCTGCGTTATTCCTCGCCGGAATTAACATATGCAAATTTGCGCTAAACCCAGAGATTAACTGTCACAGGTTTGTCAAACCGTGATCCTCATACATCACCATTACAGAACTACTGATAAATCCCACATTTACTTTGCACAATCGCAGTATTTCGGGTAGGTGATAAAGGGATCCACGTTGGGTGAAACCTAATGCTTATTAATGAAACAAACAAACTTGGAAGGCCAGACGGAAAACTGGAATTTCTCGTTAGGTTTGAATCGTACTATTTTCGAATCGAATATATATACTTGATGAATAGCGGTAGAAGTGCAAGTCTACCGGGTGTCAACGAATCTATCAGACAAGTCATAACTTCAAGTATATTCGGTGTATCAAGAAGAGGAGAGTTTTGGAATGTTTTTCATTCTCCGGTGACTTCCAGATTCACAGATGGGTAAAAGATTGGAGATACTCCAGGCCTAGCGCAGATTCAGTTTTTCTGCAGAGGCTTCGTCAGCTTGAGTTCAATGCTATGCACAACCCGATTAGTCCAAAAGTTCGTAGGACCCCCACAGGCACAAAGAACTCCACTGTTCCAGACCCAGATGGTTTTGATCCATAATCAGTTTTTCCGCAGGAGGCTTCGTCAGCCTGAGCCTAATGCTATGCGCTACCCGGTATGCCCAGAAAAAGTTCGTCGGGCTCCTACACATGCATAGAACTTTGCTGTTTCAGGCCCTGATTTTTATACCACGAGAATGGGTACGAGACTGAAAATACAGATAATAAGCTACTCCAAGCCTAGCGCAGATTTAGTTTTTCTGCAGGAGGTTTAGTCAGCCTGAGCTCAATGCTCTGCGCAACCCGATGAGTCCAGAAGTTTGTCAGGCCCCAACAGGAACGAAGAATTTTGCTGTTCTAGGCCCTGATATTCTGGTCGATAATGAGGCTTTCTGCAGGAGGCTTCGTCAGCCTGAGCTCATTGCACTGCGTAACGCGATACGTCCAGAAGTTTGTCGGCCCCTGTAGGTACAGAAAACTTTGCTATTTCAGGCCCTGATACCACGAGAATGGGTATGAGACTGATGAAACAAATAATCAGTTACTTCAACGCAGATTCAGTCTTTCTGCAGAGGCTCCGTCAGCCTGAGCTCAATGATCTGCGCAACTCGATAAGTCCAGAAGTTCGTCGGGCCCTTGCAGGTACAAAGAACTCTGCTGTTCCAAGCTCTGGCAAATAATACCACGAGAATAGGAACGAGACTGATAATACAGATAATAAACTACTCCAGGCCTAGCGCAAGAGGCTTCGTCAGCCTAAGCCTAATGCTCTGCGTTATTTGGTATGTACAGAAAAAAATTGTCGGGCTCCTGCAGGTACAGAGAACTTTGCTATTCCAGGCCCTGATAGTAATAACACAAGAATGGGTATGAGACTGATAATACAGATTATAAGCTACTTCAAGCCTAGCACAGATTTCGTCTTTCTGTAAGAAGCTTCGTCAGCATGAGCTCAATGCTCTGCGCAAACCGATAAGTCCAGAAGTTCGTCGGGCCCCTGCAGGAACAGAAAACTCTGCTGTTCCAGGCCCTGATAATACCACGAGAATGGGAATGAGACTGATAATATCAAGCTACCCCAGGCCTAGCGCAGGAGGCTTCGTCAGCCTGAGCCTAATGCAGAAGTTTGTCGGGCCCTAAAGATACGATGAACGATGCTGTTTCAGGCTCTGATATTCTAGTCAATAATGCGGCTTTCTGCAGGATGCTTCGTCAATCTGAGCTCAATGCTCTGCGCAACCCAATATGCCCTTAAAAAGTTTGTCTACCCCTTGCAGGTACAGTGAACTTTGATAACTCTTTTTGCATGCCCAGCAGGACCATGATCGTGTTCATCCAGAAGTTTGTCAGGCCACTACAGGTACGGAAAACTTTGCTATTCCAGGCCCTGATACTCGTGTCAATAAAACAATGAGAATGGGTACGAGACTGATAATGCTGATAATAAGCTACTCATGACCCAGCATGGATTGACCTATCTGCATAAGGCTTCGTCAATCTCAGTTCAATGCTTTGCGCAACCCGGTAACTCCAGAATAAGTTTGAAGGGGCCCCAAGGCAAAGCCTCTGCGGGTAGAGGACGGTTATTATTATTATTTTCTTTGGCGCTGATGATAGATGATACCTTCATGAAGGAGAGTATATTCTTCACGTTTCTTTATCGCAGTTTTTGCAATTCAGCACTTGGTTCCTTACTTTTTCAATTATCATCCAAATGTGATTCATAAGACACAGACTAAATGTTTCAAATTCGATCCTTTTTAGCCAGCTCACCCGGTAGCAGCAAACGAACAGAAGTCTGGACTTCTCTGCTGGTTATTGTCGAACGTTTGTTTTGTCTTTCTGTAGGAAGCTTCGTCAGCATGAGCTCAATGCTCTGCGCCACCCGATAAGTACAGAAGTTCGTCGGGCCCCTGCAGGAACAGAAAACTCTGCTGGGGCTCCAGGCCCTGATAATACCACGAGAATGGGAATGAGACTGATAATATCAAGCTACCCCAGGTCTAGCGCCGGAGGCTTCGTCAGCCTGAGCCTAATGCAGAAGTTTGTCGGGCCCTAAAGATACGAAGAACGATGCTGTTTCAGGCTCTGATATTCTAGTCAATAATGCGGCTTTCTGCAGGATGCTTCGTCAATCTGAGCTCAATGCTCTGCGCAACCCAATATGCCCTTAAAAAGTTTGTCTACCCCTTGCAGGTACAGTGAACTTTGAGAACGCTTTTTGAATGCCCAGCAGGACCATGATCGTGTTCATCCAGAAGTTTGTCAGGCCCCTACAGGTACGGAAAACTTTGCTGATTCTTTATCGCAGTTTTTGCAATTCAGCACTTGGTTCCTTTCTTTTTCAATTATCATCCAAATGTGATTCATAAAACACAAACTAAATGTTTCAAATTCGATCCAAAAAGGAGCAATCCGTCTCGTCCGTGATGCTTCCCTTACAAGTTCTTCCACTTTTCTAGATCACCGCAAGAAAGTTGTCGATCTGTCTCCGTTTTATAGATATTTTCATGAACGCTACTCTGAAATACCATTTATCGTTTTACTGTTAGTGGTCCCTTCGAGACCAGGCTTCATCATCCATTTGCCGTCACTAGTGACATGTCGAACATCCTTTTTCTAGGGCTCGACCTTTCAACGAACGGCACAGCTTTGGAACCAGGAGGTGTTCTGAGGCGTACAGCCTGTAGGAAATCAAGAAGAGCACCAATTCCTACCTATCGTGGAAACCCCAAAAAAAATCTGTCGATTTTATGGTGCCATTTACACAGAAGCCAAACCCTGTGACTAAAATCACACCGTTATTAATCTTTGGTCACGCCGTTTATGGCGTCTGTTGAAGAAATTAATAATAGGAGTCCAATCGTATTTTTATTGTTGAATTCTTTTTTAATTCTAGCGGACCTGTTCAATGTTTAAAAATTCGCCTCGGGCCCCTCAGTTGTTAAGACCGGTAGCATCATTCTAATATCCAAGACGGATTCTCTTGTTGTACAGTCCTCTTGATAAGTTGTTCCAGCGCACAAAGGATAATATGATTTATCTCCAATTGTGTTACAGCCAGACTCAACATTTGATCTTGTTCGTGAAAGACAGTTATTTTACCGTCAGACGCATTTGCATGAGATAATTATGAAAAATTATGTTTCGTTCAGTGGCAGTGCAGATGAAAGTTCACAAAGAAAAAAACGTGAAACGAAGAAGGCGCATAAAATGTGTCAGAAAATCATTCCTCAGGGTCAGCATTTCTATAATAAAAAAATTGTAGTTAGAGAGATAATGGACACTAGTTTGCGGAAGACTATTGAACAATCGATAAAAAGAATATATCCAGTCTTTCGCTCCAACCTGTAAAATAGGTATATTCATCAGCAAATCTTCAACGGATAAAAACTACTGCCCCTCACCACTGTTGGATTGTATCTGTTAGATTCGTGGTGAGAACACTCTCCGCCCTTTTGAACCTCCGCCCTTATGAAGGTATCATCTATCATCAGCGCCATGGCAGATAATAATAATAGCCGTCCTCTACCCGCACAGGCTATGCCTTGGGGTACACTCTATGAGTGGTAATGGGGGAGTATTATTATTATTATCGTCAACTGTTGCCAGTTGGAAAGTTCATGTGGAGCTGAGGATGGTAATTTCTCGCCAAATTATCGTCATAATTTGAAATCTACTCGTCGAGATACATCTGAGGGTATCTGGCAATTTGTGGAAAAACGAAAAGTGAAAATTTAGAAAATTCGGTTCCCTTCAATATCGAGTATTGCATTCCTCGACTTCTATCGTGTGTGAATCTTGTGAGAATGCTGAATCATATTGTATTCTTTTATTAGAACGCTATTTCACTCAGAAATTGTTTATTATGTGGATAGGTGCAATTTTTCGACTAAAATTCTTCTGAATTTTTTTCAATTCGTCATAGAAATTTATTTTTGTAGTATGATTCGGAATCCGCTCGTCGAAGTAAATGTGAAGGGGCGTTTGCGATTTCTTGAGAAATGGAAAATAATACTTTCGAAAATTCGATCGTTTTTTCCATACTGAACCTTGTACTTAAGCACATACAAATCATTTATTTTCAAAATGAGCATGAAATTTGGCGAATATAGGGCGACTCCAAGTGAATCTGATGATTTTGCATTTTTCATGATTTTTAGAGGACTTTTTGGAATAACCTAATTTTTTGCCGATCAACTTGAAACTCACAAAGCATATCAAATCCATCTTTTTGAATCAATTGGCGTTCGCAGAATTGATCTATTTTCAATCGTTCTCCAGTTGAAAGGGGCGTTTGCGATTTTTTCAGAAATTAAAAATAAAAACTCTCGAAAACTCGCGAAGAAATTTCGATGTTATCCCTTGTTCATACAAGCCTTGTACTAGAGCATAAATCAATAATATATTTTCGGAATCTGCATGAAATTTTCCGTATATAGTGTGAATCCTAAGTGAATATGATGATTTTGTATTTTTCACAAAACAACAACAAAAATTTAGAATACATTTGCTGATTCTTCAGTATATGACCATATCCTCAATGGAAATAATAATACGTCCTCCTCATCCCAAGTCAATTCTTTTGATGAAGACAGTAACTACGATGTTATAAAAAAAAAAATATGAGGGAATAAAATTCATGGGGGGTCTTTTATTGATTCTAGGTCATTTATTTGAATAATAATGCCTTGAATGGCAGTTCTTTGAATGGACCGTTCTTCGAATGGACAGTTCTCCGAAGGACAGTTCTTCGAATTGACCGTTCCATGAATGGGCAGTTCTCCGAAGGACAGTTCTTGGAATGGACAGTTCTTCGAATGCACAGTTCTCCTAAGGACAGTTCTTTGATTGGAAAGTTCTCCGAAGGACAGTTCTTCGAATTGACTGTTCCTTGAATGGGCAGTTCTCCGAAGGACAGTTCTTGGAATAGACAGTTCTTCGAATGCACAGTTCTCCTAAGGACAGTTCTTTGAATGGAAAGTTCTCCGAAAGACAGTTCTTCGAATGGACAGTTCTTCGAATGCATAGTTCTCCTAAGGACAGTTCTTTGAATGGACAGTTCTCCGAAGGACAGTTCTTCGAATGTACAGTACTCCGAACGACAGTTCTTTGAATATAAACTTCTTCAAAGTGCCAACTGTTCGAACAGACCGTTTTTCGAAAATACATTATTGAGGAATGAAGAACGTTTTTCAAAAATACATTACTGTACGCTTTTTGAACTCCTGAGGATGCCAACTTTGCTGGCGAAACGCGCGTCGAGTGATGTTGACGTTGCTTTGGTGTTTTGGGTTATTTCCATTCCTTGAATTTTACATGAACTAAACCTGTACCCAGTGAATTAATTAGAATTATTGTTTTCTCGATGAACATTCCAAATTAATTTTGCAATATTAGGATGATTTTTGGACTTGTACCCGTCGATTTCATGATGGATAAATAGGTAAGTCACTCTAAAAGATTTTTTTATTTCATAGTTTCTTACGCCTGTGACAATACTCTTTTCAGTCTAAACTGGAGTGCCTACTCTCATCTACAAATTTCCCAACGCGATCATTTTCTCACAGGACCGGGCCACTCATAGTTAAAAAAGCAAACTCAATATAAAGGAAGTGTACCATCAGCAAACAAGAAATATAACACGATCTCGGTAACGCACTTATACTGTTAGTACCTTCTCCCGGTACGCCAACAGAGTGATTCATGCGTTCATAGCTGTTGTCTGATAGGTGAGTCATACCTGAACCTCATTTCCCCAAACAACCTGATAACTTGTAGTGAAGCGATTTTCACAATAGACGCAAAAAAATTCAAATTATGACTCATAGAGCAGAATAAATTATATGTAATAAATGAATTTGAATATATGTGAAAGTTTCTGGAGATAGGCAGTGCAAATTTGTGAATTAGAGAATGCATCCATTGAATGATAAAATATCGTTGAGATTTTTATGAAAATATATAACCCCAAATAATTCTTTACATCGAAAACAAATTTTTTTTTTTTTTAATTCAGCCTTTCATATCGAGTATTTTGACTTTAATTGTCAGTGAATTCCTTAAAAAATGCAAAAATATTTCTTATTTTGATTCGAAAATGTTGATTTTGTGTTAAGGTGCATCTTTTCGAATAAAAATCTTGAATTTATTTCTTTAGTATGACGTTCGTCGGGATTGATTCGAGGAATGTCTACGATATTTTAAAACCAGGAAATAAAATTTTCGAAATTTGATAGTGTGAGGAAATTTTTTACGTTTCATTCTTTTTTTTATGCTGAACCTCGTATCTGAGCATAAACAGTTTTTTCGATTATTTTTATGCCGATCGACTTTACAGAGCATACTAATTTTATCATTTTGAAAACTCATCTGGAGTTGAAAGGAATTGGCCTGCTGAAAGACAAGCACCATCGAACCATTCAACTCCTGTTGCTGCCATCTCTGCAACTGTACATTGTAGGGGAAGCCAATAGGTCGGAAAAGAAACGTACCATGGACACACCCTCATTTTTTTTTTTTTTTTATTGGCTTTGACATTTCGTCATTCAGCCAGCCGCAAGTTGAGTATGAAATAGTGTATTATATCAAGTTAATACCTAAACGATTAAAAAAGGAATGGAAAATTGAAATAGAAGACCGTACAACAGGAATAGACAGGTACACACGTTTCACGTCCAGGGGTCCGTCGGGACGACTTTTTCTACGATATACAACAATTAGACCACGGATTGATGGGTATATAACACAAGGATAGGTCTACACACAAATGCAATTCTAAAAACTACTACAACTTGACATTAGTCTTGATTAGGAATTCTATCAAACATTCATACAATTTCATGCTGTTCAAGGCTAAGATCGACATGACATTGAAGGGAATCGGCATATGCAAAGCACAAAGTTTGTCATGTAGTTCATTTGACTTATCAGAATACTTGTAGCACTCTCATTTGGAACAAGGCATAGGAGAGTCGACCTATCCTGTTCTGAACTCCAGGAAAGACCCAAACATCGTCATTTCCAGGTCAGACGAATAGTATTACACAGCTTGAACAGCACAGTCTGGTTCACAGAAGGCTCAAGTTCGGAGCAGGAATTCCAGAAGAGGACTGGGGTCAGGAATATCCATTCTTCTTGGAGTATACACCTCAGTTTCTCAGGTTGAAGTATATGCCATACTCATTTACGTCGGAGAAAATTTTACAATAGAGGACCTATTACAATCTGCTCAAACACCAAACAGTGTCCCAGTGTAGAAATGTCTTGGAAAATCAGGCGGTGTAGAGAAAACTCAGTCTCATATGGGTCACAGGACATGCAGGTGTTTTTGGAAACAAGAAGGCAGACAGAGAGTCTGGAAGGGATCTGGGGGGCCACCAGTTGGGGACCAGAACTCATCTTGGCTATTGGTGCAATCGACGAACTGCTACAGAAACAGTTCAGTTCCATATTTCTGGATAATTCATGTTTTTGTTCGTATCCCAAAATAGTTTGCTCTTATCAAAGCACTTTTTTCATATGTTTGTTCCGAGAGAAATTTGAGTCTATCTTCAACTACCAGGTATTTTGAGTTTCCTGACATCTGTTTGCTGTTACCAAAGGTTCGAAGAGCTAGATGGATCGCCAGTTTCTTTCTAATGCATATATCTATATCTATGACATATTCCTAGTTAACCATTATGACAATATCGACAGCATAGCCCTGGGCTTCCCGTTTCGGGTCTGCAAGAAGTTTTACGATAGGGCAGCCTCTCGTGGCAGTTACCTACTTCGTTTCAGCAATTAGACAAGTCTGTATTACCCTTCAAGTAAGCATGGCAGACATCCACTGGCTCAAGGCTGGAGCAACCTTTCTTTTCCTCTTTATTCAAGACAAGATTCCTCAATCCTGCCAACTAGGCTATGGACCGCCATCTGACAGTATTTTCCAGGTTGATAGGCATGTTGGTACTTTGAGAAAATTACATACGTTTCAAGCATGTACGATGAAAGGCAAATTGGTTTGAATGCATTCTTAGCCTGGACGTAGTAGGAAGGATTTTTCGGCTGCATTCTAAAGACCAACTTGGAACACCGCCAGGTGCTAAGTATATAGGTACCCTTGGCCAGGCAAGCCTCTAAAAGTCTAATTAGCTATATAACCAGTAGTTCTGCTCCTTGCTGTGGTAGTTCGGCTTGAATTTTGTCTGGAACTGCTGATTCAAATGGTTTAAAGGTTGCTATAGCCCATTCTTACTTGATGTAGATTTCTCTTCTGACGGTGATGACATCTCTTGCTATGTTCCTCTCCTTGAGGGCATAGCCTTGACTCTTTGTGCTCTTTGCGGTTCGACCAGTTCAGTTGCTCCCATAGAGTCAGGATAGTAAGTATCGAGGAGTATCTGCAGAGATTCCCTGATTTGTTGAATGATGTGTCGGCTGATTTAACACATATAGCCTTCCTTTTCTTTCTTTGCCTAGCTCTTTTGTACAGAGAGAGAGAGCGTCATGGTGTTTGTCGCACTGTTCTGTTCTATTTACGTTATTAAAGGGAGATCTGATAATTTTTATCAGGGTTTCCAGAGATGGACCGCCTACTTTTGATCAGAAGAAAACTTCTTTGTATCTCTTCATTTTCCTCAGTACCTTCGTTGGAGAATTTCACACACTCATGGTTACCCATAAGGGAGTTTTTGTATGTGTCCCAGTCATCCCTGCTGGAGTCTAACTATGTTTTGATCAAATTCTTCGAAGAATACATGAATGCCTTGGAATGAGCTAATCCTGGTAGGTTTTGCCAGTAGTTCAATACTTTTCTTGCTGTCCAGGTGTTCAATGAATTATGGCCAAACTTGGTGAGATGCCAATGGCAGGTTCTGGCCAATGAACCTACTTGCGGCACCTTCTTTTGCAAGAAGGTCCGCCGTTACATTACCCTGCATACCGGAGTGGCCAGGTATCCAGACCAGCGACAGACTGGCAGTTTGACACCAGCTTAGACGTTTATCGATACGAGCCAAGTGCTTTCAAAGCCGCTTGACTGTCCGAGAAAACGTTGATTGATCTTTGTGTGAGGTTGTTTTCTTCCAGTCTCTCTACACATAGATCGATGGCGTGAATACTGTTGCATATATCCTAGACAGGTTGATATTTCTGTTCTAGGTATACGACTGTATACACCTGCACTATAACCTAAGGGTGTTTTAGAACCATCATTTCCTTTTCTTGAAGGACTCAGTCGTCTCTCTTCGGAATTAGAACGGTATAAAGCAGGTCGAAAATTGTTGGAGGCATTATATCAGAGGTCATTCCCAGAATGCTGTGACTTTCAGTATCAATCAGTGGTCAGCCATGCTCTGTTTAAGTCTGTTGCATGCAATTGGCAATATGCATGATTCTGTAGGTTGTCCATCTAGCCTCTCTCTTCAGGTAGATGTGGAGAGAAGGTAGGTCTAGTAGAATTTCCATAGCTGCTGACGGTGTAGTGCTGATAGCACCAGTGATCGCCAGACGAGCCTGTCTCTGTAAACTTGACAGCTTCTGCTGGGCAGTTCGCTGTGAAGTTTTTGGCCACCAGGCAATGGCACCGTGTGTGATCATTGGTCTAACAAGCATCACATATATCCAGGGAATTTGTTTGGAACTTTGACCCCAAGATTGTCCACAAATCTTTCTACAAGTCCATCGGGACATTCTGGCTTCGTGGAGAACCTTTTCCAATTGAGTTATAGAGATGGTGCTGAAATATGTCAGATCCAGAATAAACCAGCGTTTGAACCGAGCTGTTATTATACTATCCGTGAGACACCCTCTGGACAGACCTGAAATTACGTGTCAATACAATTATGAATGTCAGGAAAATCCATTCCGTATAACGGCGAGGAAGGGCAATTTATAATTTCGAAAGGAAATTATTCTTGATGACATACGGTTATTTAAGAATTACAGCCGGAGAGAAGAACCAGTAGGCGATCTTATACATGGAAAGGTAGTTATTAAAAGTTGAGATCGCCCACTGTTTTTAAAGAACTCATTTCGTAGTTGCTACTTGAATTACCCAAAGATCTGGTTTTGGATTGCGTACAATTTATTTCGAAGAGCTTGCAGTGTAACACCAGTGGCGGGCCGAGAGAAAGAAATAACAATTTGAATACCTAATTGTATGTGAGTAGCATGAATGTTTCTCAAGAATCACTGATTGCCGAACAAACTTAGGTTTTTTCCAACACCAACGTTTATTCAACACATTTATAAAAACGTTGATTTTTTCAACGATTTCATATAAATATAACAAACGGGATAGAACCATGGTTTACATTTATCGAAGTTTCAATGCAGTTTATTTGTCAGCGACCAATTGAAAATAGTGTCAATGTCATTTTGTGGAGTCAAAATAATCATTGCAATCTTTAACCCGTCTGAAGACTTCAAAATCATCGGCATATAGAAGACTGGCTGATGCTGACACTAGGAAGATTATTAATGAACATAATGAACAGCAGAGGACCAAGATTGGATCCCTGAGGTACCCCCGACATAGCCATATAACTTTTTAAACAAATATTTCATTAAAACAGAAAAATACCTATCTTCACACAATTCCACAAAGTGTTAATTAAGGCAAATATCTGACAGAAAACAACTACTTCCTCCTACGGATATTGCATAATATCTGTCGTCCATTTGTGCAACGTTCCCCACGGACACATAATTATTGCGAGTGCTAATTGTTATGAAGCCACTGAATAGTATCGTTCATTTTGTTGGAAATGACCACCTACATAAATACAAGTTACGGAATTATTCCTTTAATCAGTGCAATATATTGAATATTGTTTCTCGTATTTTCATCTAATCGATTTCCATTTTTATTCCTCGGTTTTTGCCATACTCGGTAAGGTTTCTATATAATTTTTTGAATAATGTTGTTGCTGGTTGTATTCTTTCTGGATATAGTGGAAGATACATTTCTGATGCACTTCTCTCAGTATTACTGTCTGATTTATAAAACAGTTGCATCATATCCTGTTTTTTATTGGTTTTAAAAAACCATTTTACGTTTATTATAAGCCTACTTGAAAATTCTAGTTTTTATGAAATATAAAAGGTTGTGACATAACAAAGTATCACATATATACATCGTTGGATTAATTTGTTCAATATGACGCCTACAAGAAAAAATAAAGTTGATGATGTTGGCCAAGAGACGAAACGTCGGATGGTGAATCTGAAAATACCGTCATATACTTAGCGGGGACAAAATGGTAACGTACATAAATGTGCTATTTATTTTGATATCCTTCATCAAATAAGGCCAGAAAAAAATTGAAATGGTACTAAAAAATTTCAGTTTCTTTCGGATATCTCCGGATATAATCTAAATTTTGAAACTCTTTTAACGGCATATTGCTGGTCACAAGATTCACAAATTTTCCGCTATCTTGTAGTTTCCGAAATCCCAATGGTGGCCCTCGAATTTGAATCACCCGGTGTGTGAATTGTAGGAAATTTAATCTGCTTTGATTTTTTATAGACATTATAGAAAAAAATAGTATATGAGCTATACCAAAAGAATGCAATAAAACCGCGGTTTTTTGCGATAACTCTGAAGTTGGCACACCTTTGATTTAGATTCAGAAATTAAAAATGCATATACAACCGTTTTTTCTTGGGAAAAACCCCCATATGATTGGACCAGCCCTGTATATTTTATTTTATTGGTTCAACTATAGAATCAACTAAATGATTTCAAAATACGCCCCAGCTCTCATAAATCAAATCATGCATTCATTGTGCCCTGAAAGTAAGTGATTCGTTTTTTTACATTTATCCGCGTTCAAACTGTCATTCAAATAATTGTTGACTGAAACTTTGAAGCGTTCCATCCGTATGAAATGGCATTTATTATATTATCCGGAATGTCATAGTTGAAATTTTATTAAATGATGGTTATTAATAATTCCCCTTTGTTAAATTTCACAGCAGTATACAATATTTTGTACACTATCGGGGCATAAAAGATAAAATCCATAAAAATCCGGGATGCACAACATGAAATAGTTGTGTTACACAAAGCTCTGGATCAAAATAGGTATTTTCAAGCAGGGCCGGTATTAGGATATCGACAGCCCTAACTGAAATGGATTATTGAAGTGAATATATGAGGTTTCGTTCTTCAGATATAAGTTCATCAGTATTTCTATGACCTCGCATCAAATTATATTACATAGAGAGTGGGTCAACTATATTTTTGAGGAGAAATATATTAATTCTATAGATTCGTTTTCGAGATATAGAAACTTGTAGTTGGGAAATCAGTCTTGACTCACCCAATGAATAAAAATAAGGTCTAACAATGCAACTGTTTAAATATCATTGTCAAGGAATTGAATGATCTACCATTCCATTTCAAATTTTTACTTCATCCTCATTTACTTTATTGAAAAAATTTTGAGGTTCTTAAGAATCGATACAAAGACGTTTTTTTCCAAATTCGACTCGACTGCGAGTACAACAAAATCATGTAGGAGATGATTTTTTGCCAAATCGCAATTGTGAACGTCTATCAGTGTCAAACTGATCTTTGATTGAGCGACATTAGCGAATATCTTTCCTCAATAATGGTGTATACGATCGCGGAAAGAGTTGAAATAATAACAATTTTTTTTAAGAATGATGAGTGCGGTAACCGTGTACTTACAGCACCAGATAAACTTGTTTCTAGAAAATACGTACTAGAATTTGTGCAAAAATTTTGTCAAACTGCATCAGTAGCCAACAAGAAACAAGACCCAGAACGTGAATTTCCTTTGAGAAATTAACCTGTTCAAGTTGCAGTTTTAGGACAAAATCATGCAGACCCCACATTGAGCCCAGGTAAATTGGCTAGTGTTACCAATATCAGCAGAACCAGTATCCGACGAATCTTGAAACATCATAAATTCCACCCATATAAAATACATTTGGTACACCAATTAAATGAAGATGATTTTGACAGAAATTTTGTGAAATTACGACTATGAGAATAAATACTGATGAGAATTTCCTTTTCAACATCTGCTTTTCTGATGAGTTTACATTCTTTTTGAATTCGACTGTGAATCGTCATAATTGTCGTTATTGGTAAAATGTCAATCCACATGTTTTCAACGAAGTCCATACTCAAAATCCCCAAAAACTCAATGTCTGGGCCGGTACTTTTAGGGACCGTTTGATTGGACCCGAATTTCTCGACGGTAGGCTTGAACGTGAGTGGGCCCATATCAGGTCCTCCACTGCGGCCAATGGTATATTGTAGCTGACCCTATGGTTATATTTTTCCCAGTATATCCAATCTCTTAACGAAATTAAGGAGTGTATTGGGAGAACAATTTACCAGGTTCTCTGGCCTTACTATTGTATTGCCAAATGTTGAAAATCTGGTTCTGGCCGCTGCGGGGCATGTACATAAAATGTGTTTAGCCGTTTCATCTTCCTACATGCATAGACAGCACTCTGCATCTTGTGCAAGTCCGATTTGATGCATGTGGTGTTTGAGTTTGCAGTGGCAAGTGAGCAAACCTACTATAACTCTGAGATGCGTGCTCTACTGAGTTCTAGCAGTTTGTCGGAGTCCTGTTTTTTCCTCGTGCAAGCAATAAATGCTTTGGAATGGGCTAGGCCCGGTAGACTACGTCAATACTCGAGTCTTTTATTGTCTGCCCAGGATGTTATAACAATCTTGGCAATGCTATGTGCTATACCAATTACCGGTTCTGACCCAATGAACGTTATTTCGCCCCCTATTTTGCTAGGGCGTCCGCTATTTCGTTCCCTTTTAGGCCCGTGTGACCTGGTATCCAGACTAGGTTAACGTTGATGCATTGTGCCAGTCGGTTTGAGGTTTCTCTGCAGATCTATACTGCTCTGGATTTAAAGCAGTTGGATTCAGTGCTCCTTGACTATCTGGAAATATTTTAATTGTTTTTCGTGTGTGGTGTCGATTTCCAGCTCCCTTGCTTGAATCACTTCATTCAAAGCACGGATTGTTGAAATAATCGTGTTTTTTCATATCGAAAATTATTGGTCCAAAGACACTTCCCTGCGGTACACCAAACTCTATTTTTCTAATATCACAATTTTCACAGCCTGGTATCGATCGTTGAGATAACATCAAGCAGTATGAGCTGATGCCGATTTTAACCATGGATTCGAGTATGTTGAGTTTTCAAATGGTAGGAATCAAACCCTTGCTCCGGTCCTGTCTAGAAACCGTTTGTCAGGGATGAATTTCACAAGTGGATGACAAATTACCTCGAAAACTAAAATTGTTTAATTCGCCAGTATAGTCGTGTAATTAATGATATTTTGTGGCAATTTTGATGTTCGAGCCCTTAATCCCTGTGATGGCGCTCTGCGTAACTTCGATTAATTCATTTCAGAGGGCTTTTCCAAGTCCTCGAATCCAATTAGGTATAAGTCACAATGGATTGTTGGATTCGTCCATCAATAAAATGACTTGCACCTTCCGCAGACATATTTTCTACATTTCGTATTCGTGAACGTGAATTGTGCATTTCGCACAAATGGCTTTCCATCAGATAACCTTTTTATCGGGAGGCAGTTTATCAACATACATTCAACGACATTTTTTACACCCTAATGTTATTGCTCCTTTGAGATGACGTTCCATAAAGATAAAGTATAGGGTGCGTTCACAAAAAAGTATCGAGTAAGTAACTGATCTCGATGAGGCTTTATGATTTCACTTGTAGGATGGATTCGACAATAATTCGCCTGAAAAAGGTTTTTTAAAAGTGTTTGAGAACTGGAGACTGGAATAGTACCTATATTGTGCAACGAGCATGGAATGACACTCATTTCTCAAGAGTATGAGCCGAACGCTATATGACGAAGTTATTATAAAATATGAACTTCGATTATATTTTTCAAATCATGCGTTACTATTCAACATTAGTTTATTTATTATTTACAATATTGAATGTTACGTTTCCACAATGACTGACAGTTATATTTGGACTTTCATTAGTTTCCATTTTCCACAATGGAATTTTCCTGACTTTTCCAATCCTAAGAAGTTGAAGGTAAATTTTCTCTATTTTCTATTGAATTCCTTATTCTATTTCAAATTATCCTGGGCAAAACCTTACCGGACTGGTCTATTTGGGCTTTATATTTCAGCAATACATGTACCATGGCCTGTACTGTAGTGATCATTACAGTACAGCTCGCGATGTAGAAATGAAAGAGTGTATAGCAATATCTGTACCATGGCCTGTACTGAAATGATCACTACAGTACAGCTCGCGATGTAGAAATGAAAGAGTGTATAGCAATACCTGTACCATGGCCTGTACTGTAATGATCATTACAGTACAGCTCGCGATGTAGAAATGAAAGAGTGTATAGCAATACCTGTACCATGGCCTGTACTGAAATGATCATTACAGTACAGCTCGCGATGTAGAAATGAAAGAGTGTATAGCAATACCTGTACCATGGCCTGTACTGTAATGATCATTACAGTACAGCTCGCGATGTAGAAATGAAAGAGTGTATAGCAATAACTGTACCATGGCCTGTACTGTAATGATCATTACAGTAAAGATCGCGATGTAGAAATGAAAGAGTGTATAGCAATACCTGTACCATGGCCTGTACTGTAATGATCATTACAGTACAGCTCGCGATGTAGAAATGAAAGAGTGTATAGCAATACCTGTACCATGGCCTGTACTGTAATGATCATTACAGTACAGCTCGCGATGTAGAAATGAAAGAGTGTATAGCAATACCTGTACCACGGCCTGTACTGTAATGATCATTACAGTACAGCTCGCGATGTCGAAATGAAAGAGTGTATAGCAATACCTGTACCATGGCCTGTACTGTAATGATCATTACAGTACAGCTCGCGATGTAGAAATGAAAGAGTGTATAGCAATACCTGTACCATGGCCTGTACTGTAATGATCATTACAGTACAGCTCGCGATGTAGAAATGAAAGAGTGTATAGCAATACCCGTACCATGGCCTGTACTGTAATCATCATTACAGTACAGCTCGCGATGTAGAAATGAAAGAGTGTATAGCAATACCTGTACCATGGCCTGTACTGTAATGATCATTACAGTACAGCTCGCGATGTAGAAATGAAAAAGTATATAGCAATACCCGTACCATGGCCTGTACTGTAATGATCATTACAGTACAGCTCGCGATGTAGAAATGAAAGAGTGTATAGCAATACCTGTACCATGGCCTGTACTGTAATGATCATTACAGTACAGCTCGCGATGTAGAAATGAAAGAGTGTATAGCAATACCTGTACCATGGCCTGTACTGTAATGATCATTACAGTACAGCTAGCGATGTAGAAATGAAAGAGTATATAGCAATACCCGTACCATGGCCTGTACTGTAATGATCATTACAGTACAGCTCGCGATGTAGAAATGAAAGAGTGTATAGCAATACCTGTACCATGGCCTGTACTGTAATGATCATTACAGTACAGCTCGCGATGTAGAAATGAAAGAGTGTATAGCAATACCTGTACCATGGCATGTACTGAAATGATCATTACAGTACAGCTCGCGATGTAGAAATGAAAGAGTGTATAGCAATACCTGTACCATGGCCTGTACTGTAATGATCATTACAGTACAGCTCGCGATGTAGAAATGAAAGAGTGTATAGCAATAACTGTACCATGGCCTGTACTGTAATGATCATTACAGTGAAGCTCGCGATGTAGAAATGAAAGAGTGTATAGCAATACCTGTACCATGGCCTGTACTGTAATGATCATTACAGTGAAGCTCGCGATGTAGAAATGAAAGAGTGTATAGCAATACCTGTACCATGGCCTGTACTGTAATGATCATTACAGTACAGCTCGCGATGTAGAAATGAAAGAGTATATAGCAATACCCGTACCATGGCCTGTACTGTAATGATCATTACAGTACAGCTCGCGATGTAGAAATGAAAGAGTGTATAGCAATACCTGTACCATGGCCTGTACTGTAATGATCATTACAGTACAGCTCGCGATGTAGAAATGAAAGAGTGTATAGCAATACCTGTACCATGGCCTGTACTGAAATGATCATTACAGTACAGCTCGCGATGTAGAAATGAAAGAGTGTATAGCAATACCTGTACCATGGCCTGTACTGTAATGATCATTACAGTACAGCTCGCGATGTAGAAATGAAAGAGTGTATAGCAATAACTGTACCATGGCCTGTACTGTAATGATCATTACAGTGAAGCTCGCGATGTAGAAATGAAAGAGTGTATAGCAATACCTGTACCATGGCCTGTACTGTAATGATCATTACAGTACAGCTCGCGATGTAGAAATGAAAGAGTGTATAGCAATACCTTTACCATGGCCTGTACTGAAATGATCATTACAGTACAGCTCGCGATGTAGAAATGAAAGAGTGTATAGCAATAACTGTACCATGGCCTGTACTGTAATGATCATTACAGTGAAGCTCGCGATGTAGAAATGAAAGAGTGTATAGCAATACCTGTACCATGGCCTGTACTGTAATGATCATTACAGTACAGCTCGCGATGTAGAAATGAAAGAGTGTATAGCAATACCTGTACCATGGCCTGTACTGAAATGATCATTACAGTACAGCTCGCGATGTAGAAATGAAAGAGTGTATAGCAATACCTGTACCATGGCCTGTACTGTAATGATCATTACAGTACAGCTCGCGATGTAGAAATGAAAGAGTGTATAGCAATAACTGTACCATGGCCTGTACTGTAATGATCATTACAGTGAAGCTCGCGATGTAGAAATGAAAGAGTGTATAGCAATACCTGTACCATGGCCTGTACTGTAATGATCATTACAGTGAAGCTCGCGATGTAGAAATGAAAGAGTGTATAGCAATACCTGTACCATGGCCTGTACTGTAATGATCATTACAGTACAGCTCGCGATGTAGAAATGAAAGAGTATATAGCAATACCCGTACCATGGCCTGTACTGTAATGATCATTACAGTACAGCTCGCGATGTAGAAATGAAAGAGTGTATAGCAATACCTGTACCATGGCCTGTACTGTAATGATCATTACAGTACAGCTCGCGATGTAAAAATGAAAGAGTGTATAGCAATACCTGTACCATGGCCTGTACTGAAATGATCATTACAGTACAGCTCGCGATGTAGAAATGAAAGAGTGTATAGCAATACCTGTACCATGGCCTGTACTGTAATGATCATTACAGTACAGCTCGCGATGTAGAAATGAAAGAGTGTATAGCAATAACTGTACCATGGCCTGTACTGTAATGATCATTACAGTGAAGCTCGCGATGTAGAAATGAAAGAGTGTATAGCAATACCTGTACCATGGCCTGTACTGTAATGATCATTACAGTACAGCTCGCGATGTAGAAATGAAAGAGTGTATAGCAATACCTTTACCATGGCCTGTACTGTAATGATCATTACAGTACAGCTCGCGATGTAGAAATGAAAGGGTGTATAGCAATACCTGTACCATGGCCTGTACTGTAATGATCATTACAGTACAGCTCACGATGTAGAAATGAATGATTGTATAGCAATACCTGTACCATGGCCTGTACTGTAATGATCATTACAGTACAGCTCGCGATGTCGAAATGAAAGAGTGTATAGCAATACCTGTACCATGGCCTGTACTGTAATGATCATTACAGTACAGCTCGCGATGTAGAAATGAAAGAGTGTATAGCAATACCTGTACCATGGCCTGTACTGTAATGATCATTACAGTACAGCTCGCGATGTAGAAATGAAAGAGTGTATAGCAATACCCGTACCATGGCCTGTACTGTAATCATCATTACAGTACAGCTCGCGATGTAGAAATGAAAGAGTGTATAGCAATACCTGTACTATGGCCTGTACTGTAATCATTACAGTACAGCTCGCGATGTAGAAATGAAAGAGTATATAGCAATACCCGTACCATGGCCTGTACTGTAATGATCACTACAGTACAGCTCGCGATGTAGAAATGAAAGAGTGTATAGCAATACCTGTACCATGGCCTGTACTGTAATGATCATTACAGTACAGCTCGCGATGTAGAAATGAAAGAGTGTATAGCAATACCTGTACCATGGCCTGTACTGTAATGATCATTACAGTACAGCTCGCGATGTAGAAATGAAAGAGTATATAGCAATACCCGTACCATGGCCTGTACTGTAATGATCATTACAGTACAGCTCGCGATGTAGAAATGAAAGAGTGTATAGCAATACCTGTACCATAGCCTGTATTGTAATGATCATTACAGTACAGCTCGCGATGTAGAAATGAAAGAGTGTATAGCAATACCTGTACCATGGCCTGTACTGTCATGATCATTACAGTACAGCTCGCGATGTAGAAATGAAAGAGTGTATAGCAATACCTGTACCATGGCCTGTACTGTGATGATCATTACAGTACAGCTCGCGATGTAGAAATGAGAGAGTGTATAGCAATACCTGTACCATGGCCTGTACTGAAATGATCATTACAGTACAGCTCGCGATGTAGAAATGAAAGAGTGTATAGCAATACCTGTACCATGGCCTGTACTGTAATGATCATTACAGTACAGCTCGCGATGTAGAAATGAAAGAGTGTATAGCAATACCTGTACCATAGCCTGTATTGTAATGATCATTACAGTACAGCTCGCGATGTAGAAATGAAAGAGTGTATAGCAATACCTGTACCATGGCCTGTACTGTCATGATCATTACAGTACAGCTCGCGATGTAGAAATGAAAGAGTGTATAGCAATACCTGTACCATGGCCTGTACTGTGATGATCATTACAGTACAGCTCGCGATGTAGAAATGAGAGAGTGTATAGCAATACCTGTACCATGGCCTGTACTGAAATGATCATTACAGTACAGCTCGCGATGTAGAAATGAAAGGGTGTATAGCAATACCTGTACCATGGCCTGTACTGTAATGATCATTACAGTACAGCTCACGATGTAGAAATGAATGATTGTATAGCAATACCTGTACCATGGCCTGTACTGTAATGATCATTACAGTACAGCTCGCGATGTCGAAATGAAAGAGTGTATAGCAATACCTGTACCATGGCCTGTACTGTAATGATCATTACAGTACAGCTCGCGATGTAGAAATGAAAGAGTGTATAGCAATACCTGTACCATGGCCTGTACTGTAATGATCATTACAGTACAGCTCGCGATGTAGAAATGAAAGAGTGTATAGCAATACCCGTACCATGGCCTGTACTGTAATCATCATTACAGTACAGCTCGCGATGTAGAAATGAAAGAGTGTATAGCAATACCTGTACTATGGCCTGTACTGTAATCATTACAGTACAGCTCGCGATGTAGAAATGAAAGAGTATATAGCAATACCCGTACCATGGCCTGTACTGTAATGATCACTACAGTACAGCTCGCGATGTAGAAATGAAAGAGTGTATAGCAATACCTGTACCATGGCCTGTACTGTAATGATCATTACAGTACAGCTCGCGATGTAGAAATGAAAGAGTGTATAGCAATACCTGTACCATGGCCTGTACTGTAATGATCATTACAGTACAGCTCGCGATGTAGAAATGAAAGAGTATATAGCAATACCCGTACCATGGCCTGTACTGTAATGATCATTACAGTACAGCTCGCGATGTAGAAATGAAAGAGTGTATAGCAATACCTGTACCATAGCCTGTATTGTAATGATCATTACAGTACAGCTCGCGATGTAGAAATGAAAGAGTGTATAGCAATACCTGTACCATGGCCTGTACTGTCATGATCATTACAGTACAGCTCGCGATGTAGAAATGAAAGAGTGTATAGCAATACCTGTACCATGGCCTGTACTGTGATGATCATTACAGTACAGCTCGCGATGTAGAAATGAGAGAGTGTATAGCAATACCTGTACCATGGCCTGTACTGAAATGATCATTACAGTACAGCTCGCGATGTAGAAATGAAAGAGTGTATAGCAATACCTGTACCATGGCCTGTACTGTAATGATCATTACAGTACAGCTCGCGATGTAGAAATGAAAGAGTGTATAGCAATACCTGTACCATAGCCTGTATTGTAATGATCATTACAGTACAGCTCGCGATGTAGAAATGAAAGAGTGTATAGCAATACCTGTACCATGGCCTGTACTGTCATGATCATTACAGTACAGCTCGCGATGTAGAAATGAAAGAGTGTATAGCAATACCTGTACCATGGCCTGTACTGTGATGATCATTACAGTACAGCTCGCGATGTAGAAATGAGAGAGTGTATAGCAATACCTGTACCATGGCCTGTACTGAAATGATCATTACAGTACAGCTCGCGATGTAGAAATGAAAGAGTGTATAGCAATACCTGTACCATGGCCTGTACTGTAATGATCATTACAGTACAGCTCGCGATGTAGAAATGAAAGAGTGTATAGCAATACCTGTACCATGGCCTGTACTGAAATGATCATTACAGTACATCTCGCGATGTAGAAATGAAAGAGTGTATACAATCGGCCTACTTCCTTGATGGATGAAGCGCATAAAATGGGCATATTTCTATGTGGTCGTAGAAAAACATATTTATGATGCGGATGATTTCAATGATGAAGCTTTCAACTGCAAGGATAATTAAAAAAATAGGAGCGTGATATAGTTATAAGCTCTAATAAATCTTTGAAAGATCTCTGCATTGAAAAATGTCCATAATTTTTTTTCACACTCTGCTCTGATGGAAACTAAGAAGGAAAAATACATTAAGATATTGCCATCAATACTTAATAAAAATAATGATTGCGTCTTTATTCACCATTTCAATAGGTCACAAACCGTTTTTTTGTAAACTTATACGTCAAAAACCAGAAATTCTACTGGACTCTTGAAATATCTGATGATATTCATCCACCATTTTTGTTTCACACCGATAACTTTATATTGAACGTGAATAAATATTATTATTATTAAATTTGTTTTTCCCTATCAGGAATATCCCAGTCATTAACCCCAGTAACCATTCCCCACGTTTGTGGGATGAATGATTAATGGGTTCGCGAATCATGTGCCCTCAGTAGGCGGAGTGAACTGCATTCTTCCGGCTAAGATTTCTGCCATATTATGGCAAGCCGGTATGATTTTTGAGCTTGATAGCAGTGTGATCATCATCCCACCAAGAACCTCTATTATCAGAACCACCATCTTGACAGATTGGTTTGGATAAAGCCTTCAAAGTTCAAAGAGAAGGTCTGGATATTCAGTCCGTTTTTTCTCCTTTTTTCGGACGATGTTCGATTCACCAGGAGCTGAAAACTCTATGACGAAAATCGTCCTACTTTGATGGTCGAGGAGGACTACATCAGGCTTATTGGCTGTAGTCCTCCTCGACCATCAATTATTATTATTACTATTATTATTATTATTATTATTATTACAAGATAGCTTTTAAAACGCTTTGGATGGGAAGTATTTTTCCATCTCTGACGATAACATCACAAAAATTAATAAAAAAATCATAAAATAAAAAATCTAAAATTGCAGTTTTTACAAAATATTTCTTGTCCTAATTTCGTTCTCATTCAACCAAAACTGCATCATTTTAAACATTTGAGGTGGTCGGTAGCGGAGCGGTTAGATGTCGTCCGTTGAAATTTCTACAGCGCTTGGCCAGGTTCAAATCCTGAGTGCGAGAAAAAAAAATTCCCAATTTCATCGGAGCCGATAAGCGATGTGAATTACCCGAATACCAATCTCGACGACTGGTGCTTGCTTGGAGTACGCACCGACCACCCGTGGTGATGCTGTAGGTTTTCCGGGTTTTCCTACAGCTGAAAAGTGAATACGCCACCAAAAAATCAGTTGGTCGCCTTGGAGCGCAACGGCAAATAATAATAATAGCCGTTCTCTACCCACACATGCTATGCCTTTGGATGAACTCTATGAGTGTTTATGAGGGATTTTATTAACATTATTATATTATTTCCGTGTTGAAAAACCATATAAGTATAAGTATAAGATAAAATCAACAATGAATCCAACACTTTAGGAATTAACAGAATGTGCATTATACTTAACAACTATTTTAGAGTCTTATTTTGATAAATTTCTTACCAACAATTATAACAGTCATCCAGGAAGTTTGCAGTCAAGAACTTTCAAGTACCTTCTAAGCAATTTACCTAGCAATTGGACAGCATCTGCCTATTGTAAAAGAAATATCAATTCAGAAATT
This sequence comes from Chrysolina americana, assembly GCA_958502065.1. Taxonomy (NCBI): domain Eukaryota; kingdom Metazoa; phylum Arthropoda; class Insecta; order Coleoptera; family Chrysomelidae; genus Chrysolina; species Chrysolina americana. The sequence goes on from OY293420.1 coordinate 7,002,181, forward strand.
ATTTATAATAATAACAAACAGCTAGAAAACAAATTAACCTTAGGAATCACAAATTATGAACAAAATTAGTATTCAGTCAAAATTTATCAATGCAACACATGAAATAATTGGAAAAGTTTGACACAAAAGAAGGATGACAAGGAAAGAAGCAAATTTTTTTAACTGAATGGAATTAATTTTAAAGTGTACACAAAAGCAATGTGAAGAAAATCAAAATCAATAGTTTCTATAAGTAAAATTTATTAGTATAAAATGTTCGAGATAAAGTTGTACAGAATAATTTTCAAACTGGTAATAGACCCAAGTATAAGTTATCCATGGGAATATGAAATAGTGTTTGTTGAATCATAAAATGCTAGTGGTAACCATATCAAACTAATAGTAAAATTTCATAAAGAATCAACTCTAGTGCCTATCATACTGTGAAATAACACGTTATAACTGTATACAGTCAAGAAACTTACCTTAGACAAATTTGCAAGAACCAAACACACGAAAATCCAAGTCAAGGTGACCTTCACACACATCTACCGAAATCAAGGTATTTTTGAACTTTAACATCAATTTGAACGAGCTATCAGATGTCACAAACATTTCACAAGTGCTGGTTTTTACCATATTTGTCCACAAAGAAGTTTTATTTGTGTGATTAACGATTTTAGTTGCATTTGATAGCACGGACTACAAATTTTAATCATAATTGCACCAATACTGTGTTCTGAGTTCTGACAACCTTAATCAGGGTGCTTTCTTTAGACATTCATCATTAGGGTGTGAGCGTTATTAGTCTGTCAACTATCTGAACATTTTCGAATGCCATTTTTCATGTAACAAGTTGATATTTTATAATTTTATTGTTGTAATATGAATTATTCATTTTCTATAGCAGGTTACGAAATGAGAAAAAAGAAATTAATGATTTAATTACGTTTGGTTCTCGTGAAATTTTTTCTAAACTTTCATTAAAACAGCTACATTTTGAGTATTGCAGAGTAAGAGATGTTCATGTTCATAGGCGTAACACGACTGGGTTAAGCTAGGAAACTGAAGGGTTCAGAGTACAAAATGAAGGTATAAGTATCAAAGCCAAGCATTTTTGTATCAAATCTAAAATAAAAAATTCTATAACTACAATATTTTATCATGCATATTGCACACCTGAATGTATATGATCACTATCACTATAGCTATATTTGTATATCTGTCTATGTATTCAGGAAGAAGGCAGAAATTTTGAGCAGTTACTTTGATGTTCCAGATTTTTCTTCGTCAGTGATGTGTTATTTTTTTCGTTCATTTGTAGTTAGAGACAGATATTTTCATTGAAGTTCATTAAACACTAGTTCAATCACAATATATCTCGTTTCTTGTTCAACAAAAAAAAAACATTCTACATAATTATTACTTTGATAATAACAGCAGGCGTGACAGATAATGGGGTAAAAACAAATCGATTAGTTTGACAGGTGTTATTTGATGGAATCGAAGCCAACTAAAACTTTTTTTTAATGTTATTCGGATTTATGACAGAACAAAGAATATACATCGTTCGAATCGGAATAGAAACTCCAATTTAATTTATAACAATATGATATGACGCCCGTGAGAAAAAGTAAAATTGATGATGGTGGCCAAGAGACAAAACGTCGGATGGTACATCTGAAAATAACGTCGTATTGCGGGGACAAAATGGCAATGTAAAAGTGCTGTTTATTTTGATATCCATCATCAACTGACGCCAAAAAAAATAAAAATGGTTTTTCAAAATTTCGGTTTTTTCCTGATATCTTCGGATATGCTCGGAATTTTGAAACTTTCTCAACAGCATATTGTTCGTCACATAGATGCGCAAAGGACCACGCACAATCCTTATGGGAAATGGTTTTCAGTGAATTCTTCTGATTTTTTGGTATGATGAACTTTTCAATGTCCTGATCAAAAGTCTCCACGGGCACAACGAGAAATAATGAACAGTTTTTGAGAAAAAAATTGCTCAAAGTCGGCATAATGGGGAATTTGGTATAGTAAAACGGGAGAAATAGACCGTGTTATTTTGCAACTCTATGCCCCTTGGAAATTGTAGCATGAGCTTCAGCAATTCTTTCATAGGTCTTGTGTCCTTACAGCACCGTTTGTCAATAATTGCAGACTATACAGGGTGATGCATAAAAGAATAGTCCGAGGAATGATAAAATAATGTTTATAACATTACGAAAATAACAGATTGTTAGAAAATTAGTCAATGGGTATGGATATGGTTCTATAGAAGATGTCTCAATTGATATATAGGAGGTAATACAGGGGACAATAATGGAAGACAATTATTGTATTACAGGATATATACGAAAAAATGGGTCGCAAGATTTATTGAAGAATAACATATTTTAGAATTTTAATACAACAAAAATAATATACATTGAAACCACAATTAATCAACAAAACACCATAAAAGAGTTTGTTGCACGAACAAGGTTATTCTTCAATAAATCTGGCGACACGTTTTTTCGTACATATTTATAGTGTTGTAACATCAATATGCCCATTGTTTTTTACTTTCATTATTGTTTCCCTATATATCAATTGAGTCATCTATAGAACCATATCCATACCCATTGACTAATTTTCTAACAATCTGTTGTTTTCGTCCACTGACTAATTTTCTCACAATCTGTTGTTTTCGTAATGTTATAAACATTATTTAATCATTCCTCGGAATATGGCTTTATGCATCACCCTGTATAGTCTGCAATTATTGACAAACAGTGCTGTGAAGACACAATACCCATAAAAGAATTGCTAAAGCGCTTGCTACAATTTCCAACAGGTATGAAGTTGCAAAGTAACACGGTCTATGTCTCTCGTTTTACTGTACCAAATTCTCCATTTTGCCGACTTTGAGCAATTTTTTTCTCAAAACCTGTCCATTATTTTTTGTTGTGCCCATGGAGACTTTTGATCAGGACATTGAAAAGTTCATCATACCAAAAAATCAGAAGAATTCACCGAAAGCCATTTCCCATAAGGTTTGTGCGTGGTCCTTTACCCCAAATTGTGGCCTTCGATTTGACTTACCCGGTATATATCTGTTTATTTTAATACACATAATATGCATGCATTTTGAAGACTGCCAATAAAAGTATTATTATTATAATAATTGCGATTCTGGTCTGTGCAACATGTTGTTTGAAAAAATGGCCATATATAGGACTCACATTGTCATGATAATCTGGTATTACCTACAAATCACACGTTGTACACCATTTGTGTTTAAAAGAAAATTGATAATAACAAAGCGAAAGCTAATCACATTAGCTACGTTAGGAGATATTGGCAAATCCACACAAAAACTGCAACAAAAAAAAAACAGCATCTGCATCAGATTGTGGGGTGAAATTTGAATAGTTGTGTGACAGCTACCTTCAGGTGTTCGTATGGAGCAGGTTGAAGTTTCTATACAAAATGAACACAATGTATGAGTTACAGTTGCTTGAACCTTATATGCAAAACAGGTCAGGTTTTATTTTTTATATGTGTTGTACGAGACTAGGATAATGACATTGGGTAGCTACTTGTAAATAAAAAAGAGTTGTACAATAGACAGACGATTTTTATTTCAACGATTACCATTGATTATGAATTGTAATGAACAATTTGGGGTTTGACGGTTGATGGATCATCTCAAAATCTTTTTAGTGGTTTTTTGTTCGAGATGATCTCTCCAAATGTAACAATACGTTTGTTAATGATGAGCTGACAGTTGATGTGCAGATGCGATTGTCAACTGGTTATTATCGTATTTTTTGTCCAGTATCATCGTCAACAAACACCATTACGGGAAATGAATAGAATATGAACCGCTAGTGGTAACAATTGAATCAATGCATTTCGAATTACTATATGGCTAAAAATTTTGAGGTTATTCACACAGTGACGTTCAATAATGTACATCGATAAGTTCGTGTGGATTCATGCAGCACCAATTAACAATTATCAAGTAGCAATTATCAATTAACAATTATCAATTAGCAAGTATTGAAAAAGCTGCATTCATGCACCCAAATTAACAATTACCAAGGAACAAGTGAGCATGCGCACAAAACAATCCGTGCCGTTTGAGTTAACCTCTCTTTGTCATGGAAACTGTTTAAACATTCAGATTCTATTAGTTTTCCAAATGTTTATAATAAATTTTTTTCATTCACGATTATCACTGAAAAGAAAGCTATTCAAACATTTTTTTTGTTGATTTTCAATGCTTTCCGTCATTATACTGACCAATCCACGATCATCTGCGTACTAGTTGCGCACTAGAAAAAAATCTCGTTCAATTAGAGTAGAAAGATAAAAGTTGGCCAACTTCTACTTGTTACTTGATAATTGATAATTGATAATTGTCTGCACGAATGCATTCATTGTAATACAAGGAGTTCAACTTGTACTTGGTAATTGTTAATTGATAATTGCTACTTGATAATTGGTGCTGCATGAATCCACACTAAATCATCTTCTATGTCCACTTGGGTGGAACGTGTGGACAGAAAGGATACTGCGACTTAGTCGATTTGATTCGTTTCATTATCTTGAAAGCAACTTTTACTTGAAGATGGTCGTTAATAAATTATGGAATTTCAATTCTCGTTGCTCAAATTTCACAGATAGCTTTCCTTTTCTGCTACTTTTGCTGAAAAATTTTATGTTTTTGAGCAAAAATTTGTTCAGCAAAGTGTATGCCTACAACATCCAATTTTCCAACAGATATTGCAATATTCCTGGAATATTCCATGAATATTTATTTGATCTTATACACATTGAGAATATTCCTGGAATATATTTTCACGCATATTCTTCTTGAATATTGCTGGTATATTCAAAAGGCATATCAAGCAGAAACGTAAGTTTTTGAATATTCTGGGAATATTCAAAAGGCATGTCAAATTGAAGAAACGTTTTGTTAGAAAAATATCAAGTTTCTCGAATATGTATTTAATAAAAACTGAAAAACCACATGCATTTATAAAAACTTTTTGAGTTTCGTAGCCAAAATGACCCATTTAATTATTTAGTTTATGAAGTAGTACGTTTGAAGTTTCAAGTGGAATTTTAACCAATCAAATGTTTCGGTTATCTACGATCGACGCCGGAGACTGACAAATCTGCTGATTGGCGCTACGATCAGTTTATGGATATTTGACATTGTCAGCTGTAATTGTCATTTGTCAATCGTCAAACGCGCTATGAAATTTGTTTAGATGTTTTTAGTGAAAGTGAAAGCCCTCGTATGGGTGGAAGTGTTGTAGTGCTGTTGAGACTATTATTACATATTCCAGAAAAAGTTGCTAGAAAATATACGCAGTTGAAATCACCAACGACTCCTGGTAAGATAATATGGAATTTAACTCATTCTCCGAATCTCCTTATAATATATAGTATAACAAATAATATATTTTTTCAGGTGATAATTTGCAACTAGCCAGCTAGTCTCAGTTTGTAACAGTATCAGTGGACTAAGAAAAGGAAGTGAACGCAGTAACTCGGAACTGTCGAACTCAAGAATCTATTTCACCGCAGCAAAACAAAAATGTTTATCCGGTAAAAGTAAGTAAATCTCTAAAGAGTATATTTATGCATTTTTTGTTTCCTTTGTTTTTAGAGATTCTACTGAAAGTCCTATGAGACTTCTGAATATTTTTAAGGGAAGGGCCACACAAAATGCAGAAATGATAACGGCTATAAGAAATTCTACGAAAGGAAATAATATCCAAGATAATCCAAAATCAGTAGATATCGGTATCCCAGCAGAGTATTTCATAATAGAGTTGATGGAGTTGGATGGACAACTTACTGACAAAAACATAGTAGTTTTTACTTCCTTCACAAATACTTTGATATTGCTTGTTGTTAAATTGTTATTAGTGCACTATAACTGAAAATATGTAATAATTTTATTTATAGATGACAAAGCTTCTTCATGTTGGACGCATCAGTGTATTAGGAGATGTATGCCTCAGTTAGTTGACGATGATGTTTTAAGGCACCTTTAGCTAGGTTGGAGGAAATGGAAGGAAAAAATTATCTAATCTAGACATGACTACTTTGATGAAAGGTAAAAATATACCACAGAGATGATGTCAATTTGAATTAAAATTTATCTTCACTTAATTTATACTATGTAGTTTAAGATATTCAAAAAACGTTTTTTCTCAATGTTGACCAAATGTTCTAAAATATTTAATATTTTTTCTGTATTTCCATAATCTGCATTCCTATATGTAGACAGTGTATATCAAAATTAGACACTTGGTTATTACTTCAATTTAATTAAATTTTAGACTAATCTTACTAGAGTGTTTTTACAATATTTAAATGTCAAATTCATTATCTATTCACTTACACCATTTTCAAGTATTCCCCCTTTATAAAATATCGCTTCTATTCAATATATATGTCGCAAATATCAATCAACATGCTTAATTATCAAAATAAATATTATTCATAATTTTTTTTTCGATAATATATTGATGGTATTTTTAGGGGTATGTATGTATATCCCACTCACATAGCAATTTACTGAGAAGTCGAAGAAGAACATATTATTTTCCTGATCTAAGCTACTGAGAGTTGCAATAATTATAAAATACTCTCAGAAGAATATTTTGTTCTACATTTTTCTATATATTCTCAACAAAGTAAACTATTGTAACGAGTTTATGATTTCTACTAATTGAATCGTTAACATTGTTTATGGGGGTAGCTCCCAAGGACAAAATATTCCTTTTTTGCAAAATATTTCAAATAAATAATAAGATGTTTTTTAATTCAGGTAATTTTATTTTTCATAGTTCTAAAGTTATGAATTAAATCAACATATTGAAAAAAAATTACAAGCTGTCGTTGAAGTTGAAATCAGGGCCAATATCAGCAAATATAATTGCTGATCACCTACAGTGAATAATAATAATAATAACCCGCACAAGAAATGCCATTGGGAAATATTATCATTAAATCGGACAGCAAATGAGGGCGCTATGGCTTGGGGAATTTTTCGTCAGTCACTCTTTAACTCTACAACAAGAAAAAGTTTAAGAATATTAGAAATTTATCGTTGATTGGGAGGTTGAATCTATACCATAAATATATTTTTTTATGCGACAAGGCTTATTTCGTCATAAAAAACACCTTAAAGAAAAATCTTTCGGATTTTTTTCCTGGAAACATCAATTTCGGATCTCGTTTGCGGAATACTTTGATATTACAAAACATATTTTGGAACGATTGTTAATGTCGATTTTTCCAATTGCACGTCTTCAAATAGTCATCCCGAGGCAGAGCAAATGTGGATGACAACAGAAAATATGAGAAAATACAAAACCACATTGAAAATCATATCTGAAACGCCAGCACACACTACGCACTCATCAGTGAAATACCATCGTCACGCATTGCATTAACCGTGGAGATAATGCGTCCCATCCCTTGATTAATGAATCCTGGGGCACTATATGACATTTCAGTTTCCCGTCTCGCATATATATCCCCCAGATATATTCGAAATCAGAACAGGGTTAAGTGTAAATGTCATTAAGTATAACCAAACTCATAATAAAGTGGTTTTCCTAAACGTACTATGCATTTATTGAAATAACACACTACACAAAACATGCCAGATACATTCTGCTTCAACATTTCCATACCTAAGTGCTTTTGTATTCATGCAGGAGCATGAGGCACTTATGATGTCTCGAGAAGTGATCACGAAAAACGTATTTCAATTTTGCCGTTTGTGTGAGGGATGAACTGAGTCTTCTCCAGAAATATCTAAGATTCATGTTATTTTACCATCGACTTACCTTCAACAAATCAATCTTATACAAAGGTGCAAATGTGTAACCCTTCATTTGTCAAGAGTTTTGATGTTATCGAAATAATAATAATAAAAATAATAATACTCCTCAGGGAAGTGCCGAATCTATTGGAACTACTCATTTCCCACCCTCAGGCAAATACAAGCCAATAAGCCTGATGCTTCCTCGACCATCAAAGTAGGACGATTTTCGTCTTTGAATTTGCAGCTCCTGACGAAACGAACATCATCCGAAAAGAGGAGGAAAAACGGACTAAATATCGAGATCTACTCTTTGAACTCCGCATCAGGCTTTACCTAAACCATTCTGTCAAGATAGTGGTTCTGATAATAGGGATCCTTAGTGGAATGATGGACACACTGCTCTCAAACCTAAAACTCATACCGGCTTGCCATGATGTGGTAGAAAACTTAGCCGGAAGAATGCAGAAGGCCGTATTCTTCGTTCACTCCGCCTTCTCAGGGCACATGATTCTCGGACCCAGTAATCACTCACCCCACGGAAGTGGGGAGTGTTTACTGGGGTTAATGACACATCAGCGCGCCCACCGGTTGTATCGGGGCTCCGGAGACAGGGCATGACTGGTATATTCCTTATGGAAAAAAAAATATATATATACTCCCTCATAAACACTCAGTGTACTCAAAGGCATGGCATGTGCGGGTAGAGGACGGCTATTATTATTACTTGCCATAGCGCTCTGGAGCGACTTACTGATGATTTTGGTAGTGTATTCACTTTTTAGCCGTAGAGAAACCTGGAAAACCTACAACACTACCCCGGGTTGTTGGTGGGCACTTCAAGCTAGCACCAGACGTCGGGATTTGGCATCCAGGCAACTCACATCACACTTGATTTAGAATAAGGTATGTGTTCACCTAAAGAGACCCATGTACTTGAGAAAAAAAATTCGTTTAGACCGGAAGCCTCGAACGTCTGTCTGATGCGAGCCAGAAAGAGTTCCACTGCCAGATATCTTAACCACTGGTCCACTGACCACCTCATAGTAAACATCTTCGTCATATACAGAGTAAACTGAGCAGACTTAAGTTAAGTTTGCATGTACATTAACTATTCGTTTTTCGTACGAAATCTGTCAAAAGCAGTTCAAATATACTTCGTGGCGGCAAATTTTAACTGATGGTACGAATAAATTCCAGAAGTCAACTTGTCCGAAATTTTAAAGGGAAACAATGCGGTTATGTATGTTTGTTATTTCCAGGCATATTGAAAATTTTAATGTTAAATATGGACAGCAATCTCATGATTAATAATATAAGGATAAGAACAGCCGTAATATTTTATATTTTACCGATTTTGTTGACGTATTGGAGTTTTGAATTGAAGAAAAAAAGAAAAAAGGCTCCCAAATGTTTTTGGGTGGGACCTATTATCAAACTACGAAAATTACAAGGCAATTACCACAGCTTAATTATCGAACTGAGGAATTTACTTGAGAAAATGGACGGTAAATTAGGGTGTTAGGACGTTGAATATTTCATTTATTCCGTGAAGGCATTTCGCACAAATGAAAACCGCTCAAAATATCATTCGTACAGAAAAGTGACATTTCTTTCATATTTCCTACGAAAAGCCGAAAATTCGGATGCATGAAAACTCAGCTTTAGGCCGGGCGTCCATTGAATGCGTAGTCATACGACTTACTAGTCGCGCGTAGTCGCCCGTCTACAGAGTGGGCCATTGAAAACGAAACAGCGGCTCTGTAGGTTAGCACAACCGATTTATATAAAAACGCTCGGACACGAAAGTGATACCTCATTCGAAAGGTATTTTCCTCCTTAACAGAAATAAATTAATTGTATCGATTTGTTTTCGAGATATAGGAAATTGAAGTTGGGAAATCACTTTTTATTCACTCAACAAATAATAACAATATCTGTTGAAGCAACTGTCGCAATAATTATCATTGTCAATGAACTAAAAGTTTAAACTATCCACTACCCATTTCCATAAAATAGTAGAAGTTCTGTTCAAAATGAGACCTCACATTTCGTAGCATTTCCGACGTTATTCGACGGCATTCTTCAATAATTCTACTTCGTTAATCTTCCAGAGCTTCTGGTTCGGTTGCATAGATTTTGTTTTTCTAGTGACTCCGCAGGAAAAAGTCGAGTGGGGTTAAATCTGGAAATCTAGCTGGCTATTCTATCGAGCCTCTTCTTCCAATCCAACTTCTAGGACACATTCCATCCAAAAACGCCCCGACAGGCTGTGGAGGTGCCTTGTTTCGTTGACATATCAAGTAGTCATGTTCAATGATGTCCACTAATTGTGAATAAACAAATTCATTCAATAATTTCAAATGAGTTTCTCCTCTCAGGTTACCGTCGAGAACTATGACCATTAACGACAATTAAGGCGATTCACAGTCGAATTCAAAAAGAATGTAGAATAATCAGAAAAGCAGATGTTGAAAGGGTAATTCTCATCAGCATCTATTCTCGTAGTAAAAATTTAACAAATTTTCTGTATTCATCAAAATCATCTTCATTCAATTGGTGTACCAAATGTAATTTGTAGCGGTGGAATTTATGATGTTTCAGGGTTCGGCGGATACTGGTTCTACTGATATTGGTAACACTAGTCAATTTCTTTGTTCTCAATGTTGGGTCTGCATGAAATTGTCCTGAAACTGTAACTTCAACGGGTTCATTTCTCAACGGATTTTTACGTTCTGGATCTCGTTTCTTGTTGGCTATTGATCCAGTTTGATTTTCTAGTACCAAGTTCATCTATATGCGTTTCATTCAACTCTTTCCGCGATCGTATACACCATTATTGGGGAAAGATATTCAGCAGCTTTAGTCAATTAATTCACCGTAATGTCGTTCGATCAAAGATCAGTTTGACACTAATAGACGTCCCCAATTGCGATTTGGCAAAAAATATTATATTATAGATGTTTTTGTTGTACTCGCATTTAATTCGAATTTGAGAAAACGTCTTTTTAACGATTCTCAATGACCAGAAGGTGTCCATCCGATCAGCCGCCGGAGGTTTATCCACTCAATACTATTATAATAATTATCATTATAGGTGGATGTCTATTAACTCTTCCAAGAAATGATATCGCGGTTCGCATAATTCGAAAGGGGCCTAGAAAAAACTACAAACCATTCTTAGAGCAGTAACTTTCTGAATAGTATGTTTGAAACTTAACAGCTGATTCTATCCAGACGTAGTTAGTTTTATGTGGTAGTCCTAACTATAACCCAATGTTTACATTCGGCTTTTTTTCTTTCCCTCTGATAATAATCTCCAATTTTCCACATAATAGTTGATCCCAGGTAACTAAACCGGTGATTTACGATATCCTCCAACCGTATAATTTTTATGTTTTGCAATTATGCCAAGAGATATATCATTTGAATACTGGAGTGATACAGGGAAGTTTTATATCTTGGCTTCGGTAGAATTGGGAATACGCCGTTTGGAATCTAGAGAGGGGACTTTTGATAACGACAGAATTAAATCCGTAAACGGGCAATTTTTTATTGGCATTGCCTACCTAGTGAAATACCCTGGCGTTTTACTGGGTTAATTTCAAAAATTTATGGCCACATAAAAGTTCTATACACGTTATCTAAAATAAAACCAGGAATTACTTCGAGAGTGAACTAAGCATTATTATTAGCACTAGCAATAAATCATAGGATATACAAAGAACAAGATCTCGTTAAAAACATTATGGGTATGGAAATGCCGTCATCCTTCCCTCTTGGATGATATTCGACACAGCTGTAATACACAGGATCAATGAAATATTCCCATGTATGACAATCACCACTCTCAAAATAATAAATTAGTGATTGAAAGTATAACTTAGATGAAGTTTCTGGAATCAGGATCTCGTATCCAATTTCAATGTCCGTTATGGTATTGGTCAAAAATAAGTTTCAGTTCTGATATTTGCCTCATACTCTAATTTTGGGGTTTTTACTTTCATCAACTCGAGCCTATTGGAGAATAAATTTATGATTCAATTGAAGCATGTCATTCTCCTCCCAATAAAAGATTCATCAAAGAATAACAAAACTCTAAAAAAAAAATCGTGATTATGTTACAGCTTGACGGAAAGTCACTCATAATATATTCCAGTCCACGGATAACTGCCTTAGTTTTTCTTTAATCATTACTCACAAGCTTTTTATTACATCTACTCTACTCTACCAAGGTATTTTGATGAATAATCTGTTGAACATAATACAGGGACTTAAAATTGAGCAAAATATCTCAGTGAATCTTCGACTTGCGGAGTCCTTCGAGAAAGCGTTTTGGGTCCCAAGCTTTTTAACGGCAAATCCCATGTCTATGCTGACAACAAGCAATTGTCTATTTTCCATTAATTCTAATCAGGAAAACACTTAAGGAGCCCCCAAACTTATAAGTATTTTTTGTTTTTTTTCGTCAGGATTTTACCAGTCAGGCCCTGTCTCCGGGGCCCCAATACATCTGGCACGGCGCGCTGGTATGTCATAAACCCCAGTTAACACTCCCCTACGTCCGTGAGGTGAGTGATTACCGGGTCCGAGAATCATGTGCCTTGAGTAGGCAGAGTGAACCAAGGATTACGGCTTTCTGCATTCGTCCGGCTAAGATTTCTGCTGTATTACGGCAAGCCGGTATGTTTTTTGAGTTTCAGAGCAGTGTTGGACCCTTATTATTGAATCCAAAATTTCAACAAACTGGTTTAGGTAAAGCCTGCGGAGTTCAAAGAATAGATCTCCATATTTAGCCGGTTTTTCCTCCTCTTCTCAGACGATGCTCGTTTCGCCAGGAGCCGAAAACTATGACAAAAATCATCCTACTTTGATGTTCGAGGAGGACTACATCAGGCTTATTGGCATGTATTTGCCTGAGGGTGGGGAATGAGTTGGTCCAATATTCTTTCGGATCAAAAAGCAAACATATCATCAAACTCTAATTAATTAAGCTTTAGTTGGGGCTGTCAAAAGTGTCGAGTACCTAGATTTCATTTACATGTATGAAAAGCTGAGAATTTCTAGATTTTCACTTTCATATTTATTTGTCTGTTCAAATACTTTTTCTATCTCTAATTTCTTTTATCATCATCTTATTACATAAATATTAGAAGATCGGGCTTCTACCTCCTTTTGTCATTTATTTTCAATTTTAACCTTATTCAATTGATTTTATTCCATATCATAGTTTGTAATTGCAGTTTGATCATAATTGTGTTTTGCATATTTCCATTCAATAATATTTGTTGCCATTTCCCTTTTTTTTTTGGAAGAATTTTCTTTATCAAAGTGATGATATCTGTCATGTCAAATTTAAATTTTGCCTTCCTCAAATAGTACTGGGAATTCTTTTTCCATTAGGTATTATGAAATGTTCTTATTTTGTGTCAGTTTCTCTTGGAATCCACCTAATTTTGGATAATTCAAGAGTCTTGAAGTTTCTGAGTTCTAAAATCATAACACTTGATTTCCAAAGTTAGGTTTCCATCAGAGTATTTTTGAAATTCCAAATTAATTTCATCATTGTTCGATGTAACATTCAAATTCAATATTGAAAAGTAACTTGTGACATCTACAGTCACTGGTTGAAACTAAATTTAAAACGAGCCATGGATTCCAAAGTTGGACGATTATCCACACATTGACAGGTAGACAACATTTTGTTGTTCTGACAAATTCAAGACTCATAATCAAGTATCTTGTGCGTTAAGAGGAACGCGAAAAGAATCTTCAGTGAATAGAGTGTTTTAGATTCAATTCCGAGAGCTTAACATCCGCTGACAACTGTTTCCTAGTAACATCATCAGGACTGCGTGAAAAACGCAGGCTGAGCACGCACGGAATTAGGTAATGTTCTAGTTTGAGTAATAAAACTATGTTTAGTTTACTTGATAATGGTTGGATAAGCCGAAACTGGTCGTAAGAAATAAAAGTATAGAAGTGGAAATTAGACAAAAGTTATTTCAGGTTATTTCAAGTCTGGTCAACTTGGTCAGGAAACCAAAATTTGCGCACGGTATAAACGTGACCATAGTCTCATATATTTTTCATAATAAGGAATCGATTATTTATATTTCAATCGTTCAAAGTTCTTCCTTCATTGTGGTTTTCCCTCGACATTTTTTATCATGGAAGTGTGGTAATACTAGTGTTGTATAACTTTATCATCAGTTATACAATATGAGTCACGAACATTTCATATAATGTTCAACAATTTCCTAATCATGACCTGACATATTATGAACGTTTCATTATCGATAAATGAAAATGAAACCACAGTTGAACCTGGCAATTATTATTTCAAGTCAACTGTATCGACTTACACCTGTTTTCTTGTATTTTATTATACTGAAACTGGTTATCATGTCAGATTATAGAAAGCACTAGAAATTATGTTTTCTAGAAAGGTACATTGAAATAGTATATGTTAGATAGCATAATGATATAATAGTTATCGTGACAATGTACAAGGAAGTGCACATTATTGTTTGCAAAGGTACTCGCTGGTATTGGTCATTCCAAAGAGTTTGACTACAGTTTCAAGTACTTTTTTCATTGAAGGTGGAATCTCTGGTAGCAGAAATATTTCCTGTAGGAACTATCATACTAAAATGGAAATGGTTTGTCGGTGGGTGGGTATAAGGCATCATAAATCAATTAACCTTATTGTTAATTTAGGACTTTTCTTGTATAGAATATCGTAATGATTAAATAAATGACACTCCTTCATAAACACTCATGGAATGAACCAAAGACCTAGTCTTACTGATTTTTGATGGCGTATTCACTTTTTCTATCACTAATTATCGTTGTCTAGCGTTGATTTCGGACTTTTGGAGAAATCAGTCGAAGACACTACACATAATTTACATGAGATAGAAAAAGGTTGGTATCTACCATGCTTGATCCTTGCAAAACACCTGATTCTTGGTGTTGAAGATTAAACGAGCAAGAATATTGATATTCATTTCACTGTAGGTAGTGATTTTCTCGGTGAAGCTCTGTCAAATGCACCTGGCTCTCGTGCTTCGTATGTCGACAGATGACTATTCATGTTGCATCGATTATCATCTCATCAGAACAGACAGTGTAGCTTACTAGACCATATTATAACACGGTAGATTTGAGACATGTCACATAATATGAAACAATGTTCATAACTTTCAGTATAAATATACTGTTTCCCAATAAAAGCATTTAAGAGAAGTATATAAAAACAACAAGTTGAAATCAGATGATTTATCACGATCCAAATAGCTCTTGAAATATTACCATGATATGAGATGAATTAGTAACAATAAAATAGCATAAATGAGTTAATTTCATATTATGGAAATATCTGGAACTTGTTGGACCTATGACATAAAAAAATTACGCAACAAATGGAAAAAATCTTCTGTGATTTTCGAAAAAAAAAAAACAATTTTCTCTCTCGTCTTGAAACCTACTCAGCCCCTACGAGATATACTGAGTGGGTTTCAGTTTTTCGAAAAAACGGTTTTTTCCAAATTGTCATAATCTCAAGAGTTATATTTTTCGGAAAACAGTTACTATTTCGATGAAATTTTCCAATGAATTCCTTAAAACAACCATATATGACATGAAATCTATAAATATAAATCTCAGATTTCAAATCTGCCGTTAAAAAAATCGCCTGAGGTTAGATCTGGAGAAAAAGTAGTCGGTAATTATTTATTATCGTGTTTAAAAATGGGGCTTGCGGATAATTGAGAGGTTTTAGAACTTTCTTTTTTTTTCAATTACAATATCATTCAACATAATCCAAAATTCAAAACGTAGAAATGGTTTCCTGCCTATATTAATAAATAGACTATTCTGAGCAAGGTATGACTTCGCCCACTAGCATCAAAACTATCAATATTTTGGGTTTTTCACCCGATCAATTTCTATTCAAAATAACACCAATTTTTTTGTTATGGGCCCCTCGTGAGGAAGAGGGTTAATCATTAAAAAGTGCGATTTCCCTTATTCAAGGATATTTAAATATTTAACGATGCATTTGAAAGTACTCGAGAAACATTTTTTTGCGTTTCATAATAGGAGTTGGAGGGGGAGAAAGAGAGGGGGGGTGAGGATTATTATGCAACTTTAGCTACAATGAAACAAGTAACATTATTGTTCCCAGTTCTAAAAATAAATTTTCTATTCTGAGCAAGGGATTATTTTAACGCCCCCTAGCTGCAAAACTGTTTACTTTTTGGGGTTGGCGCAATGGTAACATTTATTGAGAATCACATGGACAACATCGTGTCGGAAATTGAAAAAAAATCCAACTAGACCCAAAATTCCATTCCAAGGATTTTGCGAGGTCCTTTACTCTTGAATTAATTCTATGAAATGTAAAGGAATAATTGACATTTTTGAAGGGTTTTGCCAATTATTAAATCGCTGAGGTTATCCTTAAAAACAAACGGAGTTTTTCAATTTAGTCCTGATGAGTATACGAAATTTGTAATCAATTGAAAAAATTGAAAACATCGATTATTGTAGAATTTACGAAAAAATCTGAATTTTTCCTCATTCACATTGTTCAATGAGCTTCAACAAAAATCTCTTTGGAAAATTCCATCCAAATGTTGCTTAATTTCTGAAAAGTATAACTTTTGAAATTATGCTTATTTTCAAGATACTGATTGTCAAACATGCATTATATTCTTTTCTACACTCATTTATAGGTTTTATGGTTCATTTTCTTCTACATACTTCTATTGTTCAAAATTTAAAAAGTTCCCATTGATAGTATCATCAACAAATGAAATACTTTAGCCTTTTCTATTTCACTAAATATCGTGAATTGAACAACCAGCTTTTTTATAATTTAGGCGTTATATTTTTGTGTAGATAAAAAAGTAATGAAAATATAACATTTTCTCATATCACAGAAGATTTCTTGCAGACACTAACTTTCACATTATTTTTAATGAATGAATGAAGTAAATATCCAAAAAAAACGACACAATATTTTGGCATGTCTTTGAACTAAACGATGTGTTTCCTCAACTCTAATAATAATGAATATTTTATATATTTTCAACCAATTCCATTGATTCTGAATTCAAACAATTATTCATTTGATTCTAATAAGCACTTATTCTCCACTTGAAACAATAAATTCTCAAATGAAATAAAGAGAAAACAACAACAACAACATTGCATTGTGAGTTTTGCATCAAGCAAATCGAAAGAATTGGCTTTGTTCAAGAATTTTTTGTATCAAACAAATATTTCTTTTGGAATTTCCGACAAACTCCCGTTTCTTTTGAAATAATATATGGAAACAACGAATTTGTTTGACTGAAATAAACTTTGTTTGATTCAATTTTTGTCTGTGTATTCCGTGTATTCTAACCCTGTCAGCAATTTTGAGATTCTGTTCGGAAAAATGCCATTTTATTGTAACCTGAGAATATTTTTCTACATTTTTTTCAAGGGCCGGTGGAAAGCTTTTTTTCACATCCACATCCAGTTCCCATATATTATTAATATTCTTACTCTTCGCTTACTTATCCTCTGGCATTATGTTCCATCAACAAGGTAGGATATTTTCTCTTGCAGTGAAAAAATTGAATACGAAATGTTAGCTTATCCAATGATATTGCTGTTCAACAAACACGCAATAAAAGCTTGTAATACCCACGCCAACCCAGAAATCAAATAAAGCGTGTAAAAATGAATCATCCAATCTCAGTTGAAAGCGGTTTTTCCGCGATCATAAACGCTGAATATGAAATCGTGCCAAAATATTAATATTGCGTTTATCATACTGGAGGTGCATAAAACTAGCAGTAATATAAACCTCGTACGTTGGAGATTTTTCAATAGATCCCACTTCTGTCAGCCCCCGGCAGTGCGTATGGTCGTAAAGCAAGTTTGCTGTAAACGTAATGAGACTGTGAAAATGTTTATCACTCAATAAATAAAGCTGAATTCGTGATGTCGCCAGTTATCGTTGGGTCCTCAAGGGAGAGAAATGGTCAAAGCAGGACTGTACGTGAAATAAAATCCATTTTATTATAGAAGCTGTAGAGCAGTGATGCCAACGTTCAATTGAATGCGATCAGAACTGAATCACTCTTCCGATCTGACGTAGGTTTAATTGAGAATGTTGTATTTGAAGGTCCTCATACTGAAATGGTTGTAATATACAGTGTACTCACTAGTCGATCATGTGAAAGTACACCTGTACAAATTTAGAGCAATCCGTGATGATTTATATATATTTTTTTCGTTGAATAGCGTTAGACGATTACTTGTGACATCTTTCTGAGAGACACTACCCCAAAGGTAAGATCGGCTGAACTTTGTTTGATTTGAACAGGGTTGCAGAACATGTTCTGGGTTCTTGCCTTTGTTTTTGTTTGACGGGGTTGCTTGATGAATGAATGAGCATGAATCCTTTCAAATGTGAAGTCATCAGCTTCCATCGCAGAATATAAAGGATAAACTTCAACTATGTTGTTGATAACACCGCAATTGAAAAGGATACGTCGATCAAAGATCTTGGAGTCGTGTTTCAGTCCAATCTCTCATTTTCTTTGCGCATTGAGTACATTGATTTGTGATAGAGCACTCAAGCAGTTGGGTTTCATAAAGAGACATTCCAGAGACTTTGTTCTTACGAGTACCTACAGTGAAAATCTTATTCAAGACCTCATCTGCAATATACTTTGACTATTTGATGCCCTTATGCCCAAGTTCACATCAGAAAACTGGAAAGAATTGAATTTGACTCCTTGTTTTTTACAAAATTCTGAACGGTTTGATAGATTTGCCTTGGTTGCACATCGATCTTATTATTATAGTGCGAACACAGGAATCATTCGATTACTGCGACAGGCAAATGTTTACTCTATCGATTTTTTTTAGCTTCTTTATGGCAAATGAAAAGGGCTACAATGTAGTTCAACTTTTAATATATTATAAGTCTCGTATTATTTATGTATTATTGCGATTTTCAATTCTATACCTGCTAACATATTCTTAGATATAGTCAATCATTATCTTTTTTGTGTATTGTTTTGTGCTATATATTTATTGATTGTAAATGAGTATATTTCCTCGTGTATTGAATAAATAAATGAATATTGTTGGGAGAAAATTGTTAAGTCAGTGAAAATGTGAAAATGGGCTATTTTGAATCTTACAGAAAACTCTTTTAAAAACAATTGAAATACACTGCCTGCTACCATCAATGTCATTAAAGATTTATTTCAATTATTTCAATTTTAAAATGCAAATCATTTAAAAAATTATAATATTGCTGATAGCATGTTCAACATATTGTTACGAAATATCCTATTCCAATGTATGGCAAATATGACGGCCTGACAAAGCGGCATACAATTCCAAAAACTCAGTTAATTCATCAGTTGTTGATTGTTGAGCTGTCAGTGAACGAGTTATATCATTCAAGTAATTTCTGTAGCCATAGATCCAAGTATTGTAACAGTTGGTGTCAGAAGTGGGATAATTGGCTATATGGGATTCGAAACAATTGTTGTCAGAGAGTGATCATTGGCTACAAGTTGTTATCAGAAAATGTTTCCAAGAAGGTTTCGAGAGGAAATAAGGGGGTCCATAGCAACTTTTATCAAGATTGGTGGACAATCTAGTACAGTGATAGCAGTTACATTATTATAGCTGACGAATATAGCCTGACTGAGGGCAAGAAAAACTAGAGAACCTTCACTGACTATACTATGTGAAAAAGTTGGAAGCCACTTAGATGAAGGCAAGAGGAGAAGAGAAAGCAGGACTGAAGGGTAGAATACCTGAAGAAGGCAAGAGAAAATAAATGAAATAGCTGCAAATGCAAAAGAAAGAACACAGTAGAAAAATAAGTCGAGGTACGTCTGCAAAAGATGAAGAAAGGAGGAGTTGAAGAAAAGCAGAAGGAAAATAGGAAAAGCGTTGTAGAATAACGAACAGAGAAAACACGAAGAAATTAAAAGGAATAACACATGCGAAAAGTACTACATAAAGAGAAGGAACGACGACAGGAAAGAAGACAGGAGAAACAAGAAAATAAAAAGGGTTCCTGAAGTCTCTACATGAACAAAAGGAGGAAGATAAACAATTTCAGAATATGGCTGAAAATTTTTCCCAGGGCAGAAAGGCAAAAGAAATAAGAGAAGACCAGTAAAGCAGAATTTGCTCAAGCGTGTTCCACAGGAACATGGTTGTGGAAAAGATGTTCGGACCAATCCACTTCCAAATCATCATATTAGGATCTTACGTAACAATTGGCCGTGTATTGTGTGACTATGGAATAGTTTGTGTTTTCCTTGATGGATGATATAATTACAGTATTTTCCAATTTGGATTTCATCCACTGACACAGAAAGGAAAGGTTTCATCTCCCTTCTAGAGCTCTGTGATGTAATGTCGATCAATGTGGCCATGGTTCTCTTTATCCTCCAGGGATTCTTCAAGTAGCCTGATATTGGCTTCCGTTGAAAGGATTTGTTGATGAAATCTCATTCCATCAGATGGACAGTATCACCATTGTAAGGAAACATCGATTGCCCTGTGACTTGATGATCGGTTCGTCAAGCGACAAATGAATAGATGTGCAGAACTATGCTACTATCAGT
Organism: Chrysolina americana; assembly: GCA_958502065.1. NCBI lineage: Eukaryota > Metazoa > Arthropoda > Insecta > Coleoptera > Chrysomelidae > Chrysolina > Chrysolina americana. Next base: position 7,022,659 of record OY293420.1, read on the forward strand.
TGAACATAATTTTCAGTTCCATTTAGAAATTTCCCCAAAGTTATGAAGCAGTCTGTGATTTGTGCTGAAGTCCTCACAGGCTAGATATACGTGTTGATAAGACTCGTGTCATTTGAGTTGAGTAATCAGAGACTGCTACATTTTCAGTTGATTTCTAGTGGTGTTGATTATAACTATATTTTTTTTTAAGAGAAGCCTAGAAACAAGTCTGCAATACAGGTATACGATTGATTCTCAACATGGAAGTTACACCCATTATGCTATCCTTTTTTATAATGGGTGGTGCTGTAGGTTTTCTGGGTTTTCCTCTAGCTGAAAAGTGAATATACATCCGCAAACATCAGTAAGTCGCCACGGAGCGCCACGGCAAATGATGATAATAGCCGTCCTCTACCCGCACAGGTTATGCTTTTGGGTACACTCTCTGAGTATTTATGAAGGGGTATTATTATTGTTATTATTATTGATCCTCTTCAATCCATTTTGAAGTTTTCCATTTTCATTCATATTTATAACCATTCTCCAATTTTGATTTTCTTCTTTGAATCACACGCCTAGTTGATCGACAAACCTCTTTTGGCAACACTGTTACTTTATTCTAGAAGCCGCTGAGTAAAACACACGTTTGGCGGTTCGGAGATTATCTCATCCTCGCATTCACGCACCCCGTTTATCATTCCAATTAGGAAATGTCGTTACAAAACGTACTCAAATACGCAGCTCATCTCGTAGGCTTTAAATTATAGGAGAGATTTAACCACGTCTGATTTGGTTCTAAATTTTTACAACGTTGCGACAAAACTTTTATGAGCTTCATTTAAATTTAAAATGTCGCAAACCATTTACTAAAAGTTCCCATCCATTCGATCTTTCTCCCGATCGAAATAGATTAACTTTTCCTTCGAATGAATTGCCGTAGTTAAAGGAGATGAAAAAACGGATATAAAATTAATCAGAGTGGAGAAAGAAGTTACAACACTCGGTTTCCAATACATGTCGCCCGAAAGGGAAGATGGGATTTCATCAGTCTAAACAACTGGTAATTTTGTTAATGTTCCATTATCTTATCTCCAAACTCATGTCATTAGCTCAAACAACGAAATCGTGAACTCGTGCATATATCTCCATCTATACTTTTAAGACAGTATGGGAAGGACAGAAAATACCTCTCTACTTTTGAATCATGACTACAAATTTATCGTTTGTTTTCGTCCTATCCTCTTTGTGACTCAATAATTTTATATAAAATTCTGTTCAACAAAACGACAATGCAAGATGTTTCTTTCTACATCAAGCTGAACGTCCTCTCCGTATTCTTCGCATATTTGACTTGGCATTTCGTGTTGAGTTTTCCCAGTTATCATATCTGTAGAAAATTGCTGTGTCCTCAGTAGTTCCAAAAATTTTCCCACTACTATCGAGTGAGAACAGTCCTTTAATATAAATGTTGAATAGAATGGGTCCTAGGAATGTTCACTGTGGTACACCACAGTAAATTTCTTCTGCTTCGCTAACCACAATATCAACACTCACAGCATGAGTTCTATCGCTTGAGTTGCTTTCGAAAAATCGCAATGATAATAATAATTAATTCCATTATTATCTAGTTATTAGATCAGGCAGATACTTGAGTAAAGCTATTCGAAGAGGAAAGTATTTTTTGTAGTACAACAACTGAATTTTGATTTGGGTATGGTGACTGGTATCTGGGTGCTTGTTATAAGAGCCAGACTATGTCATCACAGACGATATTAGAGAATATTAGAGCCATCGTGACCCAATCCTTGCAGTTTCATTCCATTCAGTTCCGTTTAATTTCATTTTAAAACAATTAGGTACGTACTTTCGTTGGCGTTAGCTTCTTGACTTTTGTCAATATTTGGAAATTGCAGGACTGATAAAGTGATTTCAGAACTTCAAAAATGATTCTAGAGTTGATATTCCGGATCAGTAATCCTTTAAGCAATCAGCCCGTAGAAATATTAGTTATCTTCGTGTGAATCAACTGCCTTCTTTGGTTCTTTGTGCCACCACTGTCTTAACTGATTCAAATGCGGAACCCGTATACTATTCTTTTACCTGTCCAAGCTTGTCGGTTGGTCAATAACCACGTGAAAGAAACTAGTCGCATTTTTTTGAAAATCATTTTAATTACAATACACGTGCCATAGGTTGGAACATTTTACAGTTACACATATTGTGGTATTAAATTGGAGGAGAATTGTGTATTGTTGTGCGATAATTGACGACGCAGGGTTTGTCAGGAAGTCATTTAGCAGTTTTGTGAAGTACTTTGAATAGTAACTGAAGTGCTTGAGTGGTTGTTGATGTGAGTTCAGAATTTGCCTCATAATCAAGGAGATTTCTCTACAGTCGGTAGAAATATTCGTTAATATTTACATACACTCTTTGGAACCTTTGATGTAGTAGTGAATATACTGGAGTTTCAATCTAACACCAAAGCACTATTTTTTACCTTGACACCATCTTCCACAGGAAAGATCAAATTCAACATTTTTCTCAAGTGCACACATATACGCATATACAATTTCAAGTTATTCTGACGGTTTTATATATTTCATGATTTTTTCAAGAAATTTTTTGTTCGTTTCGATCGACTTGCAATCCACAGAGTATACTGATTTCATCATTCTGAATCGATTGGCGTCCGCAGCATTGCTCTATCTTCAACCGTTCTCGAGATGAAAAGTCAATTTCTTTTCATAATTTTGTTTTCATTATTTTTATTATATATTTATAATATGCGAATATGTGTACCAATAAAAAATGGTTTGATTTTACAAAAATGAATGGAAATAACGGAAACAAAATTTTCAAGAGGAATTGCCCTTAAAAATCATGAAAAATGTTAAATCTTGAAACATGAAATTGTATATACACATGTGTGCACATAAAAAAGTTTGAATTTGACGGAAATAAATGGAATAAAAATGACAACAACAAAATTTTTAGGAAAAATTATTTTTTTCAACTGCCGATGAACTTTTCAACTCGAGAACGGTTGATGATAGAGCAATTCTGCTAACTTCAATTGATTGGAAAGGAAGAAATCAGTAGACTCTGTAGATTTGAAGTCTATGACAAAAAGTTTTTCGAGAGAAGTCTTCTAAAAAACACGAAAAATATATAACCACAAGGTTCAATGGAAATTGCATATGTACATATGTGTGCACATGGAAAAATTGCTAAATTTGGCAGAAATGAATGAAGAAATAAAAAAAATAAGAGAAATTGACTCTCAACTCCCGAGGAACTTTTCAACCCGAGAACGATTGAAGATAGAGCAATTCTGCGAACGCCAATGAATTCAGAATGATGAAATCAATAAACTCTGTGAATTTGAAGTCCATCGACAAAAACGAAAAATTTCTTGAACAAACTTCCAAGGAGTAACCCCTAGAAACCATGAAATATATAAAATCATCAGAATAACTTGAAATTTTATATACGCATATGTGTGCACATGGAGAAAAGGTTGAATTTGGCAGCAATGGATAGAAAAATAATGAAAACAAAATTTTGAAGGGAAATTGACCCTCTCAACTCCCGATGAACTTTTCAGCTCGAGAACGGTTAGAGAGGGCAATTCTGCAAACGACAATCGATTCCGAACGATGGAGTTTTCAATAAACTTATGACTGTGATGCAAAATATCATAGACAGACTGAAAGATCTAAAGAAATTAGATAGGTATAAAGACGTTTAGCACACCTAAGATACCGTAGAACGGAGAAATCAGCTGTCGCTTATTACGTTTTGCAACAAAACCATTCTATAGACTTTAGTTCATAAAGATTAGTTAGGCAAGTTAATAACAGCAGGCAGCTAGATGCCTGTGAAAGGTTTGAAATGAGAAAGTATAATGAAATTATGAGTAATGATGGTGGACCAGTACCTAGCAGTTCACTCTGTAGTTTGTTGTACCTGTCATTTGATATAACATCATGTTATCAGCATATCCAATCGATTTAATTACATTGAAATTTATTATTGAGGCACAGGTACCTCCGAAAGGTATCTATGGGTATAAAAATAAAAATTTTGACGTGGTGTGAAAACAGCGGAATATTTTGTTATTTTCATGCAACTTCTCCAAATTTTCAAGAATCTGCATTACTATGAAACAGTATTTATTTATACATCTGTTGTTCAATCAGCATTTTTTCCTGCGAATGAAATTGAACATAAACAAACTCCTGTGTGAGTGTGAATTGTGATATACTTTATAATATTACACAATGATCAGAGTCACTCATCTCATAAACATATTTCGCGATATTGTTCTTGTATCTCAACCTGAACAATACCATGTATGATCGTACTTATTTCTCGGGGTCCATATCCAAAGTCACTCAGATGTCAGTGAGACCATTAAAAAGAATCACACTAAACTCCTTACATCGAATGACGAGTGTTAACAGTTACAAGCCATTGGAATTAATTCAATATGAACTATAACAGTTGTTCTGCCATCAGTCTTCAGATTTCATCAAGGGCCTTGTACAAACATATGAAAATAAACATGTTCAATTGAAGGGGTTCTGAGGTCGTAAAATTTTAAAATTATCCTTTTCTCTAATCCATAAAATGAAATACTTTGCTGGGTAGACGTGCAACGCGTTAGCTCATAGCCCTGCTCCAGGATTGGACTGGCCCAAACCCGTAGGGTGATCCAACTAACATGACACAATATTTGTGAAGCGAATTGGCCGTGATGCTAGAGCATTCGCTTCTCACTCAACCACAAAGCTAGAGTGGTTCGGAATCCACGCTAACGTAATGTAGATTCCCGATCAGCTTGGACGCCTTTAGAAAAGCTTCTCTCCAGAAACCTTGGGGACTCATTGAAACAAACTTTCCAAAAAACATGTTTCTCCTGACCAGCAAAATCATCTGGTAGTTTTTCGAGGGTCCTCAACTTATTTATTGGAAGAAAGTTGGAAATTGTTTCAAATCCTTTCATATCTGTTTAGTATGAACATTTTTCTCCACTACGCCGAGATGAGCAGTGGCAGTCATCTTAAAAAAACATGAAGAATTCGTTGAACAACGGTAATTTCCTATGTATTGTGTGTTTTTTGGACGAGTGTTTCTTCTTCCTAAATGGTTCAGTGAATAGCCACAATTGCCATGTCCAAGTCCAAGGATTTTCCACGAGTCACACACGCAACACCCCCAGAATTTAAATGTGTGGGCTGGTATTTTTGAAAATTCCATTTTAGGACGTTTTTTCCTTCCTGGAATTTTAAACAGAGGATATGTACTTGAATTTACTACAAAAAGCCATCGACCCAACTCTATCACATATCATTGAAAATAACTACTCCCAAAATGTGCGCAATTATTTTCCAGTTTCCATTACGATGGATAGGAAGACGGGGCCCAATTGAACGGCCACCTCGTTCACCCGATTTAAGTCCTTCAGTTTTTTTTTTGGATATATATAAAGCATTGTTTACAAAACACCATTAGAAGAGTTGCAAAGAAGAATTATCAACGTATGTCGCGAAGTGAAACCGCAAATGCTCCAGAATGATGACAACGGTTTGAAAATAACTTGTACCACTATATGCATGTTGGCGAACAGCAATTCTAGCATTTACTGGACTAATGAATAAGTTTATAAATATTTTCTAAAAGAGTAGATCGATTTTCAAAACCTACGCAGCATTGTATAGGGAATGACAAGCCCCTTCTGATGACGTATCACTTGACCCCCTCTCCCCATTTGATTTTTTTTTTTGGATGACACCCCTACTTAGGGGACTGAAGGTTTTACTATGCTTTTTGCTCCAACATGACAAACAATCTTGACGTGGATTTTTCCGAAAAATTCTTTCCCACTCTGTAATGCGGTACGTTTTCGAAGGGCTACCCTGGATATAGCGTCTGAGCTGCGCGGATTCATGACGCATAGGTCGATAAACACAAACTCAATACTCTTCAGCATCAACAAAACTGATCCCAATTGGATATAATTTTTACAGATTTTCGTAAAGCATTTGACCAAGTTAACCATGATATTCTTCTATGAAAAATCAGTAGGTTTGGACTATCAACAAATTTTTTACCCTTGATTGAAAACTATTTACAAAATAGGCACTTTTTTTGTTGGGCACTAAGGAAATACCTCAGGGAAAGTTCATGCGAATTCAGGTGTACCCCAGGGATCTAACTTAGGATCTCTACTATTCATATTATTCAATAATGATTTTCCATCGGTATTGAAATATTCACAATGTTTACTCTTTGTGGATGACTTGGAAATATTTGAAAACATTCATACTGTAAGAGACTGTGTATTGCTTCAAAATGACACTAATAGCATTATGCATTATGAAAACATTTTTTATTCGATATAAAAAAATTCACTGTAATAACTCTCTCAAATTTCATTTTTGATTTTTCAATAAACGAGTAGTCTCTGACGAGAAAAACTGAAATTGAAGACAATTCCTCGATCAGATTTTTCTAAAATGATTTTGATTCACATCCTGATTTAATAATCCTGCGTTTCTCAGAAAAAATCAATAGGTACCTTTACAGTTCTGACTAGGTATTCAATTCTAATTAATTATTATCATAATTAATTTTTTTGGTTAACATGGTATTACAAAGATGTTATTTGTTAAGGAATCCATGTAATCAAGCTGAAAGCCTGTATGGATTTAATGAATAATAAATAAATAAATAAATAAATAGAGATATCTCCACTAAACTGGATAAGGTAGAAGAGGCTGAACAGGAAGATTATACTGTTGATGCTGCTATTGACGAACAAGAATCATTTCAACCACCAACGTTAAAAATTCGGGAATTGTTATAATTTAATTTTTTTTAATAATTTTTTTGTTATATTTCTTTGCATCATTTCAATTTACCATTTTTAATGGTTTACTTTATGAAGTGACATTCAAAAAGTGTGCAACAAATGGAAAACTACTTTATTATTGAATTCACAAAAAAAATTATTTATCCTTATAACAGTTGGTTCTCATTGTGAATGATATATTATGGGTTATCGAAAAGTTATATCAAGTCTTGGAGAATTTCGAAAAAAAAATGTTTTTTGTCGAAGTCATCAAGAATAAACTACCCACCTCAGTTGTTTAAAATACAGATAAAATGAATTAAGAATATTTTACTATCATCTCATGATCCACTCAGATTCATATTTTCATCAATATTCTACTGTTTTTCGATATCGTGCACAAACGATGATGAAATAAAAAAAATTCATGAGTAATTTTTTTCTTAGGTGTATTGTTATGAATTATTGATTTCACGCAAATATTTCAATTACCTACTAGAGAATATCTCACAGAAACTGATTTCATTGATAGGAAAAAATCTCAGTAAAGTCAATCCTGATGATGAAGATAACATGGTTTTCTGACAGATGTTTGCCTCATTTTTTCACTTTGTAGAAACGTGTGGAGGGAAGGTTTCCTCGACTTTGTCAAATTTATAAGTTTCACTATGATGAATCAAATTATCAGGATCTTTCTGATATTCAAAATTGATCAGAGGACAACGAAATATTACTGTATTCTTGATGACTTCGAAAAAAAAAAAAATTTTTATTCATGAACTGTAGACTAAGCATAACTTTTCGATTTCTCATTAGAAGTTTCACGGTAAGCATCAACTTTTACGACGAATATATTCTTTTGTGAAATCAGTAATGAAAAAGTTTTCCATTTGCTGCATACTTTATGAATTTCACTGTATAATACTTATCAATATAAATACATGCATTATCTCGGAGATATGGTTTAATTTCCTCTCTCACTTCCAACACTAACGAAAAATAGGCTGAAGAATAAATCATACTGTATATGACTGTTGAATACAAAATGGAATGAAAAAATTACAGTTAAAAATTCATGAAATTCTAAATGCAAATAGAATCATAAAAAATGAAAGAAAGTATTAATAAAAAGACAAAACAGGTGTGATTTACCAAATTGAATAATTAGGTATATGTAATAACAGTTTCGTGTATAATAGTGATTAGGTAGTGTTAGTAATGAAAAATCATCAAAGTCAAGAAATTTGTGAACTGACTGAAAACCCTGTTTGGTGAGGAAAAAATAGAGTGGTAACGAGGACTCTGTTGAAGAAACAAGAAGGAGGAGGGGGGAAGCTGAAAAACTTGAAGAGCAGAAGCATTGTAAAAATAAAAAGTTGGATAATTTTCAGCGAAAAGTACATGAAAACTAAAAAAACACTGCGAGAAAGCAAAGGCAAGTATTCCCTATAATCAAAACTAGTCCTAGTAAGAATCAACACGAAAAATAAACTAACCTGGAGAAAATTAAACTGTCCATGTACCTGAATGAGCTGCTGCAGATACCTCACAACAATAGGAACAGGGTATTTGTTGTTACTTGAATATTCCCAGAGTATATAAATCGAAAACAATACCGAACGTGCACTTATATCTATTTTATTGACACTCGTCATTCTTAACCTCACAATATCACAGTATATTGGGATAAAGTAATCCTACCTTGACATTTCAAAAGCCACAGTGCAAAGACTGATGTTCCCAACATGCGCAGTGAGATAAAAACAATGTTTGACCTACTTTCAATCAATTTTGAATTTATTTTATGATAATTCTCATATTTTCACTATATTAGAGATATTTACAATAAAATAAGTTATTTGTCTCTTAGAACTTGGTAGGAAACAGATAATTTCTGTTGGAATTCAATTGTGTTGTTTTATTTTCAATGTTTAATGTTTGACAATTTTGCACTTCAGAAGTTTCATATGATGAAAAAAAATGACAATAGTAATACTCATGAACGTTCAGCTCGTAGACGAAAGCATCCTACTCTTACCTAGGGGTGGTAACCTGTATTAAAAGCTCTCTCCGCGGCAAGTATCAGCATAAACTCTGATGACAGATCTGGTCATCAGAACTGTCGTAGAAAAACAAGTTGCTGCAACTGATCTGCTTGCTGTTTCAATTCTTTTTTACTCCTTTGGAGAGATGAAATGGAAACTTGCAAAATGGTGTATCTTCAAAGGAGCTTGCATCCTAAATCGTTTGTTCCACGGTTATACTTCTCCAGACAATGGAAAAGAGGGGGAAAAGTGGACTGAGTATCTAAACTTTGAACTCTGCAGGCTTTACCCAAACCATTCTGTTAAAATGGTGGTTCTGATAATAGGGGAGCTTGGTGGAATGATGGACATAATGCTATCAAACTTAAAAATCATTCTGGTTTGCCATAATATGGCAGAAAGACGTTATTCTTGGTTCACTCCTCCTACTCAGGGCACATGTAATCACTCGCCACACGAACGTGGGAGCGTTTACAACTTTGATTCTTACTCACAAAATATCTGAGATCATATACAATATAATTTTATTTATTTCATATGTGATGAACGTCGTGTAAAATATTAATTACAATTTTTTTTTTTATGTGTTTGATATGTGAAATATTGTTTCAACAGATTTTATTCATTTCAAATTATGTAGTAATTAATGGGGTGTGAGATATTATTCACATATTTTTTCTTGTTTTCATTGCTTTTTGTTTGTTTTGTGAGTACCTATAAGTGTTTTACATTTATGCAATTTTATAGATATACATGTATATACTGTAATTTTGTAAATCAGTATTTTTAGTGAATAAGTAACTAGTTTTACGTTCACGATTTCCACTAACTGATTTTACAAAATTAGGTAGTTTTTGTAAGTTCCACTAATAAGAATAGTTTACATTGAATTTTATTTAAGAGATATTCAACAATCATCGGCTGTTCGAACTTATTTTATTTTCACTATCATGTGTCCAAATTAGCACACAGGACATGAATCAATCAGTAATGCCTGTGGCCTATCCAGTTATCCTCATTCAACATCCTGCTATTTTAGGGATTTCCCGCCAATCCACCCCTGCTCATTCCCTTGAAGTGCTTACTATTCCGCGAGGGGGTGGGTGGGTAGGCTAACACCGGCTTTACTGTATTGGTAATTCAACATCTAATTCGATATTTCAACATATGCTACACAATAGAGTGGTTTTTCAGTCTTAGGTCGTGTTACTGACATTTTTTACAATTTCTCCCACATTCATTACGTTAAATACTTTTATTGTATTTAGGTACGACATATGTTTAGAGGAACGTAATTTCATTTATGGATTCTGAGGATAGTATTGCACTTAATGTATTTATTTATAGTTGCCTAGTAATTGATATTGATTATGGGATCTGTCGGTGGATGAAATGATGTTAGTCAGGTTAGTCTTGAAATTTAAGTGATTTTGAAGTGATAAATGTGTTCTGTATTACTTACATTATAGGCGATAAAAGCTCAACAATATATTCTCAAGAGTATGTTCGCAGGATTGCTCTATCTTCAACCATTCTTGATTTGAGAGGAGTAATTCCCCTCCAAAACTTGTATTCATAATAATATTAATAATAATAATAATCTTTATTAACCAGCCAAACAGTAATACAACAAAATATCAGTATTCCTATATATAATTAAACTGGTTAAATGGCGCTTAGTCAGTTGAAAACTGTTTTTCCCTAAGTACCAGGGTGAAAAAAAAATTATTAAAAGTAATAATTATAAATAAGTACAACAATGAGAAAAAGATAAAATAATTATTAAACTAATAACAACATACTTAAATCAATTTCATATCCTTGTCAACAGCCAAATCGAGTCAAATTGAAAATGGTATATTTCTCAACAATAGTATATCAGCTCATGGCTGTGCACATTGCTCCTTAAAAAAGATATAGAAAATTTCTTTTTTCAAACTGTTGATAAGGTTTATATTATAATTCAGATTTCAAGTCATTGTAAGCCGTCGCAATTGTATATGAGAAAGATCTTTGAAATAGTGCAGTTTTATGTTTAGAAAATGATATCATATTTTTGCGTCTCACATTGACATTATGTACGTCCTCCCTATGCAAATACGAAGGATTTTTTTGTATAATAATTTTATGGCAGAGAGTAAGGGCGTGCAATTTTCTACCGTTATTCATATTCAACCACCCGATGCTTTCCAATTTATGACTAGTTCTGTCTTACTTTCGAATTCCATAGATAAGCCGAAGACAAGAATTCTGTAGTCTCTATAATCTTGTTGCATCGCGCTTCGACAGAAACGGACCATATACATAATCGCAATGGTTAGTTTGAGAAAGAACGAGGGCTTCACATAAAGTCCCTTTAGTAGTACTTGATAGGAGGTGCCTACTTGAAAACAATATCTTTAGATTTCCATACCCCTTTTTCAGCACATAAGAAACGTGATCGGAAAATCTACCTAGGTTTTTTGTTTTCTTAACTAGCAGAAGTAAATGATTATCTATTGTGATAGATATTTCATTATGATTTATATTACCAAACAAAAACTTAGTAGGATACAGAATGAGATCATTATTTTTTGATAGGTTTATCAGGTTATCCAAATTAGGTTAAACAAATAACAGAGTTGTGTGTCATCTGCATACATGTGAATTTTGGAAAATTTCAGACATGAAGGAAAGTTACTGGTTTATATAGTAAAGAGCAACGGTCCTAAAATGGACCCCTGAGCTACCCCTCATTATATATAACCTAAATTTGACAGATTACCAGAGAACCTCACTACTTGCGACCTATTATCGAAGTAATTTTTGAATAATTGAATCGCTGAGATATCTAAACCAATGAAATGTAAAATTGAGTTCAAAATGCCATAATTGATTGTATCAAATGCTTTGCTGTAATCTAATAGTATTAAAGCACCTACATTCTTGTTATCAAGCTCCCTCAGTATATCGTCGGTAATATTAAGAAGAGCAGTACCACAGCTGAAGCCAGCTCTGAACCCAGATTGTAGTTTTGGTAATTATATGTTTTCGGTATCAGGATGAATTGTTTCGTATATAGTGCAAATTTCAAGTGAATCTGATTATTACGTATTTTCCATGATTTTTATAGGTCTATATCTACCCCTTAGGAATTTTTTCAAGCAGTTACTTTTATTTCTTGATTGATTTGAAATCTACAAGTACCTATACTAATTTCATCATTCTAAATCGACTACCGTTCGCAAAATTGCTCTATTATCAACCGTTCTCGAGTTGAAAAATTCATCTGGAGTTGAGAAGAGTCATTTCCTTCCAAAACTTTTTTTTCATGACTTTTTCATCAATATTTATAAAATTCAACCTTTTTTGAATATGCACTACAAATTTGAAGTCGATTTCAACTGAATTGAAGATTTCTCAGGGTTTTGTTACGGAACTTCTCTGAAATTTGGAGTTGAAAATATCTGTTCCTTTTTTACGGTGAACCTTCCATGTGAGCATATAAAAATCATATATTTTTGGATTCAGGATGAAATATAACGTTTACAGTTTAAAGGACAAGTGAATCTGATTATTATGTATTTTTCATGATTTTTAGGAATTTTTCCGAGGAAATACTTTAATTTTTTATTCAATTTGAAATCCACAGAGTATACTTATTTCATCATTCTAAATCGACTGCTGTTCGCAGAATTGCTGTATTTTCAATCGTTCTTGAGTTGAAAAATTCATCTTCAGTTGAGAGGGGTCATTTCTCCCCAAAACTTTCTTTTTATAATTTTTCCATGACATTTTCGAAATCTACGGGTGAAAACTCTCTCCGCGGTAAGTATTTGGGCTAGTTTATGTGAATGTTAGGTAAGGTAACGCAAGAACGTAAGGAAAGATAATGAAAATATACGATTCACAAAAAAGGAAGGTAAAATTGGCACGACTGACAGTTGTTTATCCAATTTGTCATAAATATATATAGAGCGAATAAACTTATGAAATGAGCATCGTCCATATCATGATTTTCACACTTTTAAATTTTCAAACCGTCTGACTGACGTTCCATACCCTCCCTTGCGTTTTATCATGAACGTTTCTACACGATTCCAATAGTTCAACTGTCCTGCGTTCTTGCTTTAGCTTACCTTACGTTCACATGAACCAGCCTTTAGCATAAAGTCCGACAAATATTGTCATCATAGCTGTCGACGAAGAAGACGAAGACGAAGAAGTGGCTGCAAGTTTATTCGCGACCTGCGCGAAGGGTGCGACACCTATAATTATTTCGTTGAAGTAATGTAATGTTGCAAGGTCTTGTTTTGCCATAAGAGCTAGTGTATATATTTCATCTGTTTTCTCATAATTAATCGAGTTTTGGATATTAAATTGAGTTTGGTGATATTCCTTCATGTTCATAGTTTCAGAATATAATAAATGAAATGGCAGAATTAAGCAATCCAAACAATAGGCGTATTTGCTCAGTGCCCCAATGCTTAATGCAACATGAATAGTACCAAACACAAAGTTTCTTTACATAATTTTCCCATTGAAAACATAGAATTAGGCAAAAAGTGGCAATGACTACGTATATGAAAATGTTTGATTAAGATATTTCAATTATCGACATCTTCAGCAATTTGTTCAAATTTGAATGAGAATAAAATTAAACACTATGATCTCCTATGGAATTTGTAGGCTGATCACCATTGCACAGTTTCGCGCCTTAATTCTGAGCGCCATCTAGCGGGAACGCATTTCGCGAATAGGAGCTTGCATTCCATGAAACGGGAAGGCCGTGGACTTTTGAGGTTGGAGGGTCTACATGCAAAGTCATCAGTAGTTCAGATCCTCTTCTCTGCTTAGTATGCGACGAGGAAAACGCAGGGATTGTTGCATTTCATTTTAAGGCAGCTGATGAACTTGTCTTGTTTTTTCCATTGAACGAGGTGAACCAAACTCAGTCAACGAGGTGGAACCCGTTCAGCAAAAATCTAACGCAAACTGCAGAGACAGAAATACTTCTGCAGGTACATAAGGATAAGCAAATGCTTGAAGTTTTTTTCATTTTTGCCTTCCTCAGGTCAAGTTGGCTGTGAAGTTGGGGACCAAGGGATTCATAGCGACCTGCCAGGTTGGTGTTTTGAACAACTCGATCTTCCATAGTCGCGTGAAGGGTATATAATTCCCAGACACTACATGCAGAGCTGTCAGCTTGTCAAGCTCAGGCGGCCTCAGCCTATATCCAGCTGCGGCATTCGTACGGTATAGATGAGACATCGATGTTCCCTTATTGAGTCCGTTGTGGAGAATTAGACAGACTGAGGATTGTATTGAACTTATATGTAGTACAATGTTCAGAATTGGTCGATTTCCCAACTTTTTGCCTTTTTCTACCCTTTTCAATCGCTCTCTGTTTGGAACTTATTCCCTAGGGATGCATTTCCAAAGTATGCCTACAGCCTATAGCCTCAGAAAATTCCAGAATAGCATCACTTCCTTACTCCCTCACGACACTGAGAATCACAGAACCTTTCTTCTGAATGAAATTATTTGGATTGTGTTCGAGATGACGTTTTGGCACATTACAATCACAAGCGGCTTTTTCGGTTGGGAATTTTAATTCCCTAAATGAATGTACCCAATCCGAGCAACGAATGTCACATACCATGAGAACAGATTTCAACATAGATATATGAACATATCTCCCTCAATTGTGTGAACGCATCAGGTCGAGCAAGCGTTTTTGGATGATACGAATATGCAAAATAATGCTACATGTGCCATATGTGAAGCGCATACATGCAATATGTAAATGAATTAAGTTGAGATAATTTAAATGAATGAAAATATAGAGGGCGTCATGATGCACAGGTTACACGTGTGCCCACCAAACCGTGTCGTGTATTTTCCGATTAGAATTAATATCATCATATTAAAGAGGGCATATGGTCGTTCAGGTTGTTTTACAAGTGTATGTAATTCAGGACATAATTGAGTTTATTGCTGTGTGACTCAGTCAGAATGTTTGCTTCGCAATCTGGAGATTCGACTACCTCATATAAGTACGATCAATTTACAATTTTGTGTCTGGATTATAGAAAGAGTATTCACAACGGTGATTCACAACGGTGTCTAGGATTCCGGACTCCGAGCTGCAGACTCTACGGAATGTGTTTGTATTCCGTTTGCTCTATGAAGGTACACGAAAAGAGTTGTTTATTCATTCATAGATCGTGATAGTAGAGTTTCCGCTTCTCAACTATGAGTCATGAGTTCAAATCCCAACCCACTCACCTGTCCCGTGCTTGGCATCACACTTGATAAGCTAAGGACCTCGTCTTCCCTAGATCGCAAATGTATCTCGAAGACTTGTGAGGGTTGCTAGTAAGGGTGCAGCGGGTTGAGGTAAAGAATAAATTTTGAAGAAACAAAAAAATCATGTCTGTCTTGGACAGCGTTACATATTATAGTTTTTTTAATGGATAAAAAATCAATAGCTCTTTGGTTACATTTTGTTTTCCATGGAAACGAAAATCCCCCAATATTCTGAGAATATCGTGGGAGCCAAGGGAAAGTAAGTAGGAAGTGACGTTCTTCTTGAATTTCTGCAGGCTGTGGCATCAGGAAACACCTACAGAGGCAGTAAGTTCCATAGCTCTATGATTTGTTGGTAGAGCAAGCCCTGGAAAAAATATGATCGGCATACAGATATGGAAAAATATTATCGGCCTATAGAAATCTCGATACTGCCGCAACTGCGGTTGAACTGCCACAACTGCGGTTGAACTGCCACGTGAATTGTGCTTGAGGCAAACAGTTTGTAGGGAGGAAAACATTAGTCCAGTTGAATACTTGACTCGCCATCGCGTATATTTGTTATACTTTGTACCAGTCGACTGGTAACACCAACTATCAACCAACCGTATTGGTAACGCTGTATGCCGATACGATTTTACCATAGCTGTATATCCAAGTTGACGATCAATGGATGTAAGTACTGAGCTCAACGGATCAGTCTCGACGAGGCCGCTAATGGTGAAACGATTGATGATATTTCAGAGGATTATCATCCATGAAAATATGTTCAAATCAAAGACAAATCGCCAAACTTTCTGCGATGTTCCAGAGAAGTGAGCGAACCTGTAAACGAAGAATCACTGGAATCATTAGGTCGTTGAGATTTCTGTGTGTTTCCCAAACTAATGTGGAAGAGAACCTTCATGACCACAAGACCTTTATTGCTGTCTGACTATCGGAGAGAATTACTATGGGTTGGTTTCTTGACAGCATTGATCTTGTATGATGATAATGTTGATTCCATCAAAGGATGTGCCATTTCTGATGCAGTTACTTGAAGAGAGGTGTAACACTTTTTCCTATTTGCATGATTCCAAGTATGCTTTCACTCCCACAAGGACTTCTTTCATGAATTTAAAATTTGCTGTATTATCCTTTTTCTATAGAATAGTACTGCTGATGGTTCACCGAGCATCCAATTGGAAGACTTGTGTTTTCAAAAGGATGTTTGGGTTTTAGTCGGCTTAGGTTCTTTCAAGTTGCTGGGTTCCCATTATAGTGGTGAGATGGATTCAGAGAGAGCAGCAACAACTCGACGTAGAAACACACAAAATGATGCATTTTCATAGGAGCTTGCATTCTGAATCGTCAGTTCCATGGTTATACTTTTTCAGACAACGGGGAGGTAGTGAACTTTTGAGTTTTGAGTGTCTGTATACCACAATGGTAAAAGGTAAAGCCTGTGAAGTCATCAGGAGTTCAAATCTCCTCAAGCCGCGACCATGAAAGAGCAGGGATTGGAGCCTTATTTTAAGGAAGCAGCCGATGAACTCGATCTGGTATTCGACACTGAACGGATGAAACCAAACTCTTTCATTGAGTAGGGACCCGTTCAGCAAAATGCCTAGGTCACAGCTGCACAGAGTGAGAGTCTCCAATCGCTAAACAGGGATAAGCCAATGCATGGAGTCTTCTTCAAGAACATTGAAGAACTTGGCTTATCCAGAAACCTCATCTACCGTAGTCGCGTGATGAGTATGAAGGTCCTTGATACTAGATGCAGAGCGTGTCGTGGGACAGCTGAGACCATAATGCATTTGCTGTAAGCCTGTTTAGCTTATGTGGTCTCAGCCTATATCTACAGGCATACCGCGGCACTATGAGACATTGGTGTTGCCTCCTGCTCTGGGAGACATTGAGTCCGTTGTTTGGAATGAGAAGTGATAAATCTATTGGAACTACTAATTTCTCACCCTCAGGCAAATACAAGCCTTCGTCATTGAGTTTTCGGCTCCTGGCGAAACGAACCAAATATTGAGATATATTCTTTAAACTCCGCAGGCTTCACCCGAACCACTCTGTTGAAATGGTGGTTCTGATCATAGAGGTCCTTGGTGGAATGATGAACACACTACTCTTGAATCTACAAATCATACCGGCTTGCCGGCAGAAATCTTAGCCAGACGAATGCAGAAGGCTGTTACCTTTGGTTCTCTCCTCCTGCTCAGAACACATGACTCTCGAACCCAACGGTCACCCATCCCACGGTGGGGGAAGTGGTTATTGGGACAAATGGTCCATGGCGCCCTCCGGAAGTATCGGAGCTTCGGAGACTGGACGTGACTGGGAAATTTCCAACAAAAAATAATAATTATAAATAATAATGGTCTGTCTAACTTCTTCCGGATTTATCGGGTTGCGCAGTTCATTGAGCTTAGGCTGACGAAGCCACTTGCAGAAATTTTCAACTGCGCCATGGCTGCGCATTCTACGGTGATAGACAGAATTCAAAATGGAACTCAAAAATATTCTGCGTAGTCATATCTTTTATACCTCGGTAATTATGTCATAAGTTATTATCCAATGTTACTATTAGTTCTGTATACAGGGCTTTTCACGATGAGCGTTAATTAGACATTTCTGGCAAACCAGACAACGGATCAACCTGAAAATTTGACAGTATGCATAAATGAACATGATCTACACGCCTTAAATATTTTAGACGATGCGGCGTTGCCGCTTCTACTGTAAAGTAGCGGTTACTTTGATTTTTCAAATAGAACACCCTGTATATAATATCATATTATGATTTCTTATCACTTCGTCAACAACTTCATATAGTATCTCCCTATACCTATCTCTTACCGTTTAAGAGATATAAATTAATTTTGATTTTTTTTTCACCAAACATGTACTTTTATAAACGCTGATAATCTTGAACTCTCTGGTACTAAGACGATCAAATTCGGAAAATTTTAGGCGTATAGATCATGTTCATTTATGCATACTGTCAAATTTTCAGGTTGATCCGTTGTCTGGTTTGCCAGAAACGTCTAATTAACGCTCATCGTGAAAAGCCCTGTATATACTTCGTGAGCTAGTCACCTTTCCTATGCCTTGGGTAGTTAGGAGGTACCCAATTGATTTCAGCTTAACTTTATAATAATGTATATTCATCGTGTAACTTCTGGTAAATGAATGTCTACGTATGTGTCAATGATTAGTGAATGTCAGTCATACCTTGAAATTTCACTAGAACGATGAGCTCTCGGAAACTAACGCATATGTTACGAATCAAAAATAAAGCGGCCATATACTCGAGCCTTGAGGTACACAAAAAAAAATTGTGAAACACAGATATCACAACAAATTATCGAACTACTCTATACAGACGGTCAGGTGTTTTCACTATTTCGTCACTGCACTTGCATAACCTGTGTAATAATCTTATGCACCGTAGTATTTTCATTTAATCACTGATATGCAAAACGCACTGAATTAGTTTGAATCCCGAGCAGCAATAATTTACTATGTTAATTTCATCATTCGCCATATGATAGATTTTGAGCACAGGTGGTTGGAAAGAGGTAGCGGAAAGTAAGCGTGCTCATTTTGAATAAAATTAGTTCGTAATGGGCGGTTTGTCACGTCCGTCATTTCTTACTTCCGGACTGCCACATGGTCGAATTTTGATTTATGCGCGCAGTTCCAAACGATGTCAATAAACGCATTTGGAATTGATATTCCGGGCAATTTTATGTCACCTTGTCACGATTCGATCCCAGTCTGAGCACTGGAATCATTAATACCTACCAGCAGTACGAAAAGCGCAGTTTCTTTTCCATTATTATACAGTATGTCCCTAGACCAGTAATACAGTTGAATATGTCTTGAACCAATGGGAATTTTCAAAATATTACACATTACTCTTTCACAACTATTGACCATAAGCAATAAAACCACCAAAAGAATATAAAATCATGCATATTGTAGGGTGAACTATTTAAAAATCGATGTGAAGAAAGTCTGAATTTCGTGAAAATCATATAATTTTTCTGACCACCCTGTATAACTGTAGAAGAAAAGAAGTATTTCATATGATAGAATATGCTACCGACTATCAAAAGCTTTGAATACTTTCATAAATTCTTCGTAGTATGAATAATGGGTTTGTTTGGCTTCAAAAATATCTGCATTTAATGAAAAACTGGTATAACTTGGCAACGCCTTGTCGGATTTAAAAAAAAAAGTACTGATGATTAGCCTACATGGATAAGAATTCAGATATGTTGGAATATATGAAGTATTCCGTAAAAAAAACTGATGTTCGATTTGGTGAGTCTTTCTTGCGCCCCACGTATTAAAAAAATAATGATTTTTGAAGTTAGCTCTCATAATGCGACATGATGTGTAATTATAATATTTTGAAAACTCCTATTGGTTCAAGAGATATTTAGCTGTCCCACCAAACTGAATCGGAATCGTTGCAGCGTACATAGTGTTTCAAAATTCAGTATCGCGATTTCATAGGCGCATTGTTCAAGTCACAATAAGTCTTATTTTCTCATAACAATGCGTCCGCGAAAGCTTTGTTACCGATCTACAGAGAGTTGATGTTTCAATATGAGTAGTTTTATTTTTGCAATTGAATAAGTATAATCGGTGAATTTGAAGTGAAAATATCAACGAACAAAACATTATAAAATAAACAAATTCCCAAACTCTGATTTTTCAAAAAGTCGCAAGCCTCTTATGTATCTGTCGAGCTGAATTCGAAACATACCACATTCATTTATTTTTGTTGCAGAATCACGAAATAATGGATACTTTCAACTCGAAATTGCAGAGGCTCCGTAAAAAGCCCTTTGCCTTCAACAATAGGATATGCGTTGGCGCGAATTATGGTAGGTCATAGGACATTTGATCTCGTTTAACTATCAACTTTTCTATCGAATTTTTAATATTTGGGAGTGCCTTAAAAATAGGATATGCGTTGGCGCACATTGTGGTAATTCATAAGACATTTTTTTCTGTCTATATACGAGGATGTATTGATATCTAGTTAGCCTAGACCAGTTCCCTGCATAAACAAAATAATGCGTTACCAAAGCAACGAACAATAACTTATTAGGAGTGTCAGTGTAAAGTTTGACGTCAAAAAAGTAAACCAGAGTTACGCAATGAATTAAAAGAAAAAAATATGTCTACCGAAATTGTGGAAATCGAAAAATTGGAGTATCGAGTCATCATCAAGTACCTGTATTTAAAAGGGTTAAGAGGTAAGCAAATTTACGAAGATATGCTTAATACCCTTGGTGATCAATGTCCTTCGTATGCGACCGATGCAGTTCATGACATGATTTTAACAGACCGTCGAATTGGGCTAAAACGGATATCTGAAGCACTGAATATTTTATACGAACGCGTTCATCATATAATTCACGTCACTTTGGACATGAGAAAAATTGCTGCGAAATGGATCCCCAAATGTTTGAATGTTGACCAAAAGCGTGCAAGAGTAGCAGCATCGCGTTCGATCTGTGATCGATTTGAAAACGATGTAGACTTCTTAAACCGAATTGTTACTATGGATGAGACTTGGGTACATTTCTACGATCCAGAAACAAAGCAACAATCGATGGAATGGCGACACTCCGGTTCTCCAAGAAGAGAAGTTTCGTGTCCAAAAATCTGCTGGAAAAGTTCTTGCTTCAGTTTTTTGGGATTGCCATGGAGTAATCATGATTGATTACTATTCGACATTACTAACCACTCTACGGGAAGAAACTAAAGAGAAAAGACACAGAAAGCTATCCAAAGGTGTTTTGTTTTTGCAGGACAACGCCCCTGCACACAAATCTCATGTTGCCATGCAAAAAATTCGTGATTTAGGGTACTAGAACACCCCCCTTATTCACCAGATTTGGCTCCGTCCGACTATCATCTCTTTCCTCAACTAAAAAAAAGTCGTAAATTTTCTTCCAATGAGGAGATAATAAAAGCTGTGGAGGTCTGGTTTGCAGAGCAAGAAGAAACTTTTTTTTTGAAAGGTCTAGAGACAGGTTCGCTGTAATAAATGTATCCAATTAAGAGGAGAATATGTTGAGTAATAAAATATTTAGACATTGGAATTTTGTTTGGTTCTATAGTAGGCTAAGAATATTTCTATATATCCTCGTAACAACTTCTTATCACGAAATGTCTTTGTCGGGTCGTCAGAGGAATTCTGTCGAATTTTTTATATTTTAAAGTACCCTCAAAAATAGTACACAGGTTGGCGCGTACTGTGGTAGGTCATAAGACATTTGTTATTATTTATATAACAACTTCTCATTATCAAATATCATTGTCGGGTCATCAGAGGAGTTCTGTCGAATTTTCAATATTTTGAAGTGACTTAAAAGATAGGATATGCGTTGGCGCGTATTGTGGTAGGTCATAAAACATTTGGTTTTGTCTTAATATCAACTTCTCATTATCAAATGCCATTGTCGGGTCGTCAAATGAAATCTGCTGAACTTTTGATAATTTTAAGTGCCTTCAAAAATAGGATATGCGTTGGCGCACATTGTAGTAGGTCATAAAACAATTGGTTTTGTCTTAATATCAACTTCTCATCATCAAATGCCATTGTCGGGTCGTCAAATGAAATCTGCTGAACTTTTAATAATTTTAAGTGCCTTCAAAAATAGGATATGCGTTGGCGCGCATTGTAGTAGGTCATAAAACATTTGGTTTTGTCTTAATATCAACTTCTCATCATCAAATGCCATTGTCGGGTCGTCAAATGAAATCTGCTGAACTTTTAATAATTTTAAGTGCCTTCAAAAATAGGATATGCGTTGGCGCGCATTGTAGTAGGTCATAAAACATTTGGTTTTGTCTTAATATCAACTTCTCATCATCAAATGCCATTGTCGGGTCGTCAAATGAAATCTGCTGAACTTTTAATAATTTTAAGTGCCTTCAAAAATAGGATATGCGTTGGCGCGCATTGTAGTAGGTCATAAAACATTTGGTTTTGTCTTAATATCAACTTCTCATCATCAAATGCCATTGTCGGGTCGTCAAATGAAATCTGCTGAACTTTTAATAATTTTAAGTGCCTTCAAAAATAGGATATGCGTTGGCGCGCATTGTAGTAGGTCATAAAACATTTGGTTTTGTCGAAATATCAACTTCTCATTATCAAATATCATTGTCGGGTCATCAGAGGAGTTCTGTCGAATTTTCAATATTTTGAAGTGACTTAAAAGATAGGATATGCGTTGGCGCGCATTGTGGTAGGTCATAAAACATTTGGTTTTGTCTTAATATCAACTTTTCATCATTAAATGCCATTGTCGGGTCGTCAAATGAAATCTGCTGAACTTTTAATAATTTTAAGTGCCTTCAAAAATAGGATATGCGTTGGCGCGCATTGTAGTAGGTCATAAAACATTTGGTTTTGTCTTAATATCAACTTCTCATCATCAAATGCCATTGTCGGGTCGTCAAATGAAATCTGCTGAACTTTTAATAATTTTAAGTGCCTTCAAAAATAGGATATGCGTTGGCGCGCATTGTAGTAGGTCATAAAACATTTGGTTTTGTCGAAATATCAACTTTTCATCATCAAATGTCATTGTCGGGTCGTCAGATGAAATCTGTTGAACTTTAAATATTTTTAAGTGACTTGAAAAATAGGATATGCGTTGGCGCGCATTCTACTAGCTCATAAAACATTTGGTTTTGTCTTAATATCAACTTCTCATCATCAATTGTCATTGTCGGGTCGTCAGATGAAATCTGTTGAACTTTTAATATTTTTAAGTGCTTCAAAAATAGGATATGCGTTGGCGCGCATTGTACTAGGTCATAAAACATTTGGTTTTGTCTTAATATAAACTTCTCATCATCAAATGCCATTGTCGGGTCGTCAGATGAAATCTGTTGAACTTTTAATATTTTTAAGTGCCTTGAAAAATAGGATATGCGTTGGCGCGCATTGTAGTATAGGTCATAAAACATTTGGTTTGGTCTTAATATCAACTTCTCATCATCAAATGCCATTGTCGGGTCGTCAGATGAAATCTGTTGAACTTTTAATATTTTTAAGTGCCTTCAAAAATAGGATATGTGTGGGCGCGCATTGTAGTAGGTCATAAATCATTTGGTTTTGTCTTAATATCAACTTCTCATCATCAAATGCCATTGTCGGGTCGTCAGATGAAATCTGTTGAACTTTTAATATTTTTAAGTGCCTTGAAAGATAGGATATGCGTTGGCGCGCATTGTAGTATAGGTCATAAAACATTTGGTTTGGTCTTAATATCAACTTCTCATCATCAAATGCCATTGTCGGGTCGTCAGATGAAATCTGTTGAACTTTTAATATTTTTAAGTACCTTGAAAAATAGGATATGCGTTGGCGCGCATTGTAGTAGGTCATAAAACATTTGGTTTGGTCTAAATATCAACTTCTCATCATCAAATGCCATTGTCGGGTCGTCAGATGACATCTGTTGAACTTTTAATATTTTTAAGTGCCTTCAAAAATAGGATATGCGTTGACGCGCATTGTAGTAGGTCATAAAACATTTGGTTTTGTCTTAATATCAACTTCTCATCATCAAATGCCATTGTCGGGTCGTCAGATGAAATCTGTTGAACTTTAAATATTTTAAAGTGCCTTCAAAAATAAAATATGCGTTGGCGCGCATTGTAGTAGGTCAAAAACATTTGGTTTTATCTTAATATCAAGTTCTCATCATCAAATGTCATTGTCGGTTCGTCAGATGAAATCTGTTGAACTTTTAACATTTTAAAGTGCCTTCAAATATAGGATATGCGTTGGCGCGCATTGTAGTAGGTCATAAAACATTTGGTTTTGTCCTAATATCAACTTCTCATCTTCAAATGCCATTGTCGGGTCGTCAGATGAAATCTGTTGAACTTTTAATATTTTTAAGTGCCTTCAAAAATAGGATATGTGTGGGCGCGCATTGTAGTAGGTCATAAATCATTTGGTTTTGTCTTAATATCAACTTCTCATCATCAAATGCCATTGTCGGGTCGTCAGATGAAATCTGTTGAACTTTTAATATTTTTAAGTGCCTTGAAAGATAGGATATGCGTTGGCGCGCATTGTAGTATAGGTCATGAAACATTTGGTTTGGTCTTAATATCAACTTCTCATCATCAAATGCCATTGTCGGGTCGTCAGATGAAATCTGTTGAACTTTTAATATTTTTAAGTACCTTGAAAAATAGGATATGCGTTGGCGCGCATTGTAGTAGGTCATAAAACATTTGGTTTGGTCTAAATATCAACTTCTCATCATCAAATGCCATTGTCGGGTCGTCAGATGAAATCTGTTGAACTTTCAATATTTTTAAGTGCCTTCAAAAATAGGATATGCGTTGACGCGCATTGTAGTAGGTCATAAAACATTCGGTTTTGTCTTGATATCAACTTTTCATCATCAAATGCCATTGTCGGGTCGTCAGATGAAATCTGTTGAACTTTTAATATTTTTAAGTGCCTTCAAATATAGGATATGCGTTGGCGCGCATTGTAGTAGGTCATAAAACATTTGGTTTTGTCCTAATATCAACTTTTCATCTTCAAATGCCATTGTCTGGGTCGTCAGATGAAATCTGTTGAACTTTCAATATTTTAAAGTGCCTTCAAAAATAGGATATGCGTTGGCGCGCATTGTGGTGATTCATAAAATATTTGTTTTTGTCTGAATAACAATTTCTCATCATAAAATATCGTTGTCGAATCGTCAGAGGAATTCTGTAGAGTTTTTAACATTTTGAAGTGCCTTCAAAAATAGGATATGCGATGGCGCGCATTGTGGTAGGTCATAAAACATTTGTTTTTTTCGGAATAACAATTTTTCATTATCAAATGTCATTGTCGGTTCGTCAGAGGAATTTGTGTCGATTTTTTTATATTTTGAAATGCCTCCAAAATAGGATATGCGTTGGCGCGTGGTGTGGTAGGTCATAAAACATTTGGTTTTGTCTGAATGTCAACTCCCCATTATCAAATGTCATTGTCGGGTCGTCAGAGGAGTTCTGTCGAATATTTAATATTTTGAACATTCTTCAAAAATAAGATATGCGTTGGCGCGCTTTGTGGTAGGTCATAAGATATTTGTTTTTCTTCTTATAACAACTTCTCATCATTAAATGTTATTGTCGGGTCGTCAGAGGAGTTCTGCCGAATTTATAATATTTTGAAGTGCCTTCAAAAATAGGATATGCGTTGGCGCGCATTGTGGTAGGTCATTAGACATCTGTTTTCGTCTAAATATCAAGTTCTCTTCATCAAATGTCATTGTTGAGTCGTCAGAGTGGTTTTGTCGAATTTTTAATAATTTCAAGTGCCTTCTAAAATAGGATCTGCGTTGGCGCACGTTGTGGTATGTCATAAGACATTTTTTCTTGTCTATATAACTACTTATCATCAAAATAGGATATGCGTTGGCGCGCATTGTGATAGGTCACATGACATTGTTTTCTATTTAAGTAACAACTTCTCATCATCAAATGTAATTTCGGGTCGTAGGACTTTCCTGGTTCTGTTTTCAGGCAGAAATTTCACATATATCCGACTCCGAATCTCATCTACATTTATTCTATAGTGTCGACCATAAATACTGACGATCGTTGATGTCAAAAAGGAAATGTGGCATTGCTTCTCCTATTCATCATTTATTTTTATATAACGAAAGAAGTAAATATGAGGCGGTTTTCCACGAAGTCTTCTGCTTATCCATTCCCTTTGTTCATTCCAACTTCTTCATAATTAAGATACTACTGTTTTTCTGTTGGAGTATCACTCACTTGAAATAAATTATACCTACTCCCTCCTACCCATTATTTTAGAGAAGTCACTCCCGGAGACTCTTAAGTGATTAAAACCCGACAACTTCAAGATTAACGTACGTCATTATCGGGACCATTGAACAAGGTAAGTATTATCAAAAATAATGTACTGCGTTTCTGTTTCTTCTACAAATTAATTAACGGATTTCACATAGTTGGCGTTTTTATCTTCTCTAAACGTCGTGGCACGGCTTAGGAACAATTTTCATTGCACAACAACAAAAAAAGTGATTGAAAACTTTTCTAGGGTTTCAGCAAAGGTACCCTTATACCTGGTTTTCGACCGAATAGTTGCTGTGCAATATCTCTGCTTACTGACACAAAGAAAATTATTTTATGAGTTTTATTGGATTATACCAAGTCATTGATTACGGGTTACTATCGACATTACTAGGGCTTTGGCGATGAAGCGATTTGATTGATTTTGGAGACACCAACACCCACAGCAGTGGTGTTCAACGATGTTCAGTTTTAGGGCCAACTCTCTTTACATTACACTTGTCAAAATCATCGTATTATCACAGTTTATAGCGTGGTATTATGCCTTAGCTTCAATGTGATACCAAAAATTACCAATCATACTCTGAAAAAGTTGAATCAACTTAGTTTTTCTACGTATTTGAAACGGCGTTCAGAAATTGGTTTGAATGTAGCCATAAAGTTTACGATTCTTCTTTCCATAATTGTTTCCAAAAGTTTCAAGAAGCTACACACCAAAGATATTTTGGACGATAATTAGTCATTGAAGTCTTTTTTCCCTTTTTGAATAGTGTTTTGTTATCACTATTTGCAGTTTTGCTGAAAAGATGCCATTCAACATTCATTGAAATGAACCAGAGGTTTTTTTATGTACTTTGATAATAATAATACGAGATGTAGTTATATGGTTTATACCAGGAGCATTGTTTTGATTCTGTTCCCGTATTGTGCTTTCTACGTCTTCTTTTCCGTTGTGGGACAGAAAAATATTGTGTTCAGTGGAATATTTCTGGTTATCTTTGATGTTTTTAGTTTTGCAATTTTTTTGCAAGAGTTACACCGACCTTTGCAAAGTATTCATCAAATTCATTTGCAATTTTGTCCGTATCGGTTATTTTATTGTCTCTTATATCGACTTCTTTTATTTCTGTTTTGTTCGACTTGTTTTCTACACATTCATTCACTGTATTTCATAGTGACTCGCTATCTTTTCAATTTTTATGTTTTCGCGAATAAACATTGATTTAGCTTCGTTGATTGATTCATTGAAGTTTTTTCTGTACAATTTATAATTCTTCTCTTTGTGATTATTGTCAGGATCTTTTCGAAGAAATATATACAGATTTCGTAATTTAGATTGTTTGCCTTTTTGTCAATATCGTTTCATAAAATTCCTGCCAGTGTTCAGACTCAAAATATTTCATAATATTGTTTTCGTTTGATTAAAATGCACTCTTTGTTTCATGAAAATGGTAAAACAAATTTTCAATTTGGATATTATCTATTAGCGGGTATAAGTTGTATCATGTTGAAAAATAAATGATGAATAATTTATATTTATAAATTAATTGAGTTGATTATAGGTCAGTGGCAAAAAGCGTTATTATCATGATTATTATTAATATTAATATCGATGCAGAAAGTGATGAAAGGAAACTCAGTTTGAAAACTGGGTGGCTTATTCCTGCATTGAAAGAAAACATAATTACTTCACTTCAGAAGTGTAACAAGTCGATCAAAAAAACGATATAAAATCTGCCGAATAAAAATCTTCAACATCCCAACAAGCCATAAAACATTTTTATTTTTA
Source organism: Chrysolina americana (assembly GCA_958502065.1). Taxonomy (NCBI): domain Eukaryota; kingdom Metazoa; phylum Arthropoda; class Insecta; order Coleoptera; family Chrysomelidae; genus Chrysolina; species Chrysolina americana. The sequence goes on from OY293420.1 coordinate 7,050,473, forward strand.
TAACCTCATCCACTCGCTGACTGACTTCCAATATTTTCCTACCGCTTGACCCTCCCTATTGAAAATATTATATGATACGGCAGCCGAACAAAATGAGGGGAAAATCTCCTTTAGTAATATTTGGGGTGGTGAGTGAGGTTAGGCGGCAGTGTGGGTGGTACGGGTTAGTCTCTAGGGGTCATTCTACCTCACATCTGTCAATAGGTAATGCCAGTACATGATAATTAGTCATTTCGTGAATGACAACATGACATATTACATTCACTTGTATCGAATATTACTCGAATCACTTTGGCAGACAAATAAATTTAATGGGACCGTAATTTCTGAAAGGAAAATGAGGGGTTATGCCTCGAACACGTCATGTTATGTCTTCGAAATTATTTTGAATCTAATAGAGTGTTTTTGGTGGGACATTTTTCTTCAAATAAATATAATCGCCAATGACAAATGCGGTTTTATCAACAAATTATCGCTTGTTGAGTCTGGGATAGCACGTTTGAAGGGAAGGTCCACGTCATTCGGTCAACTATTCTGATGAACCGAAGCTCACAAAACATTTGTGAAAATATAATAGCAATAACTCCATAAGTAATGTGTCATCACTATACGGGGTCTTTCAAGATTCTCAACTTAAAAATTTTAAAATTTCTGTCTCTTTCCATTACACTGAAAGTAAAGGGTAACTTCCTCATCTCAAATAGATCACCCTGTATTTCAGTGCATTCATTAATCTCTCAACTGGTTTCAGGCCCATTGCGTGTAACAATGCCTCTACTCAAATTGGATAGTTTTCGAGATATACCGGGTAATTCATAATTTTGTAGCATTCTAGACCATTTCTTCTGAACTCCCTCCAAACACTTATTTGTGGCGCACCTGTATTTAAAGCAAATTGAATTTTTTTCTTAATTTTTCGTATTTTCATCTGATCGATTTCCATATATTAATTATATTCCTCGATTTCTTTAAACTACCATTCTCAGTAAGGTTTCTATCTAATTTTATGAATGATGTTTTGCTGATTGTGTTCTTTCTGGGTATAGTTGAAGATACATTTCTGCAAATCTCTCAGTATAACTGTCTGATTTATGAAACAGTTTCATCATATCCCGTTTTTTTGGTTTGAAAAAACAATTTCAAGTTTATTATCAGTTCGGAATTGTGACAGCAGACGTGAGTGACAAGTCATTTAACAAGTGTTTCTGACGGAGTCAGAGCCTAATTGAAAATTCAAGTTTTTGTGAAATTTTCGTTGTTTTCATTGTTTACGAGCGGATTTGTTTGTTGATGACAAATAAAAACGATCCGAAATCACGGCAGTTCTTCTCAGAGCTAACAAATTTGGGTCTAGGCATTGTTACACAAATTTGACCTAAAATCTGATGGAAGAGTCAAGAATGTAATGAAATACAGGGTATTCCATTTGAAATAAGGAAGTTGCTCTCTATTTTCTGTATAACGGAAGAGATCGGAAGTTGAAAATATCTCAGTTGAGAAAGCCATATCATAAAACCCACAACCACAAAATTTTGAGTTTTTATTTTGAATTGTTATCCATTCCTAACGAACATACTTCGTGAAAGACTAGGTAAAGTGTTTTTTTCAAGCCGTATGGACAATGGAATGTTAAAACTGTATTGAAGAAACTAATAATGAATGTTCGTCTGGTTCTGTTGAGGTTTATATTATATTTCCCACAAAACATCGTTTTCGCAAAATAGTATGTCTGGTAAATTTATTACTCTCCTCAGGTTATTTCTCGACTTTGATAACTGGAAAAATATTTCCCATTCCTAAAAGAAATTGTCAAAATCTAGATGAATTCCTTAAAGAAGAAAATTGGTACTTTACCAGATTATTATGAGTTTGCTAGGACAACAAGAATAAATTATCGTGCGTTTCTCAATAAAAAATGTAATAATAGTACCGCAGTACAGGCCTTCCGGCACTGAGAAGTCGGAAAACGCATGTCCTCCCCTTCTGTGATCTCAGCATGTCATTGGACTTTCTGAATCACATTACCCCTTTGGAAAAACTATCAGAATATGCAGTAACAGTATATCCCTGCAAGTGAGTAGAAGTTATTGATGAGAACGCAGCCAATTCAGATATAAGTGTGCCTCAGGGTTCCGTACTCGGCTCCATACTTTTCATATTATTTATTTACCTGATCCAGATCAGCTGCCAGTACCAACACATTTCAAGATATATGGTGATGATACCTCACTTGGCATTTCTCATCCATCAGATCTGTATTTGACAGATCTGTGCCTTTATCACAGATTTTTAGCTAGTCAATGTTGATAAGGATAGAGTTTGGAACTAACCTAGATGCAACTAACCTAGATCATATCACATTTTTAGGTCTTGGGAAGAACAGAAGTCTGAACTGTCACTGTCCATTGGGGACCTACAGGGGATAAGATGGGTGATGTCACTAGCTGAATTTTGGATGGATGATTGGCACATTTATAGAGACATTTTTTGTAGGAGTAAAAAAAAACAATATCTGAGGTGAATTGAAATTCTTATAATCAGAAAGGGATTGAGTATGTAATCCAATTTTCCGCATGAAACTATACAATGGGTAGTTTAGTCGGAAAGTATCCAACGAAAAACAAGCGACGCCCCCTACGACCGTTGAATTATATCTGTAAGAGTTTTCTACAAGAACTACGTTCAAATCATTGAAATCGAACTATAATTTTCAGAGAGCATTGCAGAGTAGTGTTTATAATTCTAGTGCCGTAGGGGGCAGTAGTTGTTTTCTGTTGTATACTTGCCAACAAAATAAAAAATTCTATCTCATGTGTTTGTGCCTATGTCCAAATTATTTACAATCCACTCGTGAGATAAATTCCCTATTTCAATTTGTCTCTACATGTTTTATGTTCAGAACAAGTTGGATCCGATATACTCGGTGCAATGGCCTCTATCGTCAACGAAGCTATAGATTATCCTAACATGCACAGTTTTGGTTATTATTCTAACATAGTTCACGTGACTTCGGTGAGTTTTTCCAAGTAAGCAATTATTAATTGATATAATTTCCATTGTCAAGATAAAGCAAAATAGTGCACGAATCGGTGTATTCCATTATTATTTAAATTGGAGTAAAAGTCTGGAACCTACCTCACTATCAAATTGTTTGAAATGCACCAGATTCCTGGACGTGATAGGCGATACGATGAAGATAAAGCTACACTGAAACCTGACGGAATGAAATTCCTCGAAATAGAATGTTGAGTAATGTTTACTTCATGTTTGAAATGAGAGTTTTATGTCACTGGTTGTAATCGCACATAAATTATTGTTTTTTTCTATTCGACTTCGTGGAAAATTTTCTCCAGAACATAATGGAGGATTTACGATGAACGTTGGTGGTTGGTAGGTCGATATGGATTATCAATCTCTCAAAGTCTATAAAGAATTGATTTCAGATTCGGTTAAAATTGAAAAAATCAAGGAGTGCCGGTTCGCGACAATCCACACACGACGATGAGAAAACAAAAACGGTATTTCAAATAACCAACTCTCTAGTTTAATTTACTGTTCAGAAAGATCTCCAGTAAAAAAGGCCAATGGAACGATTTTTTTTTCAATTGACGTATTAATTACTGGATAATGAACTAAAAGTTGGAACCAGTGGTGACGAATGAACCAAGATTCAGGGGAAAGAAAACAAAAGTTTTTCCTCATTCAATAACGAAAACATACGTCTTCACTTTGTGTATTACAATCTATATTGTTTATCACAATTGACACAGCGGGAACAAAATCCTCTCATAATACGGCATGTTTTAAATTTTTTTTGAAAGTCTTATTACAGACATATCGAAAGATTTTCAGAGTTTGTACAACTTTTTGTGATTCCTCTTAATATCTTTATGTCGTTTCAAAAAAGCTTTTTTCCAATATTATTATTTACAATGATCCACACTTTGGGGTTTATAAGAGAGAATGTCCCCAGTTATATAGTCAAAAAGTATTTCAACAGCACTAGTGATATCAAAATCCAAAGATTTCCAATTTTATATTCAAAATGTATTTTAGTTCATATTCAAAGGGAAGACAAAAACAAAATTGCAGTTGAAATTGGAATTTTCTTTCAAACTCGATTGAATGAAACTTTTCAAATAAATTATTACATAAAAAGTTCTTCAAATCAAATAAAAAATACTTTTGATGTCTAAGGTACGATATCACATGGAAAAAAACGTTTTAAACAATTGAAAATTGAAATCTTGAATCACTATAAAAAGACAAAGGTGTCTAAAAATACAAAAAACACGAATATACAGGGTGGGGCAATAGTGCGTCAGAGTCCGATTGCTTGAGTTCTAAGATAGTTAGGACGATCATTCAAAAACCACATATAACCAGAGAACTGTGTCTATATCTAGAAATTATTGACGGATATACAGGGTGAACCCCTGTATATATGTATATGTATAACTCTAGATATAGACACAGTTCTCTAATTATATGTGGTTTTTGAATTATCGTCCTAACTATCTTAGAACTCAAGCAATCGGACTCTGACGTACTATTGCCCCACCCTGTATAACTACAAATAATAAATAAGAATAAAAATGCAAAAATCGATTCAATTGTACTTTAAAACGTATTTATTAGTCAAGTGAATGCTTGAGTTGCTATCCGCCAACCTGCGTCCAGTGGTATAAGTTATTTTCAAATCGTACATTCTGGAGCATTTGCAGTGTCACTTTGCAACATAACGTTGATAATTCTTCTTTGCGACTCTTCTAATGTATCTGGTGGTGTTTTGTAAACAATGCTTTTAATGTGTCCCCACAAAAAATCTAAAGGACTTGAGTCCGGTGAATGAGGTGGCCTTTCAATTGGGCTCCGTCGTCCTAGAAGAAATTTGTATATTTTTAATACACACCCAATGCAATGGCCAATTGTCTTGTACTTCACATACAATCTACTGCAACTTTTCCCAATACTACTATCTCCGTAGGTTAATTCTGTAGTCCCGCAGAGGTCTGTTCTAGGGCCTCTCCTGTTCACCATGAATACGAGCCAGATTGAGAAATTCATCAAATATTATAATATACACAAATAGGCAGATGACATCGTTATCGGAATTTGCGTCTACGGGAGTGAATATTTTTGTGTAAATAAAAACATTTCACTTGTTTTCATCATTAATATTAATGGTGAATTATTTAACCTTCTGATTTCAAAGAAATCATTCCTCAGAAATTATTGAGAAAATCATACCCATTGAGGAAAAGTGAAATGAGTTTTTGGGTAAATTTTATGCTTTGTTCTTCTTGCTGATATTTTTAATTTGCAATAATTTCTATAATTCAAAGTAGGAAAGTAGATTCCACATCAATCGTTGAATTTTAAAGTGGGAGGTGATCAAGTAAGAGTTTGGACCAAAATGGATGGCTCAGATGAACCAATATTTTGACAGTATGCATTCTTTGAAGTGTATTCATATGGGCATATTTTTACCATTAATTTATTTGTTCCCACCATTCTCTAGAACAATAAAAAATAATCATAGATCGAGATCCAAATCCATACTTCCACATTGGGTTGAATTATACTAAACCTTCGTTAAGACCCTCTTGAGAGGGGCTGGACCTATGTTATTTGTAAATTCTACCTCTGTTCGCTCACACATGCTTAGTTGTTCTCAAACACAAGTCTTATTATTTTCAGAGTTTGACCTTCACACTGTTTTGTCTCCAAGCAGAAACACATTGTAATATTTTCTTAAAATTCACCCAAACTTACAAATTCTACACAAAACCTGTTTACTTCAACCACCTGTGAGCAGAAACTGGGTATCGGGTAAGGTCTTGTAACGCCCTTTATTCGATGTTTTTTGTGCCCTTTACCGTTGCCACCCTCTCTTCAGTAGAGCACACTCTTATCTGTCCATGATCTATATACCTGCGGTTATTGAAAACATATAGGGAAATAGTGCTGGTACCATCATAATATCACTCTCATATTTTATTATGCCAATAAGTCGTATACTTAGTAACTCCTACTGGGATTTCATATTACTCATCAACAGGGAAGAATGATTTTATTCGCATTATTTTAATCAGTGCTCCAAAGAAATTAGGTATTCTAGTAAAAGCGATCATCATTACTGCAATTTTATTAACTCACTTTCTTGTCCTTCTGTTTTTTTGTCTGTTCATACAAATTTTGAAATCGAATTTAAATTATTTCCCGATTAGCAGGAGATTTGAAATACATCAAAACTGGATGAGACTGCAAACTAATGCCACATTCACATGACAGCTTTCGCCTATCACAGAAAGCTGGAAAGAAACGAGCGTACTGTTCACATGAACAATATCAAAAAAGCCATAGGCCATGCTTACTGTCCTGTTGGTGGAGAGATATGTTTTCTGAGAAGTTGGAAGAAATTTCAGATAGTTTACATGATTTGAATGAAGTGTTCTATTTGAGAAAAAAAATCAATCTGCGGCATTGTATTATAATAATTATAAAATACATAGAAAAAGAAAGATTCGAAGGATCTGGGTGATCATAATCCTTCTTGAGAATATTAAGAATACTCAAGGTTTTGGTGATAACTCAATGTAGTGAACATGAGATTGATGAATAATCAAGAAAACTTTAGGAACTATTTCAAAATGGACCAAATAACTCGATTCACATATATTCTCAGCCTCATCAAACCGTTTATAGAGAAATTAAATGTTGTGAGGAATGCAACTCGTCCAGGAACTACTTGCAGCTCTTACGTTAAGGCAATACGTTTTTTCATATTCAGATATTCGGTTCAACTATGTTATTCCCTTCTAAGATTTCTCGTTTCAGGAGATAGTATGGCATCTACAGCCTATAACTTTAGAGTACGAGTATCTGAGATTATGAGAGAAATTCCGTGTTGTACACGTCCAAAATAAACACAAGCATTTTAGAACACTTTTTTCATCAATTTTATGACATCGCTTTGCTTTCTAACCTATAACTATCAACTTTCGTAACTTTTTTCCGCGAAAAGTCGGATTGTAAAAGACTTTTTGGCTTATGACCTTGATAATCGTTTTCAGATATTTCGGACACTATTCGGCCAATGAGATCACAATACGCTATAAGTCATGAAGCGAAAAGCCAGCATGTGAACTCCCCATAACGGCATAATGTGGTAAGAATAAATAGTTGCAGACAGATGCACTCGAGTTGTGAAACTGTAATAAACCTAACCTCAAAGTCAGTGTCAGGCGTACCATATTGAACGGCCAAATTGTAACGTGGCGGGAATTTCAAAATCATAGCGAACAATAAGAGAAAATAAGTGATTTTTGATAAAATATTAGTTCAATTGACGCGTTTAAATAACATACGAGAATGTATTTGTATCTATCAAGCCTAGACTGGTTCTACGGACGAAAAAATATTTCGTTATCATAGCATCGATCAATAACTTACAGGAAATTTTCATTTCTGCATTTTATCTTAAATTTGATGTATTACACATTACTTTGATCTTTATGTATCCATCTACAGTGTCATCTTTAAAGTTTTATTATAATTGTCGATATTTCTTGTAGCTATACTTTGGTTTTGTTCATATTTTTGTTCCTTGTATTCTTCGACAAACTTAAATATTCCTAGCATATCTTGAGCAAATGAATTGTGATTGTTATTATTATTGAACTTCATTATAATTTCCAAGAAATTCAGGAAATTATGGCATTTGGAACGGATTTCTGAATGTAAATATTTCTTAAATATCAGTACTAGTTATTGAAAAATGTGCAATGCCCAGAATCTGATGATCTGATAATCAATTTTTTTTATATTTCGCAATATCGAAAAAATTCCTTGCTTTATGGAAAGATTGGATATTGAATCCATTTTTCAATATTAATTACTCAATATGTCTATGATCCTTAGTCAAATATTAATGATTTTGAATTTTTATACATCGATAATCTTTCATAAAATATGCTTATCTTGAAAGCATAAATCTTACTTTTGAACAGTATGAAACTAAAAATTTGATTATCATCTCCTTAATTTTTTGACAGTCTGTGTCTCCAAGCATTTCCACCAAGTGGAAATGTAAAGGCAAATATCTGTCAGAAAACAACTACTTCCCTGGCTTATACCACGACGGACATTGAACTACATCTGACAGGATATTTGTGCAACGTTCTTCCAAGAAGACCAAATTGCAAGTGCTTGTCCTGTGATTAAACAGAAGATTATCTTTCATTTGGCTGGGAATGACCATTATTTCCAGAACTTCTACGTGGCTTGCTACTAGGCTTAATGAGCTGAACTCACCACCATTTGCCAAGAGTTCTTAACTCATGGGCCTGACTGGATTATTTCTGGAAGAAAAAACACATGAACCAACAATAACACTTATGAACACTCGTATGAATGTACAGGTAGGCGACGGCCTATCATTATTATTTGCCATGTCGCTCCGAATCTACTTACTGATTTTTGTGGCGCATTCACTTTTCAACTTTAGGAGACCCGAAATGTCTGTAGGACCACCCCGGGTGGCCAGTGCACTTTTGACGTTAGGATTAGCATTCAGGCAACACACATCATATTTGCGATTTCGATAAGTTTGAAAAACGTGTTTCTCCTTCATCAGGTCTCGAACTGACAGCTGATGATTTAGCTGAAAATGCAATTCGAAGTCAGCTATATCTTCGCGTACATACCGCAAGCTTGAAGAGAGGCTGTGGTGACGTTCATACCAGAGACTGGGAGATGCCCAATGGACGAACCAAAGACTCGCCATCCCATCAGTCTCACTTCCTTCCTTCTTAAAGTGATGATGAAGTTGATAGCGTGTTATATCAGAAGCGAACTCTTTAATCAATTGAAACTGCTCCACACGAAATAGTTTGCTTATCAAGCAATAAATCCAGGATTATTGCTCTACAATTCCTCGCAAAGAGCATTGACAAGACAAAGTGGCAAAAGAAATGGCTCTTCGTTCCTTCATTGATATAGAGGATGCGTTTTATAACACCGCAGATGCTTCCATAACCAGAATACTAGGGGAATACTAAGTAATATATACGTTTTACTAACCAGATGGTTTATAGAATCAATGCTGTAAAGCAGAATAATTATAGCAACCCTCAGTGGAAAGGGAGTCAGGATGACAGTCAAAAAACAGTTGTCAGGGGGTCTACCGCCTTTGCTGTGGTCACTGGTTGCCGACTCAAGGTTACGCCGATGAACTGGTCGTCACCATCAAAGGCAGAGTAATTTTCAACTGCATACAACTAGCCCGAAACTTGATCAGCAGCTGGTGCGCAAAGCGGGTGAACCCTAGCAAAACAGTGCTGGTTCCGTTCACAAAGAGGTGAAAGTACGAATTTGGAGCCCCAACTGTGAATGGAACCCAGCAAACATTTTCCGAAGAGGTTAAATATAAATGACGAAAAACTGGACATGGAACAGCCAATTGAACCAAATATTTTCCAGAGCTAGAACGGTAATTTGGACATGTCGCAAAGTCTTTGGTAGGACATGGGGTCTGAAACATAATGATCCTTCGGAGGATCCAACATGTCGTCTCTGTCTTGAAGATGAAACAGCAGAGCTACATACTTTGTGCCTGCCCCAGAGTTTCACTTTCTCCTTCAGACCTGAAAGATCATACACCAAATAAACTAATCGTCTTCGCCAAAAATCTCATTTTAGACCTAACCTCAAATCCAACAATCTACAATGCTGTTGCTGGAATTCAGGTGGCCGATACCTACATTTGGCCATGAAGTAATAGTATTCAAAAAGGAGCTCTGAACTCTTAACTTTTTTTTTCGATTTGTTTATTCATCAAATTACTGTGTCAATCGAGAAAGAACGTTACCTAATTCTCATTGAGTAAAACATACCGGGATACAGATAGGTATTCGAGGGTCCTAATCTCTAACAAATAGTTACTACCACACTGTGGGAATATTATGTCAGGATGTGATCCACCTGTATCATCCGAATTATGCAGGCATGATATTTCTAGGGGTAACTGAATCATTGAAAAGTTACCGTGAATTTATAATTGCGAAGGGTGCTTCTGATGAGATTCGCTGGTGAATTGGACTGTTCCGTTGGAGTGCTTGATTATGCGTCAATTATGAGTGATAGCTTTCGAGGAACTAATGGTTGGACATCAACGGAAATCATCCAACCAGAATATTTTTTTTTCATTAGGTCCCCCAGTTATTGTAGCCTTTGAATATTTTGTTATGATTTACTGATTTAGTCGGCCAGTTTTCTCGGAGTATAATAATAATATTTTTTTTTTCCGTAGAGAGTTATTTATATTGATGAAAAAGTTTCGTCCTGGGTCTGGGACTTCTTCAGTTTCGTTTCACACACAACACTTGCATTTTAACTCTAAATCATGAACGTACGGGTTTGGAATTTGCAGTTTCAATTGCTCTTCCTTCTAGTTTTTTCATAAAGGAATTTGCAAATACTGGGCTTACAGGTCTTCCCATTGGAACACCATCTAATTGCTCATATATTCTGTTGTTGGAAGTGAAATATGACGACTATAGGCGAATTTTGCAAATATCGCTGGGGAAACGTAGTTCAACATCTCTAACAGAACCGAAGAAGAGCGCAACGACTGAATAAAGCTAAGCAAACACTTCTCAAAAATCCTAAACAAGCACTGATTCTGCAACTGAAGTATTCATAGAAATCATTCAAAAGGCAGTAGAAAAAAGCACAATCGAAATTGGCGGTATGTAATGAAAAAGAAAAATGCTGGAAAAATTAATAGGGAAGCAAACTATATTTCAAAGAAAAAATATGACAAAGTTCCATATATCTCACTCCGACATATGATACGGAAGTGAGATTCAAGATTTGGCATATAAAAGGAATACAGCGTAAAAAACGTCACGAATAGCCCTGGAAAAAAAAATGGAGGGAAATGACAATTCCCCACTCCTCATGAACTTTTTAACTCGGGAATGGTTGAAGATAGAGCAATTCTGCGAACGCCAATCGATTCAGAATGATCAATTTAGTATAATCTATGAATTTCGAGCCAATCGATGTAAAACAAAATTATTCGAAAAATCGAAAAAATGGAAAGTGGGTAAACCCCTAAAGATCGTGAAAGATACATAATTGAAATATGAAAAATTTCATGCAGAATCCGAAAATGAATGATTCCTGTATGCTCAGATACAATGTTCGACATATAAAAAGAATACTACGTCACAAATATCACGAATAGGACTGGAAATGAAAATGGAGTGGAATGACTCCTCCCTACTCTAGATAAATTCTCCAATACTCTGAGAGAGTTATAGTGGAATCTAGAAATTGATATTAATTATGAATATAATTGTTAAATGTTACTTGAATCTATATCTATATCTGTTTATGTGTTTATGTGACTTTTCAATCTCCTGAAAATCCTTTAAAATATTTATATTAAAATTTTATATTTTAATATTCTAAATATTTACATATTAAAACTTTTTAAATTTTACATTTTCTATATTATTTACAAACTTTAACATTTTACATTTTGGTATTTAAGTTTACTCGTATACAAGCAGTACCTACTGCTTTCGTGTTACAAGCTTATTCTTCAATGAGTTCATACAAGCTGCCATAAGTAAATTCTGTGATTTATTCGTTCATTATTGATAATTATTGAATTTTTGTACTGGAATTGTACCTATATTCTTTATGAACTTTCAAGGATAAACGTTATTATTATATTATTATTATATACTTTCCAACACAATGATAGTACCTACGAGTTGCTGATAACATGCTATAATATGTCTTGAGAATGCCACATATTTCTTTTGTTTTGTATTTTTGTTGAGTTTCAAACTGTTTTCTGACAAACAGATTTCAGCTTTTTTCTATGTACTAGCAATGGGCTTCGTTTAGAATTGTTATTTTGTTTCTTGGGATGGAATGAAGATAGTATTATAAGCTTGTCGTCCAAAGACTTTTCATACCACCTAACAGAAGACAACTACTGCCCCTTACGACCAATCGATTATATCTGCCAGATCGTCTTACAAATATTTCATAGGTACAAATCTGCTTCTCGTACCATATAGCATTATGTATGAATGGAGGAAAATATTCCACTGATCTAACCGTGAATAAACCTTCATCAACCCCATTTCAAAAAGGACTGGGTATTGTATATGACCCCATTCACCAAAAATCAACGGATGTACAAAAATTAGTTCGAAAAAAAAAATGTCATCGAGCTTTCATTTTTCTACCGAATCAGTGGCTCATAACTAATAGTCCTTTAATTATGTAATAAAATAAGGATGTCACCCCAACCACCGAAATCCGCAAAATATCCAACAAAGCTGGCTACCTAATAGCTGAGCGTTGGGAGCATCAAAAATGATAACAATGATGTACTTATAATAGGATATCGCTTGTATGCCAACATTAGTAGACCATTCAACTTCAAAGGGTGTGTATGGGATGAGAGGGGTCCCCACAGTGCATACGCATCATTACACACAGGTGCATACTTCGTCTCATCTTCCACCCAACGAAATGTCACTGCATGCAACTGTTGCCGGGTAGAAGTTAAATTCGAGAATTATGCAGACGCAGTACAAAGAATATAAATATCTGAAAATTGTTTAAGTCAACCCTGTTGACCCTAATTGATGTCTGGACCAGGGTGTCAAGTGCTTTTTTATAAACCTAGGTGATTCTCTTTGTTCTGTGGTCTTACGGTTATTTTGCACTCATTATTTGACTGGCAAATTTTTGAGGTATGGGCAATAAAAACCACTCGAAAATATTTCGAAGGGATGCATTTCCAACGGTCTGTCTTTTTGTCCTTTTTATTGTTCTTTGTAATTGGATTTGACGACTTTTGATAATGAAAAGGATGATGACCTGATTCTGGTTACGAAGGGTTGAAATATTCGAAAGAAGGATGCAAATTTAATCGTTGAAATGGTGTAGATAGGCTATAGTGTCTTTTCATCATTATTTTCACTCATTCCGATATATTCAGTCCTTCGACTTACTGTCTCAATAAAATTCTGAGTATAAAAATGAACGCGAACAAATCAACGAAGCTTGGAAAACTTGGGCGTGACAAAAAATTAAAACACGTCATCTATAATTATAATAACAGCACTAGTAATTCTGTTTTATATTATCACTCTGATAATATATCCTTAAGAAGTGTTTATATGAACAAGATGACCTGTAATGCCTGAAATAGTTTAGATTGTAGGTATAAGGGCATAGCAAAGCTAGCAGAAATTCATTTAAGACGAAATGCTTGCGAATCCCCAACGTTAATGTAAATCAATAATTATATACAAGTATTTAATTGACCTCAAGATGAAGAGATCTCCAGTCGTGCAAGTTACTTGTGTAGGAATTGAAAGGAATATATTTTGTATTACATGAATTCAGTGTTAATTTGTGATATCTAAACCAATCTCTGATTGATCTGTAATCCGATTCACTTTATCCAACTCTCAGATTGACAAAAATTGCGTTGTCATCTGCAAATCTGAGAACGAAACCTTTCGTATCCATTGCTAGTTGGCTATTAACGTACAACAAGAATAGTAGTGGCCCAAGCGTTGTACCTTGCGGTAAACCAAAGGTGACATCTCTCCAATAGGGTCGATTTGAGAGGTAACTTTGTTCAAGAGCAACAATATCACCTCCCCATTTTCATATAGGTAC